>JANQBM010000001.1:16209296-16223281 GCA_025594535.1 Erythroxylum domingense | reverse complement strand
AGGCAATTTGAGAGTTTCAACTTCGGAGATATTTCAATTGTTCCAGCCCCTTTAACTTCGGATAACCCCCCATTGGCCGACTGAATATGGGTTTTGTGGGAAAAAATTGGGGCTATAATATCTGTTGGGTCATGTGTCATGGTGTCAGTTGCACCACAATCAAAAATCCATTCGGACATTTTTCCCGGACGTTGACTGATACCTCGTTGATGCATCTCATTAGGAGTCATTGTCTCTCTAGCCACTGCCGCAAAACTTGTCTGATCTCCACCACTACCCCCTTTGATTTTTGCATCACGGTTGTCGGTGACTTCCGGGATGCCAATTGCAGCGGCAGCCTTGCTATTTTCGGCGCGATTAGATGGCAGTTTGTGGTTATCTTCCCACCACTCTGGATAGCCGATGAGCTTGAAACAAGTTTCTCTGGTATGCTTTTTCATTCCACAATGGGAACACTGTAGATTGGACTTATCCTCGCGCGATGACGATTTCCATGGCTTCCCGCCGTTATCCGAGCGCCGCCCCTTTGCTGTCTGTTGTCCGATTTCATTTCTGGGTTTGTCTCCGATTATCCTTGCTGATAGACCCGTTCCTATCCCCAATGATGAGGGATATGCATCGCTGTTGGTTGTGGGCTTCATGATTTGGAGCCGGGCGGCCTCCCTTCTCACGGTGGCATATGCAGATTCCACTGAGGGAAGGGATTCTTGTTTCAAAATATCTCGCCGGACACTGTCATATTTGTCATCCAAACCAGAGAGAAACTGATATAATCTGTGTTCTTGTACAATTTTATTGTACCTTGTGACTCCAATTTCGCAACATCCCATCGGATTGGGCTGCCTTCTATCGATATTCATCCAGATGGCTTGGAGTATATTCCAGTATTCTTCTAATGTATACTGCCCCTGAGTTTGTTTGTTGGCTTTCATGTGGAGATCATAAATCTGAAGAGAGTCTGCTCCACTCCCGTATGTAATGGCCAGCCCATCCCATAGAGCTTTGGCCGTTGGATACTCAGCCACCCTGTTCACCAATTTTGGGTCGATATTTTGTATCAACCATGAGAAAACAATCAGATCTGACTGTTCCCACTTCAAGAAATCTGGTTCAATTTCTGCTGGTGGTGGAGGCACGCCTGTGATGTGTTGAACCCTGCCTCTACCACCAATTGCGATTCTCATCAGTCGTGCCCATAACTGGTAATTGTCCCCATCAAGTTTGATTCCAATTGACAAAGTGTCGGAATTGGATTGTGTTGTCTGGCCATTGAGATTATTGCGTAACAGGTTTGCAAGTTGCAGGGTTAATTCATTGTTGTCAGATGTTGACATGGTTGGATTGTCAAGTGTTGACGTGGCTGGAAAAAAATTTGCAAGTTTGAAAAAAACTTCAAATGTTTCTGGTTTGAACTGTGTTTCAAAAAAATGGGCTGATGGTAGATGATGAGCACTGAGTTATAGGTCTCAGAACCAAAGACCATATCTCTGATACCATATTAGGATGCAATCGGTAAATTGTGAGAATTGATTCATGCTTCAAAAAATTGTACATAGAGTTTAATTATACAATTACCCAGCTCCTATCTATGGCAAGTATTAATTACAAAAAATATTCTCCACTAATTCTATTGCTAAATTGTCTCCTGATTTCTTGCAGGTTTGACTTTAGAATCTTCTAGTTGCTGACAGATTGGGTTAATGAAATCAGGTCCATTCGAAGCAGGTTTATCATCATCTTCTTGAAGATTCTACATAAGCCCATAAGATCGTCAATAAAGCAGAACCGAAGGGAAAAAAAACAGACAAAGAAAGGAAAAGGAGACCTTTTGTTGGTGGGGAGGAAGTGAGATGAGTGAAAAAAGCTAAAACTTGAAAGGTTCAAAGCCATTGTCAGAGTCGTAATTGACATCAAAAGTGGAGTTGCGGTGACTGACGTGTATTTTTTGACCATCCATAGTTTCTATCTCTTGGACTTGTTTGTCGGTCGTCTGCTTTTGCCTTTCTTTCAAAGTCTTGTCTATTAACCACTGAACATCACCTTCTTTCCTATCATATATAAATAATTTCCTATTGGAATTGGTAAAAGTACCAAACAGCGAGATGCATGTAGAAGGCGCTATATTGAACTTCTGCGACTCCTTATGCGAGTCATTTCTCTTCATCTTCTGCTGTTTTTATAAACTTTTCTGTTTATACCCCTTTTTGAATTTTGATTCTGTTTGGTTAAGCAGCTGAGAGCATTTTTATGTTTGATATTGATCCTTTTTTCAAAAACAGTTCCAATCTAAGGGTAAGAGGAGTTTCAGTAGAGAAGAGAAAGGAAAGAGCTTTGAAAGGAAGATGTAATAGTTACTCAGGATATTCTAGAGGGATCAAGAGACGATAGAGAAGCCTATATCAATAAAGTAACTTTATTTATTGACAGAAAAGCAGAGAAGAGGAGGGTGATTTACTGTTATCTCTAGTACGTGATTGAGATCATTTGTTGGGAAGAATTAAGAGTTATTCATTTATGATAACAAGAGAGTCATTATTGGGAAGAGTTGACAGTTATTCATTAATGATTGACAAATCTAACGTGGTTAACTTAAGACTTAGGAGGAGTTTGTTTCTATTTTTATTTTTGATTTTCTATTTTTGTTTTCAAATTCAGTAAAAAAATCTTGTTTGTTTGAGTTTTTAGTTTCTATTTTTGGTTTTGATTTCTTCCGGTTTTCAAAAATCATGAAAACCATAAAAAGTAGTTTTTGTTTCCTGTTTTTGTTTTTTTCATAATTTGATTTACTATTATTTAAATATATATTATTTAATTTCGAATAAAAATTATGAATAATTTAATTCAAAATTATATTTATATATTTAAGAAATTAAAATTAATTATCAATAAAGTTATGAATAATTTAATTTTATTTAATTTTTATAATTAAATTTAAAATATATAAATATTAAATTTAAAATATATAAATATTCACTAAATTTTGATTTAATAATTAAAATATATTTCAAATAAATATTAATTTATAAATAAAATTTTAATTTTTAAATTATTTAATTAATTAAAATAATATAATTTTATTAATAATTTGTTAATAATATTACATAAGAGATTAAATAAATTTATTTAATTAAAAATAATTTATTTTAAATTTTATTTAAAATGTAATTATTATCAGTGATAAAAATATGACTACATTAATATTAACAATAACAATAATTTTTTTATTTAAAAATATAAATTAAAAATTAAAAATATAAGCTAAAAATTACAATTAAAAAATAGAAGCAGAAATAACGGCCCTTAAATATCTTTCAAATCACAGAAATAGCTTTTTGATTTTTTTAAATAAAAGAGAAGGTTGCTCCAACTCCTCCTTGTGTCAGGGAGTTCGATTATGACAAAGTAGACGCCACCTTGTTTTGCAACCTTAACGCTTCCTATCTCAATTCCATACATTCCCGTATCATCACTTCACGGACTTTCACACGTCTCTCTCCCTCCCTCAGAATTTTCTAGAAGTGAGTACGCTTTTTGTTATTCTGCTTTATGCCTGCTTGTTACTGGGAAAACATATTTCTTTTCTCTAGTGAAAGCTTAGACAATTGCTTCTATTTACCCCGGATTTCGTTGTGTAGGGATTTCCAAAGAGGTTGAAGTATAGGTCTTTGAATGTTTTAGTTATTTTACATCTTTTCAATTGCTTAATGATTTGATAAATCGTCTGTACGTGATCGCTTTGACAATTTGGAAGTGAAAATTCTCGTGGGGTTTTTGGGTTGACCTCTGTGTCTACCTAGTTCGTTGATTTGTGTTTGTTGTTTATCGATATTCGTGGGATTGCATCAAATTTTACCGGTGGAATTTTGTTTCTTTTTTTCATTTCGACTGATGGTTATTTTGTTAAGCTTTCTACTTTTCACTTTTTAGTATAGCAATGGGAAACGCGTCATCGATGCTGACTCAATATGATATAGAGGAGGTTCAAGGACACTGCCATAATCTATGTAAGTTATCTATCCCTCTCCGTTTATTTTAATCTGTCTCTGTTCTCACTTTTGATATTTATGCTCCTTTTTATGTTTTTGGTGGGCTTGTTTATTCTTACACAGTTTATTGGTTTTCGCTCTCAATCTGTTCTGTTTTTTTCTTTTTGGGATTTCAAATTCAGTTTCCCAGCAAGAGATCGTGTCATTGTATCAGAGGTTTTGCCAGCTGGACCGAAATGCCAAAGGATTTATCTCTGCTGATGAATTCTTATCAGTGCCTGAATTTGCAATGAACCCTCTTTCTCAGGTGGTGATCTTTTGTCTTGAGATTGTGCTAAATTGAAAAGTAAAAACTAAATTTGGAAACTTATTTTACTGCTTCTTGCAGAGACTTCTTAAAATGGTGGATGGTTTAAATTTTAAGGACTTCGTTGCCTTCCTGTCTGCTTTTAGTGCAAAGGCAACTACAGAGCAGAAACTAGGACGTAAGCGTTGTCTTGCCACTCCTAATTTTTGGTTTGCCATCACCGTTCTCTGTTTTTGTGGCTTACAGTCTTTATCTACAGAAAACAACCGAATGCTTATGTATTTCTATTTTGCTTAGTATGGATGAGTATCTTGATTCGTTTCATTCCAAATAAATCGTTCAAATTTTCTGTTTTAAGCTGTTAACTGAGCATGACTTTTATGTTTTCCTGTATTTATTTTGTTTGCAGTTATTTTCAAAGTATATGACTCAGACGGTAATGGAAAAGTGTCTTTCAGTGACATTTTGGAAGTGCTTGAGGACTTATCTGGTTCTTTCATGACTGCTGAACAAAGAGAGGTATCAAAGAAGAACTTCTTTCTTGTTTATCTATTACTAAAGAGGATAAATTGATATTAGCTGATCTTTGTGGAGCATTCCATTAGGGTACCAATTGATGAATTCCTTACAAAATTACAAAATAATCTAATTTTGGTGACTTTCACCACTTTGTGGCATTTATAACATCATCGTCGTTTTGACTGAAATGTGCGATATATGTGACATACTCTGTACTCCTCCAATGAAAGCATCTTTGTTAGTGTTTCTGCATTTTCCTGTATAATTTGTTTAATTTTTCCTTTATTTTTCTGTGGAGATTAATATTCTATGTCACTTACTTTTATTACTATATTCTTTGTCAATGAATGGCCTAAAGTTATTACTTTCCCTATCAACTTCAGAGCGGCTTAATCATTTGTATTTCATGTTCTTCCTTTTGAAGGAAGTGTTGAGCCAAGTTTTGGAGGAAGCAGGTTACTCGAGGGCATCCTACTTAATGCTAAATGACTTCATCAAGGTACTTAATATATCTTTTTCTTCTGCAAAAGCCATTGTCCTAAAAGACTTACCGCTGAAGTGGGTGGGTTACTTGAGGGGGTTTAATACAGATTCGTGGTTCAGTACTTCTCTATCATGGGGCTGTGTTTGAAGTTTGAACCACCCTTATTGTTACAAACCCCAACATTTGTGTTCCAAGCTATTGAAGAGGAAGACTTGAAGATAGGATTAATAGATCTCCAGTGGCAGTTGTTATATAGTACATGTGTTCCCTTTTGTCTAAACAAGGACTGTAAGGTTCATAAACTGGTACTATCCTTTTGTCTAAATGAGGACTAGAAGTTTCATAAAATGTTACTATCTTAAAATATTGCCCATGGGCTGCAGACACTATGAAGCAGCTTTTAGTCTTTGTTTCGCTCCTTTTTGTCTTAGGCAATTGTTCTTCAAGTTAATATGTTGTCAATCAATTTATGTTCTCTGCGGTTGTACTGAAGATCCTTCGTAGATGTATAGAAATTGTGCTTTGAAGAAACTGAAGATAACTCGGATAGCTTTGGACCTTAAATGTTTTCAAGTTATGGTGTTGGCTAATTTCGACTACACTTGCAAAATGTATCTGCAGGTTTTTGGAAATTCTGGCCTGAAAATGGAGGTTGAAGTTCCAGTGGACTAGGATGACCCTGAGGACATTCGACGCGACATCAATGGAGAATCCTTGTTGGAGAAAGACTCCGAAATGCCACATTATACAGAGCCCCTATAGTCGAAGTAGAACATAACCTGTACGAATGCCATCTTCACCGTATATTCCCAGGAAACATAAAACGTTTCTTAAGGGCTCTTAATTTCTGTAAATACCAAAATAGTTAACGGTGTCTTTGCAACGTGAGAAACTCTTAGATTCCTGTTTAGTTGAAAGGTTACTAATGGAATGAGATTGAATATAACACATTTTTATCGTTTCGTTGAGAGTTTTATAATGAAATAGAACGGAATGAGATGAAAACGAAAAGTTTTATGTTACGTTCTATTCCGTCTTAAATAGTAAAAATAAGAAATTTCCGATTCGAAAGGTTTAGAATAGAACGTAAACTAATAAATGTATACTACTTAATATACTCTTAATAATTTTTTTAATATCAATTATTTTATGAACCTTAATTCTCTTTTTTTCAGACTCATTTATTATGGTCTACAAAAATTGTATATAATTAATAATATTTTATATTATTTTTCCTTATCTTAATAATAATATTTTTATATTATTAATAATAAATTGTATATAATTAATAAAAATAAAATATCAAATATAAATATATTAAATAATTAATAATAATATTTTTATATAATTAATGATAAATTGTATATAATTGATAATAAAATAAAATAAAATTATTTTTTAAATGTAAAATATATAAAAATTTTATTCTTTAATTTTTTGTATATATTTCTATATAAATAAAAATATACACAAATTATTTTTAAATATAAATCACATATAATAAAATAAAATAAAATATATTAAATAATTAATAATAATTTACATAATTAATAATAAATTGTATATAATTAATAATAAAATAACAAAACTTTTATTAACATTTTTATTATTTTAAAATAGAAAATATATAAAAAATCATTCTTTAATCATTTGTATATATTTTTATATAAATAAAAATATAAATCAATTATTTTTAAATATAAATCATATAAAATAAAATTTATTAAATAATTAATAATAATATTTTTATATAATTAATAATAAAATAATAAAACTTTTATTATTTTAAAATAGAAAATATATTAAAAATTCTTTTTCATGGTTGTGACTTGAACCGTAACTTTTTAATTGGACATGATTTTTGTTTTAAAATTATAGTGTTAAACCTCTTGTAACAACCATTTTAATATCAGGGATATAATAGTCATTTATTATATATTACATTCCATTATATCTATCTTCCAAACAATATTATAATAAACCCTTCTATCATTCCCAAACAATTTTTCATTATATTACATTACATTCTATTATAAACCGTTCCGTTCTGTTCCATTCTATTTCATTAATTAACATCCAATCAAATATATCCTTAGGAATTATGATTTAGCGTTCGCACTAGATCTTTGTGTTGAATATTCAGACAGGATTTGATTCTATAAGTAGTGGAATAAGAATTAAACCTTTTCGTTCGATTTTCTGAAAGTTAAGACCACTCTAAAATTCAATAGTGTGATTAATGCATAATAAGTATAGACATAAATTGTACCTTATTATGTGGTTTGATTTTTTTCTTTTTTTTTTGGCTGTTTTCTTTGAATAATTTTGAAACTAGTTCATTGCAACTATTGTAGTTGTACATTTATCGAGTCTCTAATAGTATTTATACATATAAGTTGAGAGAATTCTATAAGTAGTGTAAAAGATATTAGTTAAGAAGTATCATCTCTTTTAGAGCCTAAACTTGTCTACAATAGAGTTTAGATTTTTAATAATTTAATTGAAATAAAATTTTAATTTTAATTTTAATTAAATTTGAATTTGAATTTGAATTATAACTATAATTAAGTTTTAAATACAAATTAGAGTTAAATAAGGTATAATATCTCATATTAATCTTTATTTATTAAATATCTCACATTTAATATTAAAGTTTTATAAATTTTCCGTTCAAATACAACTTTATTGAATTACATTTTCTTTGATCAATTGTTTTTTATATGTGACATGTTAATTTTTTTAAATATGTTGTAAATGAATATATTGTAACATTAAATTATGCTAAAAATTAGATAAATCAAACTCTTTTAATTTATTTTTAACTCTCTAATTAAATAATTTATATACATAAATTAAGATTGAAATCTAATAATGCATAATGACTATTCAAATATTAAGAATGTTAAAGTGATTTTGACTAAATTTTTTATATGATTTTTTTGTTATAATTTAATCATTTTATCACACAATGTGCTAATTAGACTTATGACATATAATTAATATATACTCTATTTGAGTCTAATCATGTTGATTCTCTACATTACTAATCGATTCAATTGATAACATTTGAAAATTAATTTCAAAATATCATTCTATCTTAGAAAAAGATTTCCTCAATTAATATTAATTGAAAATAACAAAAAATTCTCTTAAATTCTTAATCACTTTAGGGTAATGAATCTTATATTCATCACTCAACTTCTTTCATATATTTCATATATATTCAATGACTACTAATTAAGCTATCATTGATTAGAATATATTATAACTAGTATCAAAATATAACAATCCCTATATGAGATACTTTAGAGATCCCAAATCAAGGAATCACTTATATAATTATCATAATGAGAATTTTCATAGATATATAATTAATATTTCAATTGAAATTTTTAAATAAGGATAGTTCAATGAACTTGTTTTTTAATAAGTACCCACAAGATTGTTTGAGTATCTCCATACTTTAGTCTATAAAATCGACTTATTTTCTTTATAAGGAAGAAACACAACATGCAATAATCTTTTTCTACTTTATTAATGTCCAGTTTCAATAGAACAATGACTAAGAACATTTAAGGATAATACACAAATGCATATATATTTGAATATGAAAAGAAAAAGAACGGTTTTAAATTATTATATCATTAAAACTACATTCAATTGATTGGCTATAGAGAATAAACCAACAATCTCTCACTTGTAGTAAGTCAATCACTTAAGTATCATATACCATTTCCCTATATAACAATCATGCCACTACTGAGATAGTAGACTTATGAGAGAATTCTACAAGTTTCTCTACGGTGAATACATGCTTAAATCTTACAACTTTCATCTTAATTATTACCATAATTGAAATAAAATGGCTAAATATATATTTAGATCGTAACGAGACTTTAGCTCCTTTTGAATATCCAATGATTATAGTATTTTGCAATACATTATTGTTTCAATAATGCAAGGAACTATAATAAATTTGCTAAATAATTTCTTGATCTAAATAATCAGTTCCACTAAAGAAAAATATATTACGCCTTGATTAAAAATTAATGCTACATTGGAAACTTTTTAGCTTAAAATAATATTATTCTAAGTAAAATATACCTTAACAAGAACTAACTTTTGTCAAATCAGTGTTACATCTATACTATCTTGAACTTAAATATCAACTTATTGTAGAATAAGGAATATTTTAATACTTCATAATTATCTGGTATTTCAAATATTAAATAATTTTAGTATATTATCTATGCACTTTGACTAAAATAAGTGAAAAACTTTTGTACCAATTTTTGTAGATCTAATTTCTATAATTAAGTTTTTTTCACCTTTTTGTTTTCAATAAGAGTTATTTTTGGAATATTATATATTCAACAATTGAAAAAATAAATTATTTTCTTTATAAGCAGTATATCTCTGCACACTCTCATTGAAAATTACAATAATACTCCAACTAAGTTTTTTTTTTACAGAAATGATAAATCCATAAGCATCTTCAAAATAAACTCTTTGAATTCTTCATTTCAATCTTTTAATATCTCATAATCTTTCAAAAAACATAAAATGTATCAAAAAAGACATTAGACCTAATTGAATAGATTGTTATGAGATTTGAGACCTTTTTAACATCTTACTCTCACTCTTGAGAATCATTCTCCTATAAGTATTCATTGAAATAAATATTTTATTTATTGGAGTTTGTAAGATCATATCTAACATTTTTGGATATCTTAATTTCTGTTGTCCAATTTAATTCCAAATTTATTGGATAATATATTCTTTAACTAAGCATCATATCCTAAAATTGTTAACTTTGACTCTTTTAAAGTCTTAACAATTCATATCTAATATAAAATCTTATTAATTGATTTAATTGAAACTTTTAAAATTAAGTTATTGGATTAGGCTTAACTATAGAAAAAAAATAGATATTGCATCATACAGTATCTCATATTGCATTTTCCTCTTTGCACAAATCCATACTATTATGTAATTTAATTGTGGAGGTATTTACTAGAGAATCTTATTTCCCATATATAATTGATTTAGATCTAGTATCAATCTCATCAAAGTACTTCAACATTTTCAATGTTGATTATCTACTTAGATTTAGGTAATATGATTTTTTAAAATTTTGAATTAATATTTCATTTAATATGTATGACTATATCACATAAAGTCATTAGTAATCAAATGAGATACAAGTATCATTTTTTAATGAATTGTTATTATATCTAATACATCGCATGTATAAAATTTAACAATTAAATACCATCATCATCCTTCATTAAAGGTTAATTTGGTTATCTTTATCCTAATAAATTTCACAAGTTTCATACTATTCTTAATCAAAAGGATACATTTCATTATGTTAATTTAACAAATATGATATAAAATGATAGTCTCGATTATCTAACTTTTGTATTCTTGTCACTTATGTTAAATATAAATCTCCTTTTATCCAACATATACAAACTATTTATATAAACTCGAATAAACTACTTTTACTTAATAATCTATTTTTTATCATGCCTTAAACATTATAGTAATGCTAAGTATAAATTTAGTATCAAATAGTTAAAAGCATGAATAAGAAATATATATAATCTCTATCATATCTAATATACACAACATAAGCTATATAATCTTTTTTTTTTCTAATGATAACTATTATCATACTATAGCAAATGTCTTCAATTTTAGTTTATGTTTATAGTTTTAGTATGGTAAATAGAGTGGAACAATTCGATCAAAGCACTATACCTTTCAGTTATACATTATGCAACTATTTGCATTGTGCTATCATGATTAAGATTCACATTACTTGTTTCCATTAGAGTTTTGGAAACATTAGTTGGCTCAAAATGTCATTACATTTTATCATCTATATGATATTAATATATCTCTAAAATTTATTTTAAAAAATCCTTAATAAGGATTAATAGAAAAATCACATAATAGATATACAATTTTTCTTTCTATTTTGAGAACTATTCCCAAACCTAACATATGTCCCAAGAAATTTCATTTATTAACACTTAACATTAGTTATACTATGTACTGATAATTTTTACTTATAAAAAATTATAAATGTAAGGAAAGCAAGTAATTGGTTATATGTCATGAAAAACAAATAAGATTATGATTTCAATCATTCTTTTACTCTAAATAATATCCTTCACTATTATTTTGTAATTATTACTCTAATCTATTTAATAGTCTAAGATCCTATGCAAATTTAGTTAACCTTGAGTTTGCTTAACAAACTAACTAAATTTAAATTAGGTGGATAATAACTTTATCAATTATCTTATGTGACTCCTAGATCCATTAGGTAATAAATCTTATCAAAACATGTTTTATATGTTATTCTTATCCCTACCTCTAAATTAAGATGATCATGAGTCTATTCATCAAAACCATAAGAATATATTTAAGTAGGACTCATTTTAATAAAATTTAACATATTTGGATTAAAGCGACCTCAAGTTTGCTTAGCAATCTTAACAATAAATAAAACTCTTTTATATTCTTATAATAATATAAGGTAACAATAATGTTTTAAACATATACTTAATATTTTAACAAGATATTTAATATTAAACAGTCCCATCAAATACACAATTGCATATAAAAATGTTATACATATAAGCTTACAATTCAGCTTGCATCCAATATATATCAAATATATAAATAAAACATGCAACTTATGCACACAAAATCAATTATAGGCATAAATTATCAATATTTCTTTGATTCTAGTTATTGTTCTTTATAATATAAAATAATATTTTAAATTATTTAGATAATTAAATTAGACTAAATTCATTGATTTATTAATAAATTAAATTCCTATTCTTAAAATTTAATTAATTTAAAATTATTTTTAAATTAAATTAGAAATAATTTTCTATTATCTGGATTCCTTTAATGAAATTTAATTTATAATTTTTAACAAATTACTCATCTTACTTATTATAATTTAGAAAAAATATTTTTTCAAAATTTCATAATAAGACATTCTAATCAAGTTAGAAAATTATTTCTAATTTAATTATAAATAAAATTTTCTTAATTAAAAATTATAATAATAAAGGATATGATAGGGTCATCATATTGATCTCGGTTGCTACATGTGCTCAGAAATATGGAATGAGAGGAATAATAGAAGATTCAGAGAGAAATCAAACTCTCAAATCTCTCTTACTGATCTCACTTTGGCTAGTATAAGGGAACAACTGATTATACATCAGTTGAACCTCTACTGTAGTAGAAGAATGGCTCTCATATGGAGAGTTTAGTCCTCGATATTTCTTCCTAAATGCTATCTACACCAAACTACACATGCAATGAAGGGCCAGTCTAGAACAGTTCAATAAGCAATAATTCAGCAGTAAGCAAATCAACTACCATAGGGGAAATAAAGAAATATCCAGTTAGGGAATTACCTGGTAGAAAGAAGGGGTTTTGCTCTGATAAACTTCCTCGTAGACACTTTATACTAGAAGGATTGATGCTAAGTCCCTGTCACCAACAGATCGGAGTTATAAGTGAAGTTTCATCTATAAAGGAGGAACCTACATTGACGAGAAGTTTACCTAAAAAAAGTTTCATCCCCTCCGAGTCTCACTGCATAGAGGAAATCCTAGAGTAGCGTTGGTCGAAAAGGGAAATCTGTTATACCCTAATCGCTATAAGACAACTCAAAAATGGAGGAGACATTAATTGTGCTAGTGATATCCTTAGCGCAGAGCAAGGAAACAGACTTGGAGAGACAATTGACCGCATCCATTGATAGAGTTTTTCACCTTCGTTATCGCCCTCCCAAATCGAGACAGGTCTCAAGAGATAGCGAAAGAAAATGGTCGTTATACCCTAATTGTCAAAACGACATTGTTCTCTAATTGTTTGTAACGTCGACGTTTTGTTTATCGGGGGTACTTTAATCCTAATGCTCTGTCCCATGTGGAGAGACTTCCAAATGTAAACTATTCCTTTTATTAATGAATTTTTTAAATTCTCAAAAAAATCTTTCAAATTAAATTACATATTTTAAATTTAATTAAGAAAGATCTTTATTATTTAGAGATTAATTTCTCAATTAATTAAAAAATATTCTTAAAAAATTTTAAAAAAATTTAAACTTCAAATTTCTTAATTAATGAATAAAATAATTATTAATTAGGTATAACGAAACAAGCCCAAAATGTCCAAATAAACTTAAACTAATCTTCTTTTAATCCCAAGTTACCGTAATCTTGTGAGTTGTGACCAAACACTTCTTATCTCAGACCTTCCAAATGCCCTTTTGTTCATGCCATCTCCAACACATTTTTTCAAAATAGAGTAAAATTTTCTCTATTTTAGAGATGTTATAGTACTTTTCACTTCAATCCACAACTCGATTTTTCATACTAAAAAAGAATATTCTCAGCATATTCTTTTTTACCTTTTATAAATGATTATTAAAATTACTTTATAAAATGATTACTTTATTTAGTTCTACTGCTTGACTATTAATATTTATGTATGTGTATTTTAATTTAATTTATTTTTGTTTGTAATTTATTATGTAATTCGACTATTAATATAAGTATATTTGTGGTTTACTTATTTGAAGTTTTCTAATGGATATTTTTAAATTATTTATTTAAAATATTTATTCATAAGTAAATAATTATAAAGTTAT
>JANQBM010000001.1:16162710-16194294 GCA_025594535.1 Erythroxylum domingense | reverse complement strand
ATCATCATCATCATCATCATGATGATGATGTAATTAATGGAGACTATAATAAATATTTTGGTCTTTTTATTAATTATTCTTTTGTCATTCTAAATTTATATTTTTAAACCAAACATTAGCATATATCATCAGTAGAAATTTTTAGGAATAAATAATACCAATTCTATTTTATTCCTCATTTATTTTATTCCTAAAAGTAACCATTCTATTTCTTATTTGTTCCAACACTATGTTAGTTCTGGGCTTCTTTGTATTGGTGGAATTGTAATTCAAACATCTTTAAATTTCTAAGTGGTAGTCAGGAAGAGAGCTTGCCTTTTGTAGTGATCAAATAGCTGCCTTTTGTCATTTTCAAACTCCATATCCTCTAATCTATTTGCTTCATCCAATACAATGATCGGTTAAAAAACACAAGGGCACAAGGAAACCTCAATAAAAGAAAAGGACAGAGAGAACAATAATATTATGTCGCAGCAGCGAATATATTCAACGTCCTATTATTTTTTACCTCTTTGGCTTATCAAGTCTTTAAGGCTATGATTCAACCTTAATTGCTTTTCATTTGGTTAACTTGTCGACGGAGTAAAGCAGAGTAATCTTGCCTTTCCAATTTAGTCGTCGAAGAAAATCAAGGGGAAAAGGAAAGAAAACAGACGAGAGCCTGTCTGCAGTCATTTTTGGCCCTTTTGGACATTCTATTAAGAGCCATCATTGAATAGCTAACAACAGAGACATAAAAATGATAAATCTTGTTTCCTTTCTCTTTTTCCTGACTAACTAAGCAGCTGAATCCTGCGGGTCCGTGACTTCGAATCCCGGATTCACAATCCAACCAATGATATGCACCAAAACCAAGTAGAAATTGTTTAACATAATTGAATCATCAAGAAACTTCCAACATTGTTGAGGTATGGATTATGGATTCAGGCTAGTATAAGGTAATTTCTTACAAATAACTAAGATTCTGATGGATAACTTCATTTCACCTTGTATGGGGGTAGATTTAGTTTGTTGTATGCAAGCCAGCCCAGCGTACTATTTGCATGCAAAATCAAAATGGTAGAATCTCTCATGCAACTAAAAGTTACCAACTTTCCTGATCCACAGGCTCATTTTATTAAAGTTATTCATGTTATGCTCTTGTCATAGAAGCATTCAAATTGAGTTACATAAGCATCCACGGAGCATGCAACCATTAAATAAGAATTGTTGACAAATAAATGGAACATACAAACTGGCTAGAGGATTCTTCGGACTTTAACATTCCTGAGCATTTTGTAGAGCAGCACCAATTAGATCAGGATAGCCACCCCAATGAAATGATTCTCCTGACCACACCGTCTCAGGGTTCAAATCTGAGAGAAGCAAGAATCAGAAAGTTCGTAAATCGCTCAGGTTATTCGATATTCAGCAAAGTTTTGATTCCCCTAAAACGAGCTTTTCATGCTTATAGCCTAAACCAAATACTTCGTCAACTGTTATGTCAACAACAAACTAATTAACCGTACACTAAAAAAAAACAATTGAGAGTTGAGCAAAATTGGAGGAGTATTGATTCAAGAAAACAGGTCATTAAAATGAAATATATATACTTATCCAGGAATTGAATATCATCTCCGGAAAGAAAGAAACATATACCAGAAAGTATGCTCTGCAAATTTTAGATCAAACACGTGCTTTGCGTCTTCATCGTCCCAGTGCAATCCTTCCCACCAGCCTTTTTGTCCTTTTATTTCCTTTAAACTGTTAACTGCACTGCTGGAATCAAGAGGGAGCCTCCGAAGATTGGGGCATCTGTATATGTATACTTTTGTAAGGCAAGGAAAGGTCAACACACCCCCGTGGATGTATTTTAGCTTGGGCATATCTTCTAAAATCAAATCAGTGAGATTTGAGAATATGGCCGAACTTTCTTCAATTTCTACAGATCCACTATCCCCACGTATTACTGCATCCATTGCGTGACAGGCATATAGTGAAAGAATCTGAAGACTTGGAGCATAAACAAGCCATGTCAGATCTTTTATAGGACAAATCCATACATGCAGAAGACGAAGGTTATCGAAGTAATCATGCCTTGTTATTGTCTTATCTACATAAACTTCCATTTTCTTCAACGAATGACATAAACCGATTTCAAGGCTTTCTAGATGCTCCATTTTTCTTATGGAAGAAGGGGTAATGTCAATTGAGCTCAGCTCCGGGCATGCAATGAGCGAGAGTTGCCTTATGCACCTCTGCAGTTTTGAGGAGTTGAGGAGCTTCTGCACACATTTGTTGGAGAACAAGGTTAAACATACGTCACTCAAGTATTGCAAGCAATCCAGCTTTTCCGTTAAGGACCCCTGAAGGTAGAATTTAGGATCAATCACATATGACGGACTTGTTAATTTGCTGAAAATTTGCAAAGACAACAGGCTAGATACTACATCCCCTGATATGTATCTAAGTTGATCAGTGAAATCCAGTAGCAAACTCCTTAAATTTATCAAGTTTCCCACCTCAGGTGGCAACTCCCTAATACTGGTGTATGAGAGATTAAGATAATGCAAGTTAACCAAGCTTCCAATTTCCCCAGGTAGAGTATTCAGATAACTTCCCGACAAATCCAAGACGCTCAAGACATGCATAGAGTGAAAGGATTCACTTGGAAAACGGTTCCAGCTAGCCTTTCGAAACAGCAAAGTCAGGAGATTCGGGCAACATGGATCTTGCGTCTGATCTTTATCAAAATCTTTGCCATTCAAATATATTCTTTCCGCCTCCTTCCATTTTGCAAATTCTTTGGCTTCTTCTTGAACCAAAATGTTATTCTTCTTCTTTCCGTTCTCACAAGCTAACCACAAGGCCATATCACGAATCACATCATGCATCATCACAAAATCTTCTGATCTATGTTTCCTACCATGATCTTCTAATTGACCACCCTCAAGGAGACCTGATAGCTTCAAATTTTCGATAAAAGTTTCTCCTTCATAGCGGGCATCGTAAATGCTATCAAAATCATTCAGAAATCCCTCACCAATCCAAAGCTGAATGAGTTCTTCCTTCATTATTTTGTAGTCCTCAGGGAATATGCAACAATATAGAAAACATTTTTTTAGCGCATCACTGCTCAAGCTGTCATAACTAAACTCGAGAACATGAAAGACATCAGCTGTCATACCTGGAAACTTAGAAGGATAACTCTGCAGCACTTTCAACGCATGTTTCCACTGTGAAAGACCCTTCCTACAGGCCATGGCTCGTCCAGTGGTGACGAGAGCCAATGGTAAACCCTTACACTCTTCAGCAATATCTTCAGCTATTTTTGGTATTCCTGGATGAGAATTGAAAGCATTTTCGCCCACCTTACTTCTAAACAATTTAAATGCGTCCTTTTTTGGCAAACAATTCAGCTTAATTGTCTTTTGAGCTCCCATGTAGCGACAAACTGTCTCGGACCGTGTTGTAAATATAACCTTAGACCCATCTCGTGTCTTGGCAAGATCAACTCCTAATTTTAAGAGATCCAGTCTCTCCCACAAATCATCCAATAATAGCACGAAAATTTTCTCTTTCAGGTACTTCATCATCGTTGCAGATTTAGCGTCCACATTTTTGTCCCTCCAATTTTCATCAGGAATCTCTAGTTTACTGCGAATAAGCTCCTGAATTTCCGGCAACTTCGGTTCTTTGGACACCATCACCCAGAGTACAAAATCCACTTCCTTGGAGGTCTTGACCAACTCATTATTTACCTTCTTTAAGAGGGTAGTTTTACCCACACCACCCATCCCATATACTCCAATGATTCCTGTTGTCGGGTCTGTAACATATTTCCAGACCTCCTCCAAATTGTAGTCCATGCCCATGGTTTGGTCAACGGGTATCTCCTCTCCTGATTCAGTAGCCTTTTTTTCAACTAAAGAGTCGAAATTACCTTGATTGATGTGTTCAGACACTTCTTTAAGTGCTTCATTTACTCTCCTGCCCACAAGATCAAATGACAAGCATTGCTTGGGACAAAACCATCTAAAACATTGGTTCTGAACTTCTTCTTCAGCTTCTTTGATGATCTTCACTGCATCATTTTGCATGCTCTTTTCTCGACTGAACCAGTCGGAAACTTTGTATGCCGTCATGAAATGTGGTCTTGCATCAGTCTCCACCCTTGTTTCCACTTGTTGTCTTTTCTTCTGAAGTTCATTTACTTTATCTTTCAAGGACTTAAGATCATGTTTCAGATTATTGAAGTAGTCTGCTCTTATGCAGCAAAAACCGAAGAGGGTCTTTACAACGTCCCAGCCTAGGCTCAGACCTTCTGACATAGTTCCTTACCAGTCACTAAGTCTCTAACATAACCTATGCAAGAAAAACGTTCTTTAATCTTTATGCGTTGCTCTGTTCTTTGGATTCTGTCCTTACAGGTAAGAAAAGATGATATCATATCAATTATTATGGCATTGTGGACTAAAGTAAAAAGTGACATTTAGGATATAAAGTATACAGTCTCTTCAGATAATATATATATATCTGTATATGACCTTTCCACCCCTTCATGTACATATTCAATGAATCTGTACGTTTGTGGGTGGACGGGACAGGAGAACTAATCGCGTATGTGGATAATCGGTGAAAGTTAATGCCAAAAGGAAAACAAAATTATTTTGAGAAGATGGTTACATTTAAGAGAAATTAAATTGGCTTCACAGTGCCGAAACTTTCAACTAAACAAACTGATTTACAAAAGATTATAACTTTCAGAATGATTTCACCTCAACTGTTTTTTTTTTCCTCATAAATTTGCACTGTTCTTCTGTAACATTAGCATCTCACTTCCCAGTTCTTCAGTCCTAACGTATGTTCTTACCTTTTTCTTTTTGATGAGCAGCAGATTTAGAAAATGAGGGCTCTACCTTTATGTTTAATAGCCGTAAGCCTCTTCTTTTGCAAATGGGCACAAGTTGAAAACGTTTGTGTATTAATTAGGTTTCTTCTCTTGTTATGTGTATCTGCAAATGTGCTTTCCCTCTGTTTTCGTGCCACTGCCAACATTAAGGTGGGCTTTAGATTGGCTAGCATTCTTTCCTAATCAAAAATTATTAGATGGTTGTGAGACTTACTGAAATTTAATGTTGGCGAGTAGGGACTTGGCCCGGGCCCGGCCCGGCCAAAAAACAGCAGGCTGCAGGTCGGCCCGTGGCCCGCATGGGCAGGGATAATCCAGCCCGTGGTCGGCCCACGGCCCGGTGAGCCGGGTCAAACCCGGCCTGTCTATATGTTTTTAATACTAAAAATTACAAAACGGCGTCATTTTAGACGAAACGACGCCGTTTTGTCGTGCCGCGGGCCGGCTCGTGGCCCGCACAGGCCGACCATGGTCGGCCAGCGGCCCTGCCCGGGAGGACCACAGTCAGCCCGCGGCCCGCCCATGGCCTGCCAAACCTGGGCCAAAAATGGGCCGGGCCGGGATTGACATCCCTATTAGCGTGAGCTGTCACCGAAATTAAGGGATTCATATCTCCCATCATTACAGGGTCAACAAATGAATAAAAATTAGAATAGAGAGATTTGTATAGATTCTTATACCAAAACAGACATGGTGTGTTGTTATATATACTATCACATTGTAAAGGAATAATATGAATAAAAAATTCAATTCTAAACAAAATATTATGGTATAAAGACGGGTATTTCTTCCCTTCTTTCTTCTTTATCTTTATACTAGAAAGCAATCTCAATCTTTACATCAGTCAATCTTAATCTCTAAACCAATAGTCAATCTTAATCTCTAAACTAGAAATCAATGCTTATTTCTTATTATAAGTGACAGGAATTCACATTCAAATGAATCATCTGCGACCTTATCATCTATTTTGTCTAAATTCACTAAAAAAAGGTTGAAGTTTTATTCAGTACGTAACCCCAACCTAAGCTATTGACATAGCCATCATTCAAATTGGGATTAATAAGATCAATTGTACTTTGGTCTCAGGCGGTAGAGATGTACATCTCTAAAAAAGATAGTTTGGGGCATGTAAATGGTGATTTGCGCTAACTTGCATCAACCAATCCAACCTTTTGTAGATGGTGCACTGATAATGCCATAGTGAAAGGCTAGCTTATCAACTTCATGACCCATTTTTTTATTAGGAATTTTATTAGATTTTCTACTGAAAATATGTTGTGGGATGTCATTGCCACAACTTATTTTGATGGGAGTGATGCCTCTCAATTGTATAACCTTCGATATAAAGTTTCATGCCTAAGGCAAGTAGGTATTTCTCTAGAAAAATACCTACAAGGATTATGGAGAGAAATCGACTTCCAAAGGCCAAATTCGATGAAATGTCAAGGAGGCATTTAAAAATATAATAATATAGTGTAAGAATATCATGTATATTTTTTTAGATAGGTTGGATGATCACCTAGATGCTATATAGAGGGAAATTATACGAGTGCAATTGTTCCTTACTGTAGAACAAACATATGCTCAAGTTCGATTAGAGGCAATATGATAAACAATAATGATAGGAAACCAAACTGAGGAACTACGAAGCGTTGTGTTGGCAACTAAAAACTTGAAGATTGGTGCTCCTACACTTAGTTCTTTCCAAAGTGTGAAGTCAAATCCCACTAATAAATGAAGAACATATATAACAAGAAAAAATGCTCCCATTGTGGGCCCTTGAAATATACTCAAGATCCATGCTTAGCTTGTTTGGTAGCATAAGTTACAAGCAAAGAAAAAGAGTGATAGAGGAGAAATGAGTATTGGTAAAATAGCTACCTCCATGGGTCAAGCCTCAATTGTTACTAGTGAGTCGACTCTTTTCATTTGAAACTCATTATACTACTGCAGGTATAACTCTATCCAAACCCACTATGAAGGAGACTTATAATAAGTGGAATTTTAACTCGGAGGGATCTAACCATATGACTTATGATGAAATTGATTTTTCCAAACAATATGCACCTGGAAAAACTAGCATTGCAAATGATAATAGACAAACTTAACTAGTAATAGAGGTTGGTATTGTGGAAGTGTCACTTGACCTACCACTATCTGATACTCTACTTTTTCCTTCCTTCTTTTATAAGTTATCATTCATTAGCCAAGTTATCAAAGAGCTTCATTTTATTTTAATTATTTATCCTAACTTTTTCTTTCTTTAGGATATTCTCACGAGGGATATCATTGGGCATGGTATTGAGAAAGGTGGACTATATTATTTAGAGAATTCTAAGGATGGTCATGCATGTCAAGTTACCAATATGAATAAATCAAAAGAGGAACAATTTATCTTTGGCATCCTTGATTAGATCATCCTTCATTTAGTTATTTGAAGCATGTAGTCCTATATTGTTTTCAAATATGACATCTCTTCAATTTAAGTATGAAAGATGCAATCAAGCTATCTTCTACCTATCCTTTAAGTTTCAATAAAAGCATAATTCAATTTATGCTAATCCATATTGATGTGTGGGGTCCCTCCCCAAGTCCTAACATGTTTGACTATTAGTGGTTTGTGATATTTGTTGATGACTATGCCAACATGATATATTTATATTTGTTAAGGCACAAAGATGAGGTTTTCAATATATTTCAATCCTTTTATAATATCGTTTATACCTAATATTCTACTAAACCTCAAGTTCTTTGCTCCAATAATAAAGGTGAATATGTAACTACTAAATTTTATGATTTTTTCATCGTCACGGAATGATCTATGAGATAACATGCCATTAAACCTCCCAGTAAAATTGAGTTGTTACAAGGAAAAATTGCTATATCCTTGAGACCACTCAATCCCTTTTTATTAAGGCCATATGCATAATCATTATTAAGTTTATGCAGTCATGACATCAAATTGAATTATCAATAGAATGTCATCCAAAGTACTTGAGATGCAAATACCTCTCCAAAATTTATCTACATTTATTCCCTTACCTCTAGTTTTGATGTTGTCACCACGTGTCTTTGGGTGTGTTGTTCTTGTTCATCTCTACAAAGACCAATATATCAAAATTGATCTTCGTATCATTTGATGCTTATTTATTATCAAAAGGGATACCAATGATATGAACCTACTCATTAACGCACATATGTGACTATGTATGTCACCTTCTTAGAGTTTGAGACCTTCTTTCCCCTAAAGACATCTAATTCCCCTATTCAGGGGTAGACTTCTAATAAAGAGGTGAATAAGAGGTGTTTTGAATAGCCTAGATTTAATGACCCAGTAACTCCTACAATGAAAATTGACAAGTCTACAAAGATAGAGATAACCATATCCTTAATAGAGGCAGAAACTTCTCCTCCAAAATCTCTTATCGTTTCCCCTCACTCAGCATTGAATGGCCTATCTCCTGAGAATATAATGAGGTAAGCTCTTGTAACCCTCCAAAAACACCTCAAAAGTTTCTAACAACATAGATATTTCTACCACTGTTATGTATGAGTTCCATTTTAGGCATAAATATGGCAATCCGCAAAATCAATATTCTTCTGAGGTAGAGGAATGGTGATCCAAATATTCCATTGCTAACACTAAAAATCTCTCTGAACCAGTGAAGAATTTTGTCAATAATCTTTGGTCTCATCACGTTCCCATAAGTGTGGAGTAGGCACTAAAAGATCCCAGTTAGGTGCAAGTGACGAAAGAAAGATAAAGGCCTTATAAAAAAATGAGACGTAGGATCTTGATTTACTACCAAAAGGAATAAAGATGGCGGAACAGTTGAATTATACAAAGAAATATTAAACAAAAGGATATAACCAAACATATGAGTGATCGAATTGTCGAATCCCTCAAAATTAATTCCGATTTACTAAAATTTTGTAATAATTGTGGAACTATGTCGAATCTCATGAGAACTAAAAACTTGTTTCTTAATTTCAATTGAGAAAACCCAATGGGGGATTTGTGATTAATTAACTAATAAACTAAATTTAACAAGGAATCAAAGTAAATCAACTAAGTATAAAAGTGAGAAATTCAATTGTACTTAACTATAATTCAAAGGAAATATCTCATCCAATTGTAACATTGATAATTGGTCTAGAAAGAATAACTTTCACAATTTATGCAGTCAATCCAATACCTGTTAGGATAGTCATAATAAGTCTCAAAATTTTCAAAATTAATTGGTTCAAACGCAACATTAAAACTAAAACTTACCATTCATTGGGTATGATAACATTCCATATCAATTAAATAATAGCAATAAGCTTAGTGAAAAAGACTAAACCCTAAATTAAATAATTGAGATAGCTACAACTATTAAATTTAGTTTTCTTGTTTCCCATAAGTTAAATATGCAACTTCATAAATACCTTATTTGCTATTTGTACTAATACTTTATAACAATTATAGATCACCAAATTCATGGATTGCTATAGAATAATCAACATCAAATTAATTTGTCAAATTAATCAATATTAATTATTTATAAAATATAAGAACACAAAACAATAAATACTTGAATTAAAACATGAATCTAAGTTTAAAACAAAATCTCACAAGGTTACAACTAGAGTTTTAAATCCCCTTCAATAAGAATATTTGAATTTTCAAACCATAAATAGAAGAAAAGATGAAAGACAAAGACAAAATTACAAAGAAACGAACGTAAATGATGTGTAGAAATGTTAAAAATGTTTTTCTCCTCTATTCTTACTCAAAACCTATCCTCCTTTAATCTTGTCAATATTCCTATCTAAACAAATCCAAATCCTTACATAATAGGGCTAGAAAATAAGTTTTTTTAATTGAATTAAAACTCTTAGGTTAAATATGACATTAAGCATGATATTGCCTTTTTCCACTATAGTAATCTCTCCACTTTTTTTTTGAAATTTGTTATTTTGACAAACAATGCTCCTATCTGATGTAATATCCACTTATCACCTCCTAAAACAAAACATATATTAATTTTCCCATTAAATTACCAAAATTAAGCTAAAGAAAGAGAGATAAGTCTAATTAACATAACTAAATAACATCTTATCAAATTATCCCACATTGGACTCATGCTTATCCTCAAGCATGCATAAATCATCCTAATAAAAACTTCTCATCTTCTTTTATGTCACCTAAAAATATCCCAAAAACTAATACACATTAAAAGTTTATGATAAAATAACAATCGAGAAAGCAAGCACTTATAGGACACATTTTTAGAATTAACAATATAGCATCTCGTTGATTCCATCAAAATAAAATGAAACAAGAGTTGACAGCCTCTCATGAATTTCACTCTATAACCTCAAAATGTTTAGGGTACATTAAGCTCTCATATCAAAGCATAGCGTGTTATTTCCATAAGTTTGCTTATAAATCATATCTTCACCATTAAAAAATTAATTTAATACATAAATCAAAGGAACTTGATAAAGGTTGTAACATGACTTAGGTAAGGTATAACAAAAGTAAATTTTTGGGTTAAATAAATTGGATTAAATTATACAAACTTATCCACATAATTTTCAACTTAAATCAATCTAAAACTTACTTAATTCAATTAGCATCCTTTTTAATCACCTCATGATTTTTTTTTTTAGATTATTTATTTATTTTTAACAAGAACATTAAAGAAGAGATTTATTTTTTCTTATACTTCTTATTCATCATCATCATCATCATCATCACTCAGTTTGAAATCTCACAATGAAGCGGGGTCTGGGGAGGTCTGATAGTACGCAGCCTTACCCTTACATAGTAGAGAGGCTGTTTCCGGTAGACCCACAATGTAGATGTGACAATAAAAAGTGATGCTGATGAAAACTGATACGTTAAGCGTGGAGATAAATAAAATTAAATAAGTACATAAAGAAATAGAATAAAACAAAACCAAATAAAATAGCTACAAAGAATACAAATAATAAAGATACAAATACAAAATACTAATAATAGAATATTGATAATACATAATAATAAAGATAAAACTGAAACTAATACGAATACATAATAATAGTATGCACATATATGCAGCGAAAATGTTTCACACGCCAAAAGAAATCCAACACAAATAAAACCTGTGACACCCCTTACCCAGAAAACCTCATTATTCAAGATAAACATAAAAAGGGGGACTGTATTCAATAACTCAAACGAAGGAAACTAGTTGATAATCATGTAAATGATAAGCACCTCTACCACTCATAACCACCCTCAACTATGAATAAATCCAGGCAAGGAACGTACTATTGAGCATGCAGAAACTATGGCTAATGTGCACAACAAAACACGCAACAAACTCAGCGAATCTTAACCTCCCCAACCACCATCCACAAAACCTATATCTATAAAACTCAATAGAGGGATACAAAGATAAAGCAAAAGAAGTACCTAGAAAATCTTGGGCGAGTAAAGTAGGTAGAGGACGATATCATACCAATCATAGAGGAGCTAAAAAATCATGATCAGATAATCTCACCATCAAAACCAAATTATTTACCTCAGAACCACCAGTTTCAAGTAAAGAAAATATCTCAAAGATCTTCTTGAATTTATCATCCATCCCATCTTCCAGCTCTGCCTTTTCTAGGACATACTCAATCATTACTTGCTCTCCAACTAGTTGAGGATCAACGTTCTCCTTGACGTCGCTATCATTGTCGCCACATGGTACTCTGTGTCCACACAAAAACTGAAACCCAAACCCACACTATCGAAGAAAACTATGTGAAAAAAAGACTCATGGTTTTAGAGAGATAAACGAACAGTGAGTTCTCGAGAGAGAAAGATGGGCAGATCGTGGAGAGGGAGAAGAAAGGGAGGACATCGAAGGTAGATCTGGATCGCACCACTCCGAGATCTGGTTTCCAGGAAAATAAACAACAAAAAAACAAAAGAGAGAAAGAACAGAGGAGAAATCCACATGGTTTGGAGAGTGGCAAACAATATCACTTACCTTATTATCTTTTCACTAAAACCCACCATGAGTATACAATACGCGAAAACCACACAAAAGAAAAGAAAAATGCCAAGCAAAACACCCAAATGATAAAAAGTAATGAAAAACCCAGATATTGAAAAGGATTTAGTAGATCTACATCTAATCTTATAAAAGAATCCATCTTTTATACAACAGGGAGAGAAAAAGAGCTCACGCGAGATGAATCAACTGTTTAGTGAAGAAATGACTGCTCTAAACAAGGAACATCATGAGTAATATTAAGATAGCGCAATATTTTTTAAACCAGAATTCTGGAAAATCCAGATCTACTTACTTTTTAGAACAATGGGATTGAATAAACCAATCGCATATTATCATCCAATACAAGTCACAAACTATAGCTCATTAGATGAATGAATAAAAAAGACACCCTTAAACAAAAAGAAAAGTGCGATCTCCACCATACAGTAAGATTCAAAAGCTCCTGGAAACTTTCCTTCAGATTCTATAGGAACCTAAACAGGGTAGTGACAAATTCGCAAATATCAGGAAACAGAAGTTGGAGATCTAACGATTACCTGGTAAAGTTGGAGTAGCCGGAGGCTTCTTCACTCTCAAACTAGTAAACATACATAAGACTTCCGAAACTAGATTTGAACACTTACCCATGTTCTTACAAAAGTAAAATAATCAAAGAAATCAAACTTGCTACATACCACACCAGACCAATGCACAAAAACAAGAAACACCCATCGATTCAAAGATTATCAGAATCCATGTTAGCCCATAACACAACCAAGTTAACTTTGTACGAAATTTGTCTCCAGCTTACCGTAAGTTTCATCCAAAGCTCTGAGGTTTCAGTAGTTGTCTGAGCCTGAGATCCTTAAGAGAGAGAGAGAGAAAATAGTTAAAATCCTATGTAAATAAGCTTGATACAATTATTTCAGTTTAGGGGCTCAAACTATTAAGGATATTAACAAAAACAAGGGAAAAAGTGGCTTGTAACAAGAACAGTATGCAAGAAAAGAAAGGTTAAGGCTTAAATTAGTTTTCTATGGGTAGAAATTAAGGTAGACTTGTTTACGGTAAAAAAGGGTATACCTAACTGCCCATATCATTTTTATGCACAAATTCATCAAAAATATAGTTTTAAAATGTATTCAAAAGCAAGTTCTAGCATAAACAAGCTATGTTTGATAACATACCATAAAGAAAAGTATATGAGCACAATTATGATAAATTGCTCCTAAGCTCAAAGCTCACATAAGTGTCAAAATGCATCAAGTCTTGCACACATTAATTTAACAAAACTAATGAGATTGTTAAAGTAATTTAATGAAAAAAACTAATTATGCTTATCTCTCTCGTGTATTATAACTTAAACAAAAAATGTATCATAACTTAGGGATTATTTCTAAACAACATCTGAAAATTTTGAGGCCACTATAAGGAATAATCAATATATGAATCATAGCATTCATGAGTTCAAGCGTAAATCACAAAGTTCATCATACACTACAAGAAAATCATACATTAGCGACGAAAAATTACCAACAAACATAATTCTGTAGCTAAATACAGATGGAAAATCAATATACGTTTGTAAAACTATCGTGAAAATTTTTATTTTACGACGGAAACAATTGTCATCGGTAAAGGTAGAGGGAAAATATTCGCGTAATTTTTCTGACAGAATATAGCAACGAAAAAACCATACCCATCAGTAAATTAGGCCGGAATGCTTCCCGCAATTAAATAGCCTCGAAATTTTGCCGACAGATATAGTTCCATTAGTGAAATTTACGCAAAAATGCTTTGTTTAATAGTCAGCGTTAGTTTTTTACCGATGATAATGTATTCCGTCGGTGATTTTTTGACAGTCTTACCTTTCAGTTGTTAACTTCAAATTAGTTGTTTTAAAAAATTGAAAATGACTTAAACGTATCCCGAACCTTCCCCCTGTTTTCTCTACTGTTCTTCTCCATTTTTCTCCTCTCCTCGCGTCGCCGTCCTTCTCCTGTCCTCGCCGTCGCTGTCGTTCTTCCTCACTCGTCTACAGCTTCTCCTCTCCTTATCATCGTATGTCTACAGCTTCTCCTCTCCTCGTCGTCGCCGTCCGTCGTAAGTTTACAGTTATGTTTCTCTAAGTACGCAGGTGGGCTCCTAAGGTAAAAGAAACTTAAAGTTTGAGCTTTAACTTGGTAACTCTGTGCTGAAATTAATCCCATTCAGATTGATTTTATCATACTTACTGTTTTGGAATAGTCTTCCTTACCTAACTTGCTTACATTTAACTTTAAATAATTAACAGAAAATTTTTTGTTCATTATGGATATTAAAACATAGGTTTTGATTTGGGGTTTTTTCCATTTTGAAATATAGTAGAAAGAATTTAGTGTAGATGAATTCTCAGTTTATAATGAAATTCTATTACATCAACTATTTGGGAATGTTGACATCTTGTTGATTTAGAGCTTATTAGTCTCCAAGCTTTTGGTTAGTACACTCAAAATGCGAAAGTGTCAAACTTTTAATAATGAAGTAGATTAAACTTTTTGAAACAAGCTCTATTAACTTAATGATATAGAATATTTATCTCAAAGAGAGAGCCAAACAAGGTATATATTATATAAGAATTAACGATAATCCTTAATGGTTTGCTTGTAGATATAGAACGAGGTTGATGAATACATGATAGACAATAATGCTGGATGTTGTTGTTGATGCATTTACTTATAGCAAGATTTGCTATCAATAAGTATTAGCCTATTACAACAGAGAATCAACCTCCAAGTTTGATTAGATTATTAGATGCAGTGAACTCTCCCTCTAAATGAACAGAAGAAAAATGCAACACAAACAAAGCTATAGAATCAGATCAATCTTGAAAAAATCTATGCCTCATACTTTATTAAAACACCTTTGCATTCAAAATATACCTTTTCTTCCTATGCTTATAAAATATACTTTTTTCTAATTCATCTACGGTTGGATACTTTGGTCAGTATCAATCCACCAGATATAGATTGGAGGAATTCATTTTACTTAAATTTAATTGCTCACACTTCCTTCACAATAACATTAGCAATTTACAGGTATTTTTCTTCCCCTTCATTTCTTCACTTATGGTATATTATTTCTCATCTTTGAAGAGTGTCTATTTCCTGCATCATTTATGAGTGTGTATTATCACATTCATGGATTTGGACACCAGTATTGGAATCTTTCTAGAGTTGACACATTCATGCCCCTTAACAGTATTCACAAGATGGTCCTTCAACCTTCTTTGGTGATGTGCCTGTGTAGTCATTCTGTTTATTTCAATGTATTTTATTCAGCCAACTATGATGGCTTGACCTTGTATTTTCATGCCCTAACTTAGAAATCAGAATTATTTCCATTCTTAACTATGGTCTTTACATGTTGATGTAGTATACCTCGTAATCTCAATATCTAATTGAAGGTCCATGAATTGCTCTTACAAGGAATTATAAACCATAAAATATGTTCCTTTATGATATAAGAATTTATCTATTCAACTCAAATAAATTCCTTGTCTATAAAGAGTACCAAAAGAATCAAAGTGGTGTATTTAACGAAATTTATACCTGGACCACCTCCTTCTTTTGAAGCGCATACTTCAGCCCATCTTATCTTAACATCATGAGAATTTTTAAGGGCTCCTGATCATAGAAAATTCTTTAAGGTGAGAGATACCTCTTGTGAGCTATTAGTCTAGTCAATACTTCTGTGGTAAAGAGGTAAGGTGAAAATAGGGTTATCTTTTTTCAAGTATTTAACTACCTATGATGGTGAGGGATGAGTCTCCATTGACTAAAATAAAATAAGAGGTAGTAATGAAACATTACTCTATCCAATTATTGAATTTGTTAAGAATTCAAAAGCTTGAAGTACTTCCACCAAAACAATTTCATTTGATATGTAATGAATGAATTAGATGTTCACTTATAATTCCATTTTCATTATAAATAGTTCTCATATATTGGAGATTTCTTCACATTCCTATTTACTAAAATTGTATAATGAACGGTGTTTTATTTCAAATTTGGGTCTAGTTTTGTAGTATTTTCATTGTTTATAATGTTAAGTGATCAAAGTTAATATACAATCTAATTAGTTAATCTAATAGTGTTAGAATTGAATGTTTTGTACTTCAGGGTAAAAACTCCATTTGTTTACAAAATGGTAAGTGTTAGAATTGAATGTCTAGTATTGCTATCTTAAATGTGTAGATAGATGTCATTTACAACTTGTGATAATCTTTCTTTATCCTTCTTTTATTATAAAATTATAGTTCTACATGTGATAAAAATTTTCTTATTATATAAAACATGTTCGATTCATTTTCTTTAAGTGGCGATTCATTTTCTTTAAGTGAACTTTTAGTTACGTATGACAAAGTATTTTTCATTATTGATATTTTAAATTAAAAACAAAAGGAGAAAACCTAATTTTCCAATTTGTTGTTTTGCTGGAATACAACTCTGTTGCTTCGCACATATTGAATGACTCTCTTGGTATCTCCAGCAATTTGACTCTCTTTGTTTGTGTTTTTGTAAGCAATATAGTGAGATGATTTAGATTTTAATTAAATGTAAGGATTCTTTGTTTTTTGGTAAGAGGGATCTATTTTCGTGGATTTATTAAATCCAAAAGAATCCTCTTACCTCTTACAGAGCAAGTGATTTGGAGATCTATTTCCTTTGTACTTTTTTTTACTTTGTTTTTCTTTTTTGTTGGTTTTGTACTCAAACTTACAATTAATAAGTGCAACTAGTTGTGTATTATATTATTCTTGACTAATAAGCTCTTATTAGGAAAGAGCATATGAGTTCCTTTTAAACAATTTGTGAGTTTTGGTTTTGGCTTAGAGGTGTGGTGTTTATTGTAAATACTTTAACCGAGTTATAATTAACCTTCACCCTAGATGTAAGATTATGTAAGGGCTACTCTTCACTCATGAAGGATGGTTATGTAAGGATAACTCTTCATCTATGAAGGATTATTGTCTAAAAGTGCAGAGCCGATACAATCTAGTTGAAATCAACGAGCAAAGAAGATTTCGATATTTTGAACCTTTTGTGTTGGCAATGCAAGTGATTCAGGTGTATTATATCCCTTTTCCTAGCTTACGACAGCATAAATCAGATTGGTTGGTTGTTTGCAAAGTTAAACTTAGAGGTGTCTTTGAATCACATGGAAAAGGAGAACAGAGAATTGAAAGTGAAGCGTTTCAAGAAGATGCGTATGAAATAAATGCATCTATCGTATATGAGGATAATGATCCATGTAACGAATATGTTAAAATTTCATCTGGAGAGGATAAAAAGGGCCAAAGATCTAAAGAAGAGCTTAAGTTTGATTCAAATTCTTCAAAATAAGAAGATGATTTTGATTTACAATTAAGTGATGATAGCGATTAATTTCTATTTGTAATTGAATATTCTACTCAACAAATCAATTATTTCCTTTTCAATATATTGTATAAAATATTGAAACCAAATTGTAATATTTCTACAAATTTCAATTAAATATTAATTTCAGGTTGAAATATTCCGTCAAAGAGAAGACAGGATATGATGTGACTAAGATTCAAACCACAATTTGAAGGTACTTACTGTAAAGGTGAACCATCTCATGGTATAGCAGCTAGAGCTGAATCACCTCCTCCCCCTACAGTTACTACACTTGCAGATGAGTTATCATCTTCTGTACCTGCTGTTACACCATCCACTACCCCTACATCATTCACTAACCTTATACCAACAGAGATATCAAGACTAAACAATGCGGATGAAGGAGGTGGCCACCAGCCTGAAGCTGAGGAACCTAATGAAAGAACTTACATCACAATTGTCAATAATATGTAAGTGAAAATACATGAAACACTATATGTTTATAATTAAGTTCTAGGTTTAAATTTTAAAAATGGTATAAATTTATTTGTTTTTATATTAGGTTGATTCTATCTGGACCGTGCTCAAGAAACATGATATCGAAATTCAAGGAGAAGATTGATCTTGAGGGTTATGTATAGAAGAATATCTCTCAAACAAAAAAGAAATTTTACCATCAGGAGTTTGAGATACAAAATAATTTATTATTTTCTTTTTTAACTAACAATTTTGTACATTAATTACATCATAAGTATTAATCGAATTTTTTTCCTTTTGTTTCAGAAAGAATTGTTTTTTGGATTCTCAATTTGATGCGATCATTTATAGAGTATGGCAAAAATGAGCACGTACACGTTATCGAAACTTAGTTGCTGCGATACACAAGGCCGGTGTACGACCACCTTACATTTTTGAACAAATATGGAGTTGTTGGCAATAATATTAGACATCACCTGAGGCAATATCCATTTCAGAGCGTAATTCAGCCAACAGACATGGAGGACTGGGAGGAGAGAGTCTTCCCGTATATATAGGAGTATCTATTACCCACCACGAGCATGCAGAAAGACTTGTAAGTTTCTACATTTATATTCTCATTTCTTTACTTTGTTGTATTTCAATTGAATTTGATGTGTGAATTTTGGAATAAAAATATGTGTTTCTTATTGAGAATGATAATGTTATACATGTCTGGTGCCATATATGGCTATGTTGTTGAGTTATTTTCTTTGTTAAATAGGGGGTAGATATCATAAAAATAGAAGAAATTCTACCAAAATTTTTATAAATTCTAGTTCACTTATAACATTTTATTCTTATGCAAGAAAAGTCTATAGGCATGAGGCCTACACTCTTTCAACTCTTTTTGCACACTCACACTAAGAAGCATGACGGTGTGACATTCGTCAACAGCCATTGTAGAGAACTAAATGTATATGAAATTTATGGTTTAATACTAATGATTAATAATTATCACTTACTAATTTAAACATTGCCTTCCGATAGGACCAAATACAAGAAAACATTCAATGACAGTCTTAGCAGTCTGAAGATGTTAATGAGACTGAAACCTATTTACATGTAGTGGGTGGTAGAGACTAGCGTGGAAGGATATTCGGCTTAGGTTCATTTGCGAATACATGTTATTCGCAATTCTCCACGTCCAGTACGGCAGCATCTAATAGGCGGTCCACAACCAATTAAGTCCAAGAGCTTCAGAGCATAGTGTATACATTGATGGAGTACATAACTCAGCTCTGTAATGAGGTGGATGAGTTGAAGGGTAAGGCTAGCACCTCATTGCACCAATCAGAGCATCCACCGTTACTAAATCAATAGTGTACTTTTGGTCATTTCATTTGAATTACAAATACTTATTATGTACAATGTAATATTTTTATTATCAATTAAGATATTTTTAACTTTATATCATCAATCAAATTTTTGTTTGAACAAATTAAATGTATGCTATTAAATTCATAAATGTTTAAATTATCCATCAACCATAACATCATCAAATAAAATTTATTGACGGTATATTTTTTTAAAAAAATTTCTATTTCATTTACTAAAGGACATTTGTGGTTCTGTCAGTAAAATCAGTATCATTTACTAATAGAAAACCAATACCGTTGATAATCAACGATGAAATAACCAACTTCATTGCAAAATTTACCAACATCAGATTAACCGTCGGTAAACTCACCGATGGAATAAAGGTAACCGTCCGTAATGTTTTAACATACTTAGCGACGGAAGGTACAAGACGGTCGGTAACTTTGCTGACAGAATCATATTGTCTGTCGACATATATACCGACGGTCAACAGCAAAAATATCGTTGGTATGTTTACCAACAAAAAATTAAAGCTCTGTCGATAAAGTTACTGACAGAAGGTACAAAAACGTCAGTAACTATGCTAACAGAATCATATTATTCGTCGGCATATTTACCAACGGTCAACAGCACAAATAACGTCGGTATATTTACTAACGGAAAATTAAATCTTCTACGGTAATTTACCGACGGAATCTTTGTATTTTGTTAGTAATTATTACCCACGACTGTTTTACGATGCATTTGTCCATCAGTAAATTCCGTCGATGATCTTACTTACTGACAAAATTTTTACAATTTTTGTTGGTAATTTTTTCCGTTAAACGACTTTTTTCTTGTAGTAATAGTACTTACTCTCACTTTTCCATGCCTAAATGATATGACGTCCTCAATGTATACACAAGACGCTCATATGCCACAAAAATTAATCAATATAAAATAAAACACAGAATAGAAGACTCCCTTAAGTTGTGAGCATCTGAGTTATGGTGTCGATGGATATAGAGGTATCACCTTTATAAATTGTAGTAGAGCATCCAAATTCGTCTCTCCAACCTCTCCAACTAAAAATGATGCTCATATTGGATTGGTGAAGTTGAATGATACAGAGGTTGTGGAACATCACGATCCTTTTGTTGATTTAATAATAAACCTCATCAGGGGAAATCACTCAGTACAAAATGTTCTCTTTTGTTGCTCGAGCAGCCTCATCCTACTTAAATAAATCGTGTTTAATAGTTCCATCGTATAGGCTATATGCATATTAGTGTCAGTCATATTAAACAAATTGAGATTAATAGCCATATAAGTAATAAAGGAATCAAGACACAAGTTTTTGTTTAAAGAGACAATAGTGTTAAATTATGTACCCAACCAATAACCCAAATTTGTGTACTATACACTAAATAGAAAACAACTCAACTTTAGTGCAAGTATATGTCGTGACCTTCCTTTTTGAATAATTAAATGCCAAGAAACATTGCATAGAAATCCATTCTAGCTTATTAAGATCACTGCCTTTAGATTTACTTGGATGATAAACCAATGGGTCAAAGGACATTGATTTCCACACTCTAAAAGAATCAAAATAACTATAGTCCATAACAAATTCTTTGTACTAAGTCAAATTAGCATATTCATCATTCATAAACCCTAAGGCCAAATTAAATTTAGTGATGCTTTATTTAAATTAAGTACCTATTAATCTATACTATATTACATTAGGACTCCGTAAAATAAAATTATATAGTTGATCATATTTAAAGGTAGTATAATATTTCCTAGTTAATTTAATAAATACCAGATAACAAATTGGCACAAAATGTCTCTAACTTACATTAGTAATCAAATCATCAAAATTTTCTTTGATTCGCAATTCTTCTAAGGAAGGATAATGCACATAGTTACTTGCATTAATATGTCGGGAGTTTTGAGAGCAACATACCTTTGTTATCTTTCTTTAGAGTTGAAAATGAGATATTTGTAAAGGTCTAACTCAGTTGGTGGCAAGATAGATGTGTTTTTTGCCAACCAAACACACTTCCTAGTGGTACTTGTGATAAGTCCAATGTCAGATTGATTCAGTGTAATTGGATTCACTTTAGACTTACCTTTCACTGTTGTACTATTAATATCTTTTGAACATCCTAACAATTATAAACAAGAAAACTAATCCTAAAAATAACTGAAAAATCTTATAATTATTAAAATTAAAATTAAAATTAAAATGAAAGCAATTGAAATTGTTTAATAAAATAATTAAAATAAAACTAGAAAAGAAATAGGATGTCAGTACAACATTGTGGAGAGTTAAATTGCTTGGTTTGTGTGTTGTGTAGTTGGTGTTATACATTGCCAGCTGCTAGGAAGGTGATTGAGACACATGTTAGTGCATTGTATTGTTTTGAACTGATGCACGGGTTTTTTGGTGCTGAACATGTGGACCTATCATTAAACTTTGGTGTGACTAGTGCTTGTGTGCACATATTGGGTGGTGCTTACTACATTGTAGTGTGCCTATTTTGCTTATAGTGTTGTTGCTGGGAGGCAAGGGATTGGTTGGTGCATTGTGGTCTGTTACACCTGGACTAAAAAGCATGGTGCGTTTGGTGCTGTGCAGCTGTTCTATTTGAAACAAAAACAAAACCCCAATTTTTGTTTATAAAATTTTAATTATTTTGAAATTATTATATCATCATTTTGTTTTTATTATTTATTTATTTATTTTTATTTTTATATATTAATTTATATTTTTAAAATCACTAATTCTTTAAAACAAAATAGATCACAAACATCTATAAGGTGTGATCACACCTTATGAATGTTAGTATTCTTGAACTTAAGGGATTCTACTCCAAAAAGCTTAATCATATGAGGCATGATCTCACCTTATAAGTTTTATTATTATAAAATTTAAGATGACTACTACCTAACCTGAGTTATGTAAGGTGTGATCATGCCCATAAATTTTAGTGATATAGAATTTTGAGTATTTTATTCTGAGATCTAAATTTAAATTATATAAGATGTGATCATGCCTTATAAATTTTTGTAATATGTAATTTTAAGACCTAGTTTCTCCTTAAACTAATAAAGTAACTTCTTAAGGAAAAACATATGAAATTATCATGTTCAAGGTTGCCTCCCCAAAATTGCAATTATTTAATGTCGTTAGGATTTTTTCATCTCAAACTTCAATGTAATAGGAAAGTGTCAAATCAATATCCATCACACTTAAAACCATCATCTCCTTATAAAATAATTTCAATTTGTGTTCGTTCACCTTAAAATCTTCCCAGTATCTTGACTTTTTATTTCTATTGCATCATAAGGAAATATATTAGTGATAACAAAAGGAACAAGCCATCTAAAACATAACTTACCTGACATAAGCTTCAGTCAATAATTATATAATAACACTTTTTGCCCTACCTCTGATTGCTTCCTTAAGATCATATTATCATGGAACACTTTGGTTTTCTATTTGTAAATTCTCAAATTCTTGTAAGCATCCAACCGTAGTTCATCTAACTCTTATAATTACAATTTCATTGCCTCCCCAAAATTTTCCAAATTAATGTTTACGAATCCATCTTTCATTATTATATTGAGTCTTTTTTAAGGTTCCTTTATTAGTTTAACATTCTTTTCCAAAATAATCATATGCATGCAAATTGCAAGGCTAATGTCTTTTATGTCAGCTTAGGTCCAACTGATTACAGTTTTGTACTCCTTAAGTAGTGCTACTAGCCTTTTCTCTTGCTTGATAGTCAACCTTTCTTAGATGATTGCAGGTAATGACTCTCCTTCACCCAAATAAACATACTTTAGGTGGTCAAGTAAGGCCTTCAATTCTATCTTTGGAGCCTGAAAAATAAAAGATAATATTTTCTTATGAGTTATAGTACTTTCAATATTTAAAGTTTTCGAATCTATCAGCATTGTTTATAATGATTTTATAGTTTCACAAGTTTTATCAACTCGCTCGATTACTTCCAATTTAGTGCTAAACTCTAACTCATCATCAACATTTTCTTTTCTAAGAATATTCTATACAATTGAATCTACAATATCTATATGATAAATGGAGTGAAAATTATTAGGGTGCTTCATTGCCTTAAAAATATTAATCTTCACTGTTTCTCTATCAAACTTAATAGGATAAGTACCCTCATCTACATCAATTTTTGTCTTGGCTATTTTTATGATGACCTTCCCAATAACATTGAATCTGAATGTTTTACTCTATCTCCATCCATGTTCAAAATGAAAAATTCCACTAAAAATATCGAACCATTAACTTGAAATAAAGCATCCTCTATAACACCAATGGACGCACATATGAATGATCAACTAGCTAAATAATCATATTGGTTTCCTGCAAAGAATTTAGATTTAAAGCTCGGCAAATTGAGTATGGCATGACACTAATAATACACCTAATTTTAGCATGGCACACTTAATTTTCTTATCACCAATGGCATAAGAAAGTGCAAAAATACCCAAATCTTTGCATTTTTTTGATAATTTCTTATTTATCAAAACTATAAATTCTTATCTAAAATTATTCCCTCCTTATCCTTTAGCTTCCTTTTATTTGTGCATATTTCTTTTAAGAATGTATATTTTGAATTTTTTTATGGCTTCTAGAAGTAGTATACTTATTTCTACCTTTTTGAAGATTTCTAAAATTTTTAATGTCATTGCACTCTATGAAGGTAATTTTCCTTATGCTTGCACTTCTAATTTACTAACTGAAGTGGCTAACTGAGTGATCTAATTTCCTAATTTATGAAGGCTTGCTCTTGTTTCCCACTGAAATTGATGAGTATTAGTAATAAGTGCCTTAATAATTTCATCCAAAGATATTCTTAAATTTAAAGATTAAGATTGAGCTTATGTAGGTGCTTGAGGTTGTCTATTGAAAATATAAGGTTAGTATCTTTGTTGTCATCCTTAATTTCCATAGCTAAAATTAAGATGATCCCTTTATCCTAAATTATAATGATTGGACTAGGGGTTATATTTTTATTGAGATTGACTAGGAAATATCCCTATTGCGTTAGCTTCTTTAAGGGAGTCTTGTTGCAAAGTAGGGGATGTATTAGTAGGATGCTTAGGAAATAAGCATATTGCACATGCTTATGTTGATTGCAATTGCCTATAACTATTTGAAACACTAGAGCAGTTAAATCCAAAATTTTATGCTCAAAGTTAGTATTACTTACCTTATTCACATTCTTAATAGCTCCATCCATTCTTATTCTAATCTGTTGAGAATTTTTGATATATTTCATATCAATTGTCTGGTTGCTTAACTTGTTTTATTTACTATAGCTCCTCCACTAGCTGCACCAACCATACTCCTATCCATCAGCAATAGTCATAAAGGTACTGAATTAAAAGTTGGTTAAGAATTTGATGACGTAGGCATCTAGCATATAACTCCTTAAACCTCTACCAATATTCACACAATGTTTCTCTGATGAATTGTTTTTATCCCACATATCTCCTTTCTGATATTGGTTGCTCGTGATGCATAAAAGAACTTCTTTAGGAACAGCATTGGCATCTTAGTCCATATTTTCACTAAGCTAGAGAGAAGATAATATAACTAATCATTTGACTTATCTTTCAATAAGAATGGAAAGGTTCTAAGATTAATTTGTTCTTTTATCACCTTTTATGGATTCATTCTAGAGCAAACAAAATGAAATTCCTTCAAGTTTTTGTTTAGATCTTCACTTACAAGACCATGAAAAGTAGGGAGTAAGTGAATCAGACCAAATTTCAATTTGAAATCAACTTCAACATCTATAAATCATATGCATAAGAGTCTTTGATTCAAATTTGATGCCCTAACTCCTTCAACGTTCTAGTGTTAATGTTTGCTATCTTTTCTTCAAATTTTTAGAAACTAAAATATTCACCAATTGTTAAGTCTATCTTAACTTTCACTTCTAGAGATGAATGACCTTCTTTCCTTAAACGATGCACTATCTTCTCAATTTTAGGATCATATTGCAATTCAACTATCTGAGAAGAATAAGTCATATAAGAAGAGAGATTAGTAGTAAACTATAAAATAACACAAAGAAACTAAGAAACTAAAATAGTTCCCTAATAACGACACCAAAATTTTGATTAGGATGTCGAAGCCCTCAAAATTAATTTTGATTGTAACACCCACTATCATCTGACATGCATGTGCACCCTTCAAACACATGTGCATAAGCTCGATAGAAGTGGTGTGTTAACCATTTCGCCTTCACTATATCATATGGCATCGTAAGTAAAACCATAAATAACACATTATTTGAAAACTAAAATTTTTCTCATTTCATTTCTCAAACTATAATGTACACTGTAGCATTAACCATCATCCATATTTTACAATGTCAACCTAGAGTGTTTACAACTCAGTCTACATACTCTGCTACATACATGAGGAAACGAAACAAAACATTTAAAACAAACTATTCCTTCAGTCCCAGCAAACAGCCACGTTCTTTTATCCAAAAGTTATACCAAAAACCCTTCTAAGCAATCTTAAGAGTTAAGTCATCATTCTCTCGAACCTGAAAATGTCAACACTGCAATTTGGTTGAGTTTTACGAACTCAGTTGAGTAACCATCCTCGATGGTTCACTCTTGTCATGCAACACACAATTTAAGTCATCATAATTTACATCATCTCAATTTTCATCATGTAATAACACAAAACATTTTGTACACAATTGTCCCATTTCAAAAATCTACACATTTCATCATTTCATTAAAATCATGCAAGACATATTTATCACACATTTCATACAATACAGGTTTTCAAAACATTGCAATTGCTCAATTTAGTCATATCATATGTGTATGCAATGTTTATGAGAATCAAATTTATTTATTACATTGTTATGATCGAGTAACTTTTTAACTGTCCCGTATCTATTGTAGATACCGGGCTCTATCATACTGTCTCGTATCTATTATGGATACTGAGCTCTATCATACAAATTGAGTCATAAGCTTTTACCACGGATGTCTGAGCTTTAAGCTCTTTTTCATTAGAGATTCCGGTCATAACTGACTTTATATTTCATACATTTTTGGAATGAAGTGCATGACACATATTCAATCATTATGTTCAGTCATTCACATTCGCTTTCACTTTTCAATTCACATTCATCATCGGACTTTTAGTCGGGCATTTAACATATAAGTTGAGAACACATGTAGTCAATCACATTCACATTCAAGGAACACTTCCAATACAGTCCCGAATATTAAACTCCTCAGACAGTCAATTTTTTCGAATCAGTACACAACATCACATATCAACTCAATTCAAAATTAAACAAACAATCAAGGTGAGACCATCTTTGGTTACTCATAATTGCTCCCTTTTTGCTTATTGCCTTTAAGTTTCAGCAATATCTAGAAGTGGTCGCTCTATTTGCTCTTCTATATATAATTAAAGACAATTTCATGTTACTGAATATGCATTTTTATAAATGTATCATGTAACATGCATTTTCAATGACATATGCTCAGGTATACTTCTGTAATAAACTGATGTAAAGATCAATTGTACTCCAAATGTGTCAACATTCATACACTCATTAATTATTCCAGTTTTTTCTTAATTCTACTACCATAAATTAATTGTCCTACCACTTGATATTTTTTCTAGTCCAAAAATACCCCAAATTTTAGAAAATTTTCAAAAATTCTCCAAATTTTATAAATTGATACTTATACACACCAATTCAATTTTCAATAAATAAAAACTAGAATTCATATCAAAAATCACTTTTATAAATCTATTATACCCAGAAAATATCAATGATGTATATACAATTATTTTAATGAGTGTCAACCTTATTCACGTGTATGAGAATGTCATATGATGCATAAAATGTACTTCTCAATTCTCAATAAACTCTCGTAAAAAGAATCATAGGGTCCTACCTTGATCATGGGGTAATGGGATATTACATTGATTTACTAAACTTTTATAGTAGTCATAGGACCAAATCGAATCTCAAGAGAACTAAAAAATAGTTTCTTAATTTCAATTAATAAAATACAACGGGGGATCAATGATTAATTAACTAATAAAGTAAATTTAACAAGGAATTAAAATAAATTAATTAGGTATAAAAGTAAGAAATTTAATTGTACTTAACTCCAATTTAAAGGAAATATCTCATCCATTTGTAACATTAATCATTAGTCTAAAAACATAATTTTCACAATTAAGTAGTACGTCTTAAACATATTTGAATAGCCATAATAAATCTAAAATTTTCTTAAATTAATTGGTTCAAACACATCATTCAAACCAAAACTTACCATTAATTGACTAGGTATAATAACATTCCATATAAATTGAATGATAGCAATAAACTTAGTGAAAAAGATCAAGCCCTAAATTAAATAATTGAGATAATTACCAGTATTTAATTTAGTTTTCTTGTTTATCATTAGTCAAATACGCAACTTCATTAATAACATATTTGCTACCTGTACTAATCTTTCATGACAATTACAGATCATTGAATTTATAGATAACTATAAAATAATCAGCATCAAAATATTAATTATTTATGAAAGAACACAAAATAGGAAATGCTTGAGTTAAAACATGAATATAAGTTTAGAACAAAACCTCACAAGGTTACAACAAAAGTTTTAAATCATCTTGAATCAGAATATTTGGATTTAGTCACACATGAATTTAGTTCCAACACTAAAATAAGAAGAAAATATGAAAGATAAAGAGCAAATTACAAAGAACGAAAATACGATGATGTGTAGATTTGTTGGACATGTTTTTCTCCTCTATTCCTACTCAAAACCTAGCTTTCTTCTATCTTGCCAAGATTCTTATGTAACTAAATCCAAATCCCTACATAATATGATTGAAAAATAAGTTTCCTAATTGAATGCAAACTATTGGGGTGAATCTGGTATTAAGTGTGATCTCACCTTATTCACTATAATAATTTGTCCACTTTTTACAAAATTCATGATTTTGACTAATAATGCTCCAATTTGATGTAATCTCCACTTTGTCACCTCCAAAATAAAACAAATATTAATTTTCCTATTAAACCACCAAAATTAATCTAAAACAAAAGAGATAGTTCTAATTAATATAAACCAAATAACGTCTTATCATCGAGGTTGATTATCAAGAAACCTTCTCACCGGTGGTTAAATTGAACATAATCAAAGTTTTGTTATCCCTTGTAACGAAACTTGACTGGCCATTACATCTGTTCATCGTAAAAAATGCTTTCCTCTATGTCAATTTTGAAGAAAAATTTACACGAATATACGACTTAGATACACTAAATATTCTAAAGGCATGGTTGTGTTCATATTACAAATGACTTTATATAGGCTAAAATCGTCCCCTCGAGCTTGTTTTAGGGGAATAAGTTAATTTGGCAATGAAGAAATATGGTTTCCAACAAAGAAATTATGATCACAATCTTATTCTAAAACACCAGTAACGGAAGATCGCAATTTTGATTATTTATATTGATGATATGATTATTACAAGAGATGATGCAAGTGAGACTCTAAGGCATCAAAAATAATTAGCATTTAAATTCAAGATGAAGTATGTTCTTGATATGCTAATTAAAGTCGGCCTACTAGATTACAAAGTAGATGATATACTGATCAAACCTAATCATTTATATAGGGATTACCTAAACCAAGTTCTAGCGGACAAAAGCAGATATCAAAGACTAGTTAGTAAATTAAGGGGACATTTGATTTCACTTATATTTTTTGTTATGATTTTTAATTTTCTTTTTCTGTTTTTAGTTTCTATCTTTCTTTCAAACAAAAACAAAAATATATGTGGTTGTTAATGTCAATGTAATTATATTTTTGTCAATGATAATAATTACATATTAGATAGGCTTAAAAATAAATTATTTTTAATTAAATAAATTTATTTTATTCTCTTATATAATATTTATTAATAAAATTATTTTATTTTATTAATATTAAATTTTTGAAAATTAACTTTTATTTAAAATTTAATATTTATTTTAAATATATTTAATTATTAAATCAAGTTTTATTTTAAGTTTATATATTTTGAAGATATTTTTAATTTAATTATAAGTATTAATAATTTGTAATTTGATTCATATAATAATTAATAATTAATAATTAAATTTATTAAATTATTGGTAATTTTATTAGTAATTAATTTTAATTCATTAAATATAATATCAAATTAAATTGTTCATATTTGATTAATAATTAATATATTAAATAATTTAATAATATATATTTAGTTAATAGTAAATCAAATTATGGAAAAACAAAAACAGAAAATAAAATTATTTTTATAATTTTTGAAATCAGGAAGACATTAAAACAAGAATCAAAAATAAAAAATTCAAACAAACAACTTTTTTATAAAATTTAAAACAAAAGTAGAAAAATTAAAAATGAAAATGGAAATGGAAAAAAAAAAAGTCCTAATATACTTTTCTCACGCGCGACCTGACATTGCCTACGTGGTAACTGTCATAAATCAATTCATACATTTTCCAAATGAAGATCACACGGTAATGCAAATCCTTTAGTACCTAAATTCATCCCCTAGAAGTGGAGATAATCATTTAAATATTGAGGGCGATGAGAATGCTAATTGGGCAGGGAACGTGGTTATTTTAAAGTTATTTTACAATTGCTTCTTGCGTGGCAGAGTAAGAAGCAGAAGGTAGCGCTCTTGTCTAGTACAAAGGCAGAATTATTTTGAGGAATGGGTTAGCCCGCTACTTTGGCAAAACATGTGGGTCCAAGGGATTTGTTAGTATGGATTGATTCCTAGCTACTGCAATAGGGTCAGAAAATAAAAGGTTTCCGGAATTTCAAGACATAACAGAAAACTAAGTTACGCAATGGAGTGGATTTAAAAATGAATGAATTATTATTAACTCTAACAAAAGCAAGTTCAATACTTGAGATCCACTTCATAGGCTGACTATCATCTTACAACATGATTGGAAACCCAACCCAAAAAGGGAAGGTAAAACATTACAAATCAAACACAAAAACGAAACAGCAGTCACAGGTTCCACCTGTTCTTCATGCCAGGAGAGAGCAGAGGGACAAGATGATGATTGAAGAACAATGGGATTCAGTTTCTTCAACGAGTGAAGAGGATGAATTTATTGGGTTTGAAGAGTTCATTGATATTCATTTTTCCTCATATTCCCAGTAGGAGTAAAGAATCACCTCCTCACAATTGTTGGATTGAGGCTACTAGAAAGGTAAATGCCTCAGCCCTTTTCCTCTTCAACATCCATTTAAAGTCTTCCTTAACACTCACAAATACATCAAATACCTCATGAAATATAAAATTAGAATCCAAATCATGCTCTAAATCACACAAGAATTTAGAATATAAACAAACATTAATAATAACATAATTCTATGCTTATATACATAATAATTATCTAAGAAACACTTAAAAGCATATTTAAGCATCTATTAAAATATAGTATAATTTACACCTATCAATCTCTACGAAGAATTGTTCCTGCTTGTCCTTGATTTTTTCAAGAGAAATTAGGGCAATTTCTTCGTGTTAGAGTGTAGGTATTACTATACATATTGTTTTGGGTCTAGAAGAATTCTCCATATAATCAAGTAATATGAATGATCTGAACACTCATAACAACTACTGTTTAGATTCTCTTGGAAGCAATGAATGATCAAAACCGAAAATTACAATCTTTACAGAAAATGTCTATAAAAGTAAACCCACAACAATCAAATGTTAGAACTTTAATAAAAAGAAAATTTACGAAGAAAATATGAATGTGAAGAGTTTTTAAAATTACTAAATCATCGAAAATTTGGCGATTTGCATCAATTTACTATTAAAAAAAACACTGCAATAGTTCATTGTAATAAGTAGAACAAAATCAAGTGTAATGAAAATAAACCAAAAAATCATTCATAAGATTATACAAATCGAAACCTTACCAGAGTCATATTTGCGGAGCAGAAAAAAGGGATCCCTTGAAATGAAAGAATAAGAGAAGACCTCGCAAAATGAAACCATAACATCATTAAATATAAAAATTCAATCTTGACATAAACTCAACAATATCAAATACAAAGAGATCACAATAATAAAATTCAGAAAGCATTCAACCTTAAATTACACAAATAAACTAATATCAAAACAACAAAAAGCTATAAATTTTAGAAAACACAAAACTCAGAAACACGGCAGTAGAAGAGACTGGTTATTCAAAACAACATACCAGAAAAGAGAAGTGAACGTGGTTATTTAACCCGTGAATCGATGACTTCTGGGCGATTGTAAAAACTAACTTACTTAATAAGAAGAGAGATAAGGTAAGGTAAATACAGGGACATGGGAGTCTGGGAGTCTCTGGCGTTTCTCTTA
>JANQBM010000001.1:16133493-16162610 GCA_025594535.1 Erythroxylum domingense | reverse complement strand
CTTACTTAATAAGAAGAGAGATAAGGTAAGGTAAATACAGGGACATGGGAGTCTGGGAGTCTCTGGCGTTTCTCTTAGCGTCAGTAGCAGAGAAGACGGTGTAGACAAGGACCTGTGAGACCACGATGAGGGGATAACATCCGAAAACAAAAGCCTAAACAGTATCTCTGACTTTCGTGTATAAACCACATTTCACCTCTTGTTTTACTTGTGCCAAAAGAAGAGATACCTCCGTACTCTTGAGTACAAATTTTCTGAAGCTTCTTTAGGCAAAGAGGATATTCTAATACTTTTGTCAGTAGTCATTCTATTGAACACCTTTTTTGAAGGAGTGGTGAAAATGAGCTTGGACCCTTGGGTGTTGTAGTCAGTAGGAACTCCAACCTTAAGTAGATCCGATTCTTTCCATGGCTTCCGTAGATCGCATAACACGAGGGCAAACTTTTTCGTTTTCATCTCTTCCCTTATCAGACAGCTTCTCTCATACTCGTTTTTGTTCATCCACAAATTATCTTCAGACCACAATCCTAATTGCCTCATGATAGCTTCTTGAGCTTCTGCTACGTCTCCTCCTTCTGAAACCTCTACAGAAACCACGACGTCAAAATCATTGTCGATTTGCTTAGAAAGATTAGCACCTAAGCTTTTATCAGCAGTGTAAATCCCAATACTCATAAAACTCGGGTCTCTGATATATTCCAAAATACTGCGATAAGTTTTCTGCAACTGTGCTGTCAAGTTCGTAATCCATGACTCCTCCGTTTGTCTCTCCACCACATCATCAGACAGCACATACCTGCTGTCTGCTAACACTTGGTCCACATCTTTCAGCATATTGCTCACTCTCTTTCCAACCCTGTGATACGAACAGCAACACCTGGGAATGAACATTCTCATACACTGGTGTCTGATTTCATGCTCAGCTTCCCCAATAACCTTAACTCCTCGTTTCTCCAACTCTACTGCTGTACCAAGCCAGACAGTTACTCTCAATGTAGGCTGCAGGTTTGGCCTCCTTTCTTGTATAATCTTCAGAATCGACAGTTTATATTTCAGGCTGTCGAGATTGTTCCGAAGATCATCAAAGTAGTCTGCTCGATTGCAACAGAAACCAAGCAAGCATTTTGCTGCCTCCAAGGATAGGCCAACAACGTCTCCCATGGTATTAATTTAAAGAAGTTTTGATGTATGTGACTGTCTTGACCGCTCCTAATTTGGCCAGTAAAACAAAAATTTTATGGTTGAGAGATTGGTGGTGGTGATGGAAGGAAGCCAACGAAACAGTCACCGAATAAATAAATGGATAGCTTGTTATGGTTTATATAGCTAGTAAGAACAAGTCTTTTTTTTATTATTATTATTATAAGAACATGTCTTGTCTTTACTGTTCGGCATTCGCGTTCTTAATACGCTAACTCAAAGTTGACTCTCTTTTTCATTGGGACATGTTTTCACAGTTAAGGAGATGGAACTTAGAACTTTCTAGATCCAAGTTCCATCTCCTTAATCGCCAAAAATAAAAATAATATGAAAATTTTAAGCCTACAACCGCCGCAACGAAATCCTCTCTTTCGTGTTTTAAGGATGAGCTTATTTAGATAAAAAAGGAGCCAAAGTAATAGACTGAAAGATTGAGTTTAATAAGCAAGTAATAAAGTAATATAATTATAGAGTTATTATTTTAATTATTTATTTTTGAATAATATTTTATTCTTTTTTTAATTTAAAAAAATAGGTATTATTATTATGTAAGAGTGTACTTGTTACAATTAATTAAAATATAACTAATTAAAATATAATTATTAATTAATTTAATATTGTAACAAATTAATTAATTAAAATATTATTAATTATTAAATAACTACAATATAATTCATTCATTAACTACAATATAATTAATTAAAATATTCTTAATTAATTAATTAAAATTAATTAATTAATTAGTTACAATATAAGTAATTAAAATATAATTATTCATTAATTAAAATATTGTAATTAATTAATTAATTATAATATAATTAATTAAAATATTATTAATTAATTAAAATTAATCACAATATTTTAATTAATCAACATATTAAAATTAATTAATTACAATATAATTAATTATATTATAATTAATTAATAAAAATATAATAAATTTTATTTTTCAAATTTTTTTCAAACCAACCACTATTAATAATAATAATAATCATTCTTTACTCTTAACCAATCTTCATTATTATTATGATAATATTCATTCTCATTCCTCATTATGTTCATTCTCATTCTTATTACGATTCTCCTATGCGAATCAACCGCTTCCTAAATCTATAATATTTATAATTTTGGTCACATAAATGTGTAAATAAAATTCAATAAAATAGGGTAAGAATTGATTAATTGAAACAGAGAATCTATTCTTTCAGCCGACTGTCACAGTATTCGATTTATTAGCATTTTTTTAAGAGTAAAAGCTGAAAATATTTCCTAATGTTTCACTCATTTTAGATAGTATTTATATCAAATTATTTTAACAAAAATATTACATAACATTATATTAGTTTTAATAATTATTTTTATTACAATATTCTTTAAAGCTATTAATACCACACAGAATAACAAATAAAACTATAAAATAATTTTATCTTTTCTCTATTTTGTTCATAAAGATTTTACCGACCTGCAAAAAAAAAAAAACTTTTTCATAATGTTTTTGTAAATTGAAAATCCAACACCAAGGCAAAAACTTAAATTCTCATAAATAGACAAGTGAATTAACGAAATGATGAATTGGGGGCTTTACAATCATTCTCATACGAAATAAGGTTACAACCTTCCTAGCTAATTCAATGCACTTGGATCAAAGTCACAATATAACTATAGTAACCCAAGGCTGTAGGTCTGCTCTCCTAACGTACTCGTGCATATATAGGAATATGGCTTCACATAGAATGTTCTATATCTAAATCTCGCCGTTCATATGGCTCTTACCATTTTCCAAACCAATTCTGCCGTAGGAGATACAAAAGAAAATACACAATCTGGTTTTCTTATATTTGCTATTACAACATTTTCCAGTTACAGACGAGTATTTACTTGTGATGTATATTGCTGTTACTCAAACGCTCCATTGTTCACTCAACGGTCTCACATTTCCCAAGTTGCAATGGCCCAAAACTTGAGATGAGGTTTTTTGTTAGTTATCACAGTAAACAGGCTTTGAAACCTTTTTCTATTTCCTGTTGATCCAAGTTCTTGCCTATAAACACTATCTTGTTGATTCTGGGTTCATCAGGACCCCATAACCGATCAGGTGATCCTTCAAATATGTCATGAACACCCTGTAAAATAACAAACCAAAGTTGAATACTAAATAATCTAGAACATGAAAAGCCATCCTTGAGAGTCGCCAGAGTCTTAAATAAAAAAATTTCAGAAGCTTTTATGCAATTATCCCTGATTGATGGAAGCATATCATATCAAACATCATCAGGTCAAAAACTTGATCAATCAGTCAGATATTGGCAAATAACTCTGCATCTTACCTGAAACACAAATCTCTCGTCTATGCCTCGAACAGATAGAAGACCTTTCATCCTATATATGTCCTCACTGCGTTCCAACAATAACGTACCCAGCCACATGTTAGCCTGAAAGTGGGATTAGCGCACATAAGTCCAGTGGCACCAGCAATGTCAAGGATTTCTGTGGCAACTCTAAAAATGCTAAAAATTATCACATTCCTTAGAAAAAGCCAATATGTGTATCTACACAAAGAGATGGATCATAGGAATTAGTAAACTGCAAGCAAAGCCACCTTCTCTAAGTCCAAGTTCCCTTCACAAACTATGCTGACGGAAGAAACACCAGGATCATGAGTGTGATCATGAGAATGGTGATCCTCATGATGTTCTGCAAAACAAAAGTCACAAGATTACTTTGTAGGAATACTACAAAAAACGGTGTAAAAACATACTCAACATTATACCCAATCATCACACAAGCATGCTCCACCAAGCAAACTGCAAGAACATAGACATCCGCATAGTAAACCACCAACATTTTGTCTATATTTCTATGCATTTTAAGCATGGTCATTTCTCCTGCTACAGAAAAAAATGCAATTCTGAAGAAGTCCAGTAATGGAGACTTTATGTGAGGCCTAAATAAGAACGCTAATGGAGACTTCTGTCATAAAAGCAACTTGCCAATGAGAAGAGGGAGACAGAAAGATGTCACACAACCCACCCTGGGCCTATTTACAAGTAAGACATTTCGCTACGATCTTCATAGGTTCCATTAACCATACTAATACATATATGTAGAGGAAAACCTTTAGCTCATGTAATCAAATCTCTTCCTACATTTCAAGGACCTCAAGACAGAGTGATATACCCAAATTATCAAAAGCAAGCCTGGCACAACAAATAGTCATCGTGATTGAAGAAACATCAAGATTACCATGCTTGTGGTCATGATCATGATGATGGTGATGATGGCCATGATTATGATCATCGCCAACACAATCTTCGTTTCTGGCGTCTCCATTTACAGCACTATCAACCCTGGGAAAGAATCAGTTCAATTTAGCCGCCAAACTAACTATTATATTTTATTGTCAGATCATTACAACATCTGGCATCTGATCTAACCAAAGATATTAAGCTGAAGATAATCCATAGAACTACATTAAATTCAAAATAAAAGTTCCCAAAAACTATGTTTGTTGACAGAGCTTTATGAAACATAGCAATAAAAGCCTCATATAACTACCAATTACCATAATGTGTCGTATACATGTTTAAGTATGTTCATTTCCTCAAACTGCAATCTTAAAATCTAGCTTAAGTATCGATTCCAACTCCAATGAAAATATGACTCTTGTCATCAATCTAATTCCATATGCCTTCTACTTGGAGGTCCATATCCTCCAAAATTCTAACCACATCCCCTAAAGGCAGAAAATAAAAGAAAGAAGGGCCATAGATAGAATGCAAAAACACATCATTCAATAGGAAATGTAAAGCAGCAAACAATTATGTAACCAACAAGCAAGATAATGGTCTAACCAGAGAGGAAATTGGAGCACAAAGCAGATAAGATCACTTCTCAATAAAGAGTTAACCAGAGAGGAAATTGGAGCACAAAGCAGATAAGGTCACTTTTCAATAAAGAGTTAGAGACATCCTACATTTAACATTAAGGTACAAAATGCAATATCAACAAAAGACAGAACATGAATAACCTTTCCAAATCAAAGCCTCCAATGCCAAGTACATAGTCCAAGTCAACTTTTCCATACTGTGTCCGCTTCAAATGAGCCATGCAATTGATGTTCTGCATCAGAGATACATACCAACTTAAAAACAAGTACTCAAACAAGAGTAAATAAATAGATGGGCTTCAATAAGATTAGTATATCAACCCTTATCCGCTGTACCAATGAAGCAATGTCTCGTTCACCAACAAGATCAGTCTATAACAACATAGAAGATGTAGACAATCAGGAACAGACAAAAATTCAGCAAGCTAATTATCATCTTCACTCAGACATACAAAACATTAATTCTACAAGTTTATGAATTGAATGGTCAAGAGGCAAAATGGCCATAAATCTTATTGATTTCTCCCGAGGGTCAAAATTTTGATAAAGAAGAGTACCTTATTTACTATAAGCCTGTCAGCATAAGCAATTTGCTCTACTGCCTCATTTACCACTCCCTTTGGTTTAACCGCATCTAGATGAAAAGCAGCATGCTTTGCATCAATCAATGTGACAACTCCATCCAACTTGACATCATTGAAAACCATGTCCTCAGAATAAAAAGTCTGAATGATTGGTGCTGGATTTGCCAGCCCTGCAAAAATTGGACGTAGAATGTGTTAAAAACAACAATTACAAAAAATATATCTCATATGCATGAAACCCACTCCATATACAGTTTTGTATTCAACTAGCAACTAAGATAACTCACACTCTTCAGTTATAGAGAAAAAAAATATGAGATAAAGACTCTTTTGTCATTGACAAAACACAACTTCAGCGTATGCCTCAGACTATCTTCTTACCTGTAGTCTCTATTACAATATGATCAAATTTCCCTTTCTTTCTCTCAACCAATTCTGAGATCATCCTCACAAGATCACCCCTCACTGTACAGCATAGACAACCATTGTTCAACATAACAATATCCTCGGCCCCTGTAGTTTTTGCAGCAACCAGAGAACCATCAATGTCCACTTCACCAAACTGCACATTAAACACAACATGTTCTAATAGTATCCCACAATATATGATATTTTCAACCAATTTTTCTACACAAACACTAAACTAATTCTTCTTTTCATCTAGCAAAAATCAAGCTATCATGCCAATGAGCCTTATATATCAAATGGCATGTAAAGATGATCAACTATTCATGTATCACAGAAAAAATTAGAAAGGAAATTGCTAAAAAAATAAAAAACAGCATACCTCATTTTCAATCACTGCTATGCGTTTTCCATGATCTTCAGTCAAAATATGGTTCAGCAATGTTGTCTGTTTATCGTAGCAAAGCATGTCAACACAAGTAAATGAAAAATATGACGTATGCACAGCAATCCCGCAAAAAGGCCAAATGCAAATGATAAGCACAACAAGGGTAAGAACAGATGCACACCCCCTTTGATTATGGAGTGGCATATTTTACAACAATAATTTGCATAAATCGCAACTTGTTCAAACATGGAAAAGTTGGTCAGCAGGAACTCTCGTAGTATGTGTCTTTAACTCTTGGGAGATCATTTCGATGGGCCAAGTGTCTAAACTTCGATGAAAATCCAAAAGAAGAACATCCATACTTATAAATGAAGATGACATCTTGCAAAAATATCACAAGGTAAGTCTATAGAAAGGTCTCCATTTCCAAACTAACTCTCTTTCCATCCAGCGTCAATATTCTAAATTAACAATCTGCCACAGACAAAATAAAGAAAATTATCGCACCTTTCCAGACCCCAAAAACCCAGTGATGATTGTGGCAGGAATGCGATCATCCTGAGTAATCTTAGTGATCAAGTCGGAATTTTCAGTCTGCTGGGAAGGTGTGGCGGGAACGGAGAACTTCCGAAGGCCATTGAAAGTGGAGCAGTTAAAGGAACGAATGGAAGGAAACGAGCACGTTGACTTAACGGAGGGCGCCTGTTGAGGTATTTGCGTCTTCAGTAGAAGAGGAAGGACAGTGGCTCGTACTCCGGAGAGCGGCGCATGGTGATGGTGATGGTGACGGCGGTGGGAAGTTAAAGAGATGAAGGTTGTTGATGATAAGTCCAGTGCCATCGGACGATTATGATTAGAGAGGGAAAGTGAAAAGATGTTGAATAATAAATTTGAAACTTTCTTTTAATTTATTTTAAAATATTTATTAATTAAATATTTAACCCTTTACATTTACATTTGAATGAATATTGACAATGACGTGACCTCTTCTTTCACTTCCTTTCCTTCCATCAAATAAGTAATTATATTTCTAACATTTAGTTCACAATAATTAACTATAAAAAATGAAATGTAAAATGATTCGATTAATTTGAACAAGTATTCGTCTGTCTATTCCTATTCCCTTGTAAGACCTCGAGACTGCTAATGATATGATGAAACTTGTGCTTCCCTGTTTAAAAGTATATGTGCCTTTGTCTGTTAGTCTAATAGAGTTGATTATTAAAATATTTAATTGGTTTTAAGTTTAAGTTTGGTTTTTAGTTTTTTTTTGTTTAATTTATTTTAATAAAACAACAAATTAACAACAATACTTAGAAAAAATCTCGCTGAGACGCAAAATATAAGAAAATTCAGTAGTACGCAGCCTTATTCTTAATTATAAAGAGACTGTCTTTAGTTTAATTTATTTTAATAGATCTTGTTATTAAAAATCGATTAGTTTATTGATTAATCAATCAATTTTTTAAATTAATAAATTCTTATAAACTAAAATTAATTAATTACTTTTCATTTAATAATTTCTTTTTTAATTAAACTTCAAATTCTTCGATAAATAAAAATAATATCTTTAAAGCATATTTCAAATTCTTCAATTTTATTTAATATGTAACCAATTTTATAACAGTCTAATTATAATTGAACCTTTTAAATATTAAATCTCTTTTCTTATCAGTTTAACTTTTGATCTTATTTTTAAAACAATGGATAAGATAAGTAAAGCATCGTCATTCAATTCAAGATTGGTTTAAATTCATATCATATCCATAGCCATACAGAGGGAGAGCCTTAGAAGAACTTATCTAACTTAATTTCAGAAACAATCTCTTTGTAAAAATTACAAAGAAAAAGTTGTGTAAGTTGGATTAGGTGATCAGGAATTGCGAATTTTTTAAGCATGAGTGTAGTAGAAAAACAAAATTTTAACAGGAATTGCGAATTTTTTAAGCATGAGTGTAGTAGAAACACAAAATTTTAACATTTTTGACCAAATTTTAATAATTAAATAAGTTGAAAAATATATATTATAAAAATAATTGAATCATACCTTATTCAAATTCCTACTGAAACTTTTTTCGAAGTGTTAATTATGAGTTATCTGAACATTCAGTTTCTAACGGTATTCACAAAGTGGAGAAAAAGAAACTTAACTTTTAAGACGAAATAAGTAGGAATACTAGCTCCCTTACGCTTATCTCCCATAAATATATAAAAACATTTAGGATTGTTTATTAAAATTAAATATTCTAATTATAATTAACTTTAAACTTTAATTATAATTTAATTTGATTTTAATAAAATCAATTTTCTCATATTTGATCACTAAAGTTTTTCAAACTTCGCAATTAAATTAATGCCAAACTTTAATTTTAATAAAATTAAATGTATAATATTTAATTCCTAAAAATTTTTAAACTTCACAATTAAGTCCAACTTAATTTAAATTGATTTTTCTCTTTTTAACTACTTTTTATTTGTGACCCATTAGGTTTTTAATATGTTAGCAATAATTATAATTATAATTTATAATTAGAATTAGAATTAAATATATTAAAACTTCTTTTAATTTATCTTTAATTCTCTAATTAAACAATTCATAGGCATAGATCAAGACTGACGTTTAGCAATATATCATGACCACCCAAATATTAAGAATGTCAAAATAGTTTTTATTTAACATGTCTATACGAGATTATGATGTATAATTTAATACTTTCGTCATCCAATAATCCAATTGGATATAAAGTATAAATATAATCTTTACTCTTTTTAAATCTAATCATATTCATTCATGCTAATTAGTAATTAATTTACAATTGATATTTGAAAACACCTTTCAAATGTCAATTTATTATAGCCAGAGAATTCCTTAAATCACTACTAATCAAGAACAGTAGAACATTCTCCTTAATTACTTTAGAATATTGAATTTTTTATTGACTTACTCAACTATCTTTATATGATTCATATTGTGTCTAAGTACTACAGAATGAGCTACCCTATATAGGATATGTCATAAGTAATATTAAAACATAATAATTATCATATAAGATACTTTGATAATTTCAAGTTTAATGATCAATTATACAATTATCATAATAAAGAAACATATAGACAAATAAGTAATATTATATTTGGGATCCTCATAATCGGGTTAATTCAGTAAACTTATTCTCAAATAAACACTCACACACTTTAATTTATGAGATCAATTAAATTCTTCATAAAAAGAAAACATAATATATGCTATCTTTACTATTTCATCAATATCTCCGTCTTGATGAAACTACAATTAGGAACAATTTAGAAATAACACGTAAATGTAAATTTAATCTCATAATTATGGTCTCATAATTTCCAAGTTTTAGGAAATTTACCTTTAATATTAAAACATCAAATGAAAGAATGCCTTTATTGATTAAAATAATAACGTCATATAAAATTGCAACCAATCAGTTGATTCTAAGAACCTAAAATAATAATCTCTCACTTTCACTAAAGTCATTTGCCAATGTATCTAATACTATATTCATCCATTTGATCATGTCTCTTATGAGACAATGACTTAGTGAGAGGATTTACAAGATTCTCTTTAGTGAGAACTTGCTCTAATGCCATGCCTTTCCAATCCACTATCTTCCTGATCAAGTGAAATTTTTTGGGTATATGTTTTGACCGTTGATAAGACCTGGATTTCTTTGCCTGTAGAATGGCACCATTATTGTCACAATATAATACTAATGCTAAGAACCATTCCAAGTCTAGTGATGAACTTCTTAATCCAAACTTCTTCCTATGTTCTCTTTCATATGGAAATGTACTCTGCCTCAGTCGTAGAATCTATAATGGTTATTTGTTTAGAACTATTCCAACTTACTACATGATCATTCAAAGTGAAGATGTACCTTGACTGTGATCTATTATCATTTGGATCATATTGAAAACTACTATCATTTGAATACTCTTGAACTCTCAGTTCAGCTCTTCTATAAACTAAGAAAAAACCTTTAGTCCTTCTCAATTATTTTAAAATATTTTTCACAATCATCCAGTGACTATCACTAGGATTAGCTTAAAACCTTCTCATTATACTCAAGGCATAAGAGATATTTTTTCTTATACATAACATCTCATACATGATTTATCCAATTACCAAAGCATATAGATCACAATCCATTTTATTCTTCTCTTCTTCTGTCTTGGAACATATATTTTTTGAGAAAGAAACCCCATATGATATGGATAAGAATCCCCTCTTAGAATTCTCTATACTAAACCTCTTTAGTATTTTGTCTATATACGTGGATTGAGATAAGCCAATCAACCTCTTCTATCTATCTCTATAGACCTTTATTCCTATAATATAGGTTTCTTCTCCCATATCCTTCATGAAAAAGTTCTTGGACAACTAAATCTTTACAAATTGAAGCATTTGTATGTCATTTTCAATCAGTAATATGTCATCTTTATATAGCACTAGTAAGACGAATGCATTCCTACTAACCTTCTTATAGACAAATGCTTCATCAATATTTTTGATAAAGTCAAATTCTTTGATTGTTTTACCAAAATAGATATTCCATCTCTGTGATGCTTGCCTATGTCCATAAATAGACTTTTATAACTTGCATATTTGAATAAAAAATCTCTTATATTCGAATCCCTCAAGTTATTTCATATACACATTCTTAAGCAAATTCCAATTGAGAAATGATATTTTGACATTCATTTGCTAGATTTCATAATCTTGATATGTAATTATAACTATGATGAAACTCTTTATCTTTGTTTGTAACCTTTAACCACTAAGCTTACTTTGTATGTACATATATTACCATCCATGTTAATTTTTTTCTTAAAAACCCACTTGAATTCTAAAGTTATAATAACATTAGGATCATCTACCAAAGTCTATACTTGATTAACATACGTAGATTCTATTTCAGATCTCATAACTTCATGCTATTTTAGAGAATCAATTTCAGATATTTTTTAAAAGTAATAGGCTCATCATTTATGAGCAATACGTTGACTTTCCCCTTTTCAATATGTATATCTAATTTAGTGGAGGGATGTTGTATCATATTAGTATGTCACAAACTATTTGTCTCTTGAACCTTCAGTTATACATCATATGTATCAAACGAGGTTCATGTTCCATTTAGATGTCTTTAAGATCTTTGAAATTCTTTAAGGTCTACCTCACTACCACTACTTTCTTTGAGAATGAATTCTCTTTCTAGGAATGTAACATGTCTTGAAACAAATACTTTTTGCTAAAAGGATGTTAAAATTAATATCCGATACACTTTTTGGGATACTCCACAAATTTGCATTCATCTTATTTAACTTGGAGCTTATTAGATGTTGTATGCTTTACATAAGTGTCATATCCCTAAATATTTAAGTGTGACAACTTTGATCTACTACTAGTCTATATATCATATCGCATCTTGTCAACCGATTTGGATAAAACTATATATAGATGGTAAACAACAATTTCAAGTGCATAATCCCGAAAGGAGATAGAAAGAACTACACGAATTATCATGAGATGTACCATATCTAATAGAGTACAATTTCTCCTCTCAAATACTCCATTATGTTATAGTGTTTTAGGAGGAGTCCATTGTGAGAGAATCTCATTCTAACCAAGAAACTCATAGTCCAAGTATTCACCACATCTATCAGATCTAAGTGTTTAAATAATTTTATTAGTTTGTTTGAACTTTTCAAATGATTCTAACTTTTGTTTTCATTAAGTACATATAACTATATATGAAATGATCATCTGTGAACATTATGAAATATGAGTATCCAACTCTAGTACAAGTAGAAATAGGACTTCCTACATCTGAATGTATAAGCTTTGGTTTGGTAACTCACTTACATGCTCTCCCTTTCTACTAAAAGGTAGTTTAGTTCATATGATCGATAATCAAAGAATCCAAATATCCTTCTTTATGTAACTTTTTTATTTTATTTTTGTTGATGTGACCTAACTTACAATGCCATAAATAACATGGGCTTTGGTAACTTCACATTCTTGTTTTGCTATTTATTTTAAAGATTGGCCTTTCAAGATCTAATTCATATAAATTTGTAAGCAATTCAAATCCATAATAAACATCATCTTTATAAAAAGAACTTTTATTATCAATAATAAAGACAAATTCATTCAAATTTAAATAAGAAATAGAAATGACGTTTCTAGTAATAACTATAACATAATAATAATTATCTAATTCTAGTTTAAGGTTAGAAGGCAAAACTATACTACAAGTTCCTACAGCAAATGTAATAACTCTTTCTTCATTACTGGTAAGTCCATTTCATCTTTCCTCAACAATGTATTCCTTGTTAACATCTACATGTTATTATAAATATTATAATCTAGTATCTAATACCCAAGAATATGGAATAAAAGCATAAAGATTGATCTCAACCAAAAAAAAAAAACTTGAAGAAATAAATTATTTAAGCTTCTTTTCTTTCAAGTTAGCAAGACAAGTTTAGCAATCTCTGTTCCAATGTCTAGAGTCTCCATAATGCAAATATGTGCCTTTATCAATGTCCTTATTCTTGACACCACCTTTTGGCTTTGTTACTTTAGCGAAAGCCTTCTATTTCTTATTCTTATTATTCTGAGCTCCTTTTATTATTCTTGGAAGAATTTTTTAACAATAGAATTGGACTCCTTCTTAAGGGATCCCTCTTTAGTCTTAAGCATATCTAACAATTCATGCAATGGTACATACTTTTGAGTCATATAAAAGTTACATAATGAATTGTGAAAAACTTGGTATAAAAGATTGAAATATCAAATCAATGTTTAACCTATACTCTATGATATAACCAAATTGACTTATTTTTTCAACATAACCAATCATCTCCAGCAAGTCATTGAAGAACCTTATTTCGCTTTGTATTAAAGTAATTATTTGGAGTATTAATATCTCTCTTCCTCACTTTGTGCACCAAATAACTTCTTGAGATGCAGAATCACAGTAAGAGCATCTATGTTCTCATACTGCCTCTGAAGCTCTGAAGATATACTAGCCAATATCACATATGTAGTTTGTTAAATTTCATTAATATGTTGTTGATATCTCTCCCAAAACTCATCATTAGCATCAAAACTAAGCTCTAATAAAACAACAGTTTCAAGAACATATATTTTCTTTTCTTTCTTAAGAAAAATTTTCAATTTGCAAAATCAATTAGAGAAATTAGGTCTAGTTAGCTCATTAACGTCCATGATGCTCCTCAGTCACTGATTGGGACTCATCTTCTTTTAACAACCAAAAGATATAAAAGAGCAAGTATTAGTTTATGCCACAAAATCAAATAAAATAAGAACTTTAGTAAATATTTGATTACGCCCACTATTATATTCAAAATAATAGCTCTCACTATTAAATCAAGAAATTACTAAATAATTTCCTAATAGCTAAGATCCCATTCAAATTTAATCGATCTTGAGTTTGCTCAATAAATCAACTAAATTTAAATTAGATATAAAACAAGTTATCAATAACATCTTATGTGACTCCTAGGTCTATTAGATGATAACTCTTTTCCAAAATATACTTAATATATTATTCCTAACCATACTTCTAAATTCATATGATCATGAGTTTGCTCATCCAAATTACACAAATATAGTTAAGTAGAGCCCGTTAATTTAAGAGGATAATATATTCAAAAGTGTCTAACCTTTTAAGATTTTTTCAATTCAATTCCTAAGCTTCAAAAATTTTTATTTAAGTGACCAATTTTAAAAAACCTTAATAGTTCAGTACAAAAGGTTATTTTTGATGAAGTGGCATATCTAAAATGTCATTTGGTTGTCCATATATTAGTTGCATCAGCAAAACCTAACGTTTTGAACTAAATTGTTAAGGTTTTAACATGTTGGTCACTCAGTTGAAAAATTTTAAAGCTTAAGTACTAAATTGAAAAAATGCCAAAAGGTTAAGCACCTTAGGATTGATTATCCCTAATTTAAGATGAAACATATTCGAGTTAAAAGAGTCTTGAATTTGCTTAAGAAGCCTTACAATAAACAAAACTCTAGTTTTATTCTTAAATAATAGAAGATAATCATCATGTTTTTAATGTGTACTTATATTTGACGATTTGAAATTTTAAAAAATTTGGTTACATAAAAAATATAATATCATTATATTAATAATTTATAACATAAATTATGAAAAAAATCCTTTAAAACATTTGCTTAATTCTATTATTGATTTGATAATTAATTTAATTTAATAATTCAACTTCTTGAAAAATTAAACTAAATTCTAAAGTATTCCTATAAAAATAAACTTTTGAAAACAATTTTCAAAAATTAAAAAAACACTTTTTCAAATTTATTAGAAATTTAAGCCAACTAAATCTCAATTAATTCAATTAATTAAATAATAAGGCTTAAAACATAAAAATTAAAATAAATTGGAGTGGAGACTATGCAACGCCATATACCGCACATGTTAGAACAATTTCAACTCAATGTTTAACAATGATTGGTGCGTGCACTCAAACGTTGTCTTCCCTTGTGGGTCTTATGTCATACACGCGCCCCATCAATTTTTAGATTAGGGTTTGTGTTCCTCGTGCTATCGCCCTCTTATGTTGTTGGGTTGATGCTGACTGGTTTGCTGCTTGTCAGTGTTCTTTCGACCCTGTTGCTTCTGCCTCTATGGATGTCCTCTACTATAGTGTGTTTCCATGGGCGAGTTTCGTCTTCTGGGTGAGATTTCGCCCTTAACTAGCGATCGCCACTAGTTCGCCTCTTAACCAACGACAGTCCGTTATTGGTGAGGCTCCATCGATAGCCATTACTCCAACTGAGAAAAACCACTAACTCAGATATAACCCATTCTAAAGCATTCATGACATTAAACAAATCCTTATTTGAAGTTAAGGGACATGCAAAAAAATGGAGTTTTTCCAGAACATAATCAACTAGAAACATGATTCCAAAATAATATTCATATTTTATAATAACAAAATAAGCAATATTTTGTTTTTCTAGACCGCAAGCTTTCAAGATAGAAACATATCAATGGTGCTTGAGAAGAAACAAGTTGGAGGTCAAAATAATTAACTTTCAAGAAAACCTACTTCTAAGGAATTAATTAAATCAATAATTCATTAAAATAAGGATTCAAGCCCTAATTTTTTTTAACAAAGCAATATCAATCAAACAATTAATTTAAGTTATTCAATTAAAGGTGGCTTCGAAATCATTGTTGGGAAATAAACTGTAATTAAATTATGGATACAGTAAAAACTTAAAATTTTTAAGATTTTCTAATAGAATCTTAATAATTGAATAACTTGAAAAAACTAATTGTAGCTGACACTTTAAAAAATAATTCAATAAGAATTTGAAACGTCAACTACTAATTATTCAAATGTTCAATCTTTAAAAGTATTTATAAGTTAGAGAAAAAGAAACTCAACTTTTGAAAGGAAATAAGCACGAGTGCTAACTCTTTTACACTTATTTCCTATAAATAGAAAAAAGTATTAAGGTTTATTTTTATTAAAATTAAATATTCTAATTATAATTAAAGTTAAAATCTAATTATAATTTAATTTAATTTTAGTAAAATCAAATATCTTACGTTTGATCTATAAAGTTTCTCAAATTTCACAATTAAGTCCAACTTAATTTAAGTTTAAATTTCTTTTTTTAACTACTCTTCATGTGTGACACATCATATTCCTATTATATTGCAATGATTTTAAATTATAATTTCAATTCATAATTAGAATTAGACAAACTAAAACTTCTTTTAATTTTTGTTTAATTCTTCAATTAAACAATTTATAGTCATAGACTAAAATTCATATATAACAATATATCTTGACTACTCAAATATTAAGAATATGAAAGTGATTTGATTTAACTTATCCATACATGATTATGATAGATAATGTAATCCTTTTGTCATTCATAATTCTAATTAGACACAGAATATAGATATACTGTCTACTCTTTTTAAATCTAATCATGTTCATTATTGGTAATTAGTAATTAATTTATAATTAATATTTGAAAATACCATTTCAAATATCAATTTACTCTGACAAGAGAATTCTTTAAATCACTACTAATCAAGAATATTGAAATATTCTCTCTAATTACTTTTGAATGACGAATTCTTTATTGATTTACTCAACTACCTTTATATAATTCATACTATATCCAAGTAATAGTGAGTGACCTACCTTAAATAGCACAAGTCATAATTAGCATCGAAAACATTCATATGAGATATCTTGGCAATTTCAAATTTGAAGATTAGTTATATATCCATTCTAATCAAAAAATTCCACAAACATATAAGTATATTTCATTTAGGATCCTCGTAATTAAATCACTTCAATAAACTTGTTATATAATAAATACTCAAACAATTGTTTAAGTATCTTTATATTTTAATTTTGTGATATGAATGATTCTTTTCATAAAAAATACACATTATTTTATTAATATTCTATCTTAATAAAATTATAGTTAAAAACTATTTATAAAAAATATATAAATATAAATTGAATTTCATAATTATCATTTTTAGAAATTTTAACTTTAATATTAAAATAGTAAATGTAATTAATAAAATATATAAAGATAAAAAATATTTTTATTAATTAAAATAATAATATCATAAATAAAATTATAACGACTGATTAGATATAAGAATAACCTAGAAGATGACGTGCCAAGTGTCCATTCATCAAGTAGGCTTGCATATTTTCACGAAATACCGATTCCAGCATTTGAACACTCGTTATCAAGTAGCACTTTCATAAATTGAGCTTGCTATTATAAAAAGTGAGATGAGATTTTCGGTGTCACCAACCTTGTTCTAATTATGTGCTACTTCATCTTAATCATCTATTTTTGTGAGTCCCACAAAATAAATGGTTAAAATAAAGTGTCATATGATTGAAAAAGAAGTAGTGATACAAAGATTTGAGTTCATAGAAAGTGTAATTAGTACTTCTGAAAGGGGGAACAAATCTGCTGTATCCCAACAACCCAACTTTTCTTATTCTTAAATGATCTCAGTCATTTAATAAATACGAGTCTTATTGATTAGATGGTTGGGATTATTTAGGAGCAGGAGGAACTGAGTTATTGGGTACGATAGATTTAGGCCTTTGAAAGGGTGCCAAGAGATGTTAGTTCAAACAAAGGGCGAATAACAATTTCGGAACTTATAATCATACATAAAAAATGTAACTTATCATTTACCCTAGCAGGAGGCTTAAATACAATTTCTTCCATAACCCATATGGAAGTAAGCTTCTAGCGTCCCGTAAACAACTTCAAGTCGTCTGTAGTTATATGGACAAGTCCATCCTAAACGTTTGTTTAGAGTTCTGAATTTACTCCGGGCGGAGGCTTTTTTTTAAGGCTTATCCGGGGATCGCTGCTCTTGGGCATCCAATTCCTCTCCTGGGAGATCAGTGAAGCTTCCTGATGTCATTGACAGACTGACATTAACCTTGCAAGATTCCAAGGTCAAAGGTTTCAGATTTTTCAGTGGCTTCAGATGCTGTAAACCTGAGCTGGTTACACAAGAATTTGAAACATTCAAAGAGACCAATCTTGTCAACCTTGCATATACATTGGAAGATGCTAAAAGATGAGGACATTGAATACTTTCAATGTAATGAATGAAAATTGATTCGTTGACTAAGAAATCATCTCATAAGAATGCCTTGCAACAAACAAAGCACTTGCAAAGGTCTACAAGACTTTTATAGTACAGCATTGTTATTACTCATAATATAATCAAACAGGGCATCTAGGTCCGTCACTGCAGAGTATTGAAGATACTTCAACAGGACAGGGACTCATGCATCTGTTCATCATCATCATATATAAAAGTAGTGCAATGTACAGGAACAAATCAGATAGAAATTCCAAGGTTTTATCTGTTCGGTTGCAGTTCTGGGACAGATTAACCAGTGAGAGGGAAGACAGATCTTTGATGTTCTTGATGCCAATCAGTCAACCCTCCACCACATATTTCCAAGGACTGCAAATTCATGAAACCTACATCAAAAGCAAACAACTGGAAAGCCAAATGAAACGTGCATGAAAAAGGAAGCAACCATTCCAAGTATGAATGACTTGCATTTAGTTCAGGATCATGTTAAGGCATACTACCTAATTGATATTTCTAAATCTTTTCACAAGAATTATTCAACAGAAGAACCAATAGTATTAAGATGTGAAAGAGTAAAGCACATTGATTTAGAAGAATGTCACGTTGACTGAGGAAGGGCAGAGCTGGGCTGCCACTTCATGTATTATCAACTGACCCCACTTGCATTTCAACTTCAAGTTAATGCTTCATATAACATATAAACACACTACAATTAATGTATTTGACTCCAGTTAAAAATTTCTCTAATCTAATCAAAGTAAAAAAGCAACACGGTTACTCTCATAGTTCATTACAACAAGCCAATTATAACATTTGCAACATAAAAGATAGAAGCTTCCCTTCTACAATAAAAAGGAAGAAAACAGAAGTTGTTTACCACAATGAGAAAGGAAAAGAATTATTATAGACTATCTAAATATGAAAGGGAAACTTAAGATGTTATTTTATTATGGGAAGCTAGGTAATTAATCAAACAAAAAAGAAACTCCTACAAGACACTACCCTAAAAATAAAACTTTCACAGAAAACAGCTTCTTTTAATTTTTAAAATTTTTATTGGGACACACTTAACTTCAGTCTATGCTCTGCCACTATGTCCAACCACTTTATCCCCACATTTATAGTTGTTAAACCTTAGCTCCCACTATGATAAACCTGAAAGCCTCTTTAGATCATTTAATGTTCTCTCAACCATCCCTCAAGAGCAGTAACCTAAAATTCCCCTCTCTTTGTTATCAAAATCAAAGCAAGCAATCCTTTTATCCGGCCAACCCCTGCCTAATTAACCAAAATATATCTACAGTTAAACCAAACTTCTGATATATTTCAAAGACTGGTGCTCTCTTTTCAACTGTCTGAAACCCCATTTATAAAAGTAATTCTACCAACACATAATGGTAGTAAGCAAGGACAACTGAGGAACCCAACGTGTACTTCGGATTCAATTGCCAAAATAAAGAAACAAATGATGCAGCATCACAATTGCACCATTATATAACATACATCACAGATAATTTGTCCCAGAATCTGTAATACGAGCTCTAAAAAGATCCAGATGTGTCAATCTTGTCAAACCTGTAAAGAAAATAGAGATACAACACTGGGCTCGATACACTCAGTAATCGTACCAACTAACTTAATGAAATGCGATTCAGGAAATATAGCATCACAGACCATGTTGACCATTGATAAAAGATTCAAGAAAAACAGTAACTGTAAAGAAGAACGACAGGATTGACATGAGAAGAAAGAAGCGTTTGATGCACTTCAGAATGCAAAAGCAAACAGTAAGAGGCAAATCTGCAAAATAACAGGTCAAGCTACAAAAGCTCCACAAGTACTTCGCCAAAGTTTTAACCGTATTTGTTTCAAATTCATTAATTCCTTCTGAATTTCCTCTAGCTCCATCCAGTTAATAGACTCTGCCTTTCAAAAGCATTTTACAAGAGGAAGAAAATGGGTTCATCCGAACTAATGACAGAAAAGCAGCTGCAATCTGTTATTTCATGTCTCCCCTTATAGAGAGAGGACCCACGCAGTTTTTTGCGGGGAGAGCTTGGGTTGGGGTTGGGGTGGGGGATTTGCAGAATTTTTGTAAGCAACATCTTGAATCCAGAAATTTAGAAATAAAGATCTATAAATCACCTAAAGGTACAAACTTACTTGTAAAGGCAGCAAGACCAGTGTCTCTAATCTGGCGAGTATCCAAATTAAGAGACTTAAGTGAAGACAATCCTGACAATTTTCTTAAACCGCCATCAGTTACCATCGTGAACGAGAGATTCATACTTTCAAACCTGAAAAGGAAAACAAACATTGATGTCATGCATACTAATCCCATAATTTGTAACCAAGCATTAATAAGAAACAGATTATTACAAATAGCTGAACATAAAAGAATCTGCAAAGCCACTTAACACTCTGAAAAATCACATTTCAAAAAAGTTTGTTCCTCAAAAAAGAATGTTATATTACTGATATCTGCAAGTATTCAAATAATCTTAAATCGGTACACCCTCTCAACTTGGTTTTTGCCATTGTTATCCCTTGTTTCAACTTACAGGAGTTAGAACTGATACCCTTTCTGATTTCACCGTTTATATCGACATAACTGTAAGCAATACTCCTCTAGCTGCAACTTTCGCTACCTTGCACCTTTTGTCATATGCAGAAAAGTAGAAGTAGCCATAAATATTCCATTACTTCAGTCCCAAATAATTGTAATGTAAGACCTTTTAGATTGTACAGATGCTTTATTGTATTTGAGAGAGCGTGTCCCACACCTTTAGTCCAAAATAGTATACAGGAAAATTTCCTTTGATTGTGGTGGTAAAGGAAAATACAATGTAAGAATCATGAGTTACCAAGAGAAAGAAAGTAAACCACCACGAGAACAACATTTATAGTTCAGACACTTTTTCCATGATTTTATTTAGTAAAACTAGCTTTCTCAAAGACAAATCTAAAAGTAACTGTGCAAACCTGTTGATAGAACTGAATAGGAAAACCAGAACTGAAGTTCTGTATTTTTACTCTTTGACTGATACATCTTAAATAGGAAAAATACAGCTAATGTATAGAATCAATATCCTAACTACCTATATCTACTAATTTGTAGACTACTTAGGTGTTGATTTATCTTCTCCTGAATCTAGGATAAGATTTTCCTATTTTATTGGAATCATTATCTATTAGATATTAGCTTTCTTAATTTACCAACACTCCCCCTAAAGTTGGTGCAAAAATGTCTTATTATGCCCAACTTGCTAACTTGAAATTCGAATGATTATCTTAACAATCCTTTAGTAAATATGTCTGCAACTTGTTATGTAGATGGAATGAATGCAGTGCAGATTATTCTTGCTTCAAGTTTTTCCTTAATGACGTGCTTATCAATTTCAACGTGTTTTCTCCTGTCATGAAGGAGTAGGTTATAGGCAATACGTATGGCTGCCTTATTATCACAATACAATCTCAAAGGAAAGCTCAGTGGACTTTTAAGATCTTCCAGAACTCTTTGTAGCCATAGAACTTCACATACACCTTAAGCCATTGATCTAAATTTTGCTTCAGCACTGCTCGTAGCAAATACACTCCTTTTCTTACATCTCCATGTGACTAATTTTCCCCTAAGGAATGTACAATATCCAAAAGTCGATCTTCTATTAGTATAGACCTTCACTCCTTTACTTACATTCCTTTTGAGAAAAAGGTCCTTTTTGAGAGTGCCCTTTAATATCGAAGGATCATGTATATAGCTTCCAGATGCTCCTCGTATGGGGAATGCCTAAACTGACTAACTATACTTATAGCAAAGGCAATATCAGGTCCTGTATGAGATAAGTAGATCAGTGGCCCTACGAATCTCTTGTACCTTCCTGTATCTATTAGGATTCCATCTTTAACATCTCCAAGTTTGACATTAAACTCTAATAGAGTGTCTAAAAGCTTACATCCACTCATTCTAGTCTCCTTTAAGAGATTTAAAACATGCTTTTATTGTAAGACCACAATTTCCTTTTTTGATCTTGCTACTTCCATTCCAAGAAAATATCTTAGCGGTCTAATTCCCTAATTTCAAACCCTCTGGCTAGACTTATCTTAAGTTTCCTCATTTTTTCTATGTCATCTCCAGTTAAAATTATATCATCCATGCACATAAACAATCAGAATTGAAATTATGTCTTTAATGGATCTCTTAGTGAATAAAGTGTGATCAGATTGTCCTTGACAATAACTTTGACCCTTAACAAACTTTGTGAATCTTTTAAACCAGGCTCTGGGAGACTGTTTAATACCATACAAGGATTTTTTTAAATTTGCATACCCTATTTCCAAACTTTTCAGAGAATCTAGAGGGAGACTTCATATATACTTCTTCATCTAGATCTCTATTCAAGAAAGCTTTCTTTGCATTTAATTGATTTAGAAACCAGTCAAGAATAATAGCAATTGGAAGGAGGATTTGGATCGTGTTTAACTTTGCCACTAGTGAAAAGGTCTCAGAATAATCTATGCCATATGTTTGGATAAAACCTTTAGCAACTAGCTGAGACTTGTACCTCTCTACGGATCCATCATAATTGAATTTTAGAGTAAATACTCATTTACATCCAAAAACCTTTTTTCCATCTGGTAGATTGGCTTCTTCCTAGGTTGCATTCTTTTCCAAGGCTTTCAACTTCAAGAACAACTTCTTTCCACTCAGAAACTTTTAGAACCTTCTGAATATTGTTAGGAATAGGAATACTAGATGCCTGTGAAAGGAAGGTATAATAAATGGGTGAAATTTTTTGTAAGACACAAAGTTGGAGAGAGGATGTTATGTACAAGATCTAATAACTTTCTTAAAAGCTATAGGGAGATCAATTTGAGAAGAAGAGTTTAGCTTAGAATCACTTACATGAATACTTTCAGGAACATAAACATTTGTGAAAACATCATGATTTTCTTGACCCAACCTTTGTTTAGATTCAGGAAGATGTTGTGGAATAGTGGCCTTCTGTTTTTATGCTAGGTGTTCCTTTGAATATGCAAGACCTTTGTACCGTTTCTCATATATCTCTATGTTTTCAATATTATCATTTTGTGATGACATTGTCACAGGTTGTTTATTAACTGATCCAACATTGTCAATATTTATTTCATTTGTTTCCAATAGTTTTTTATTATCTTTTTGTGAATGATCATGAGAGATATCGCTCTGAACAAACTCAAACCTGAGATCCAGACCATCTAAGAACTCATCTTCACTAATATTTTGCTCACCCTGATGATTGCAGTTATTATAGTATGAAGTACCTCTAAAGAAAGTAACATCCATAGACACAAAAATCCTTTTTGAAATTAGATAAAAACATTTGCTCTCCTTTTGGTTAATGGAACAACCTATAAAAATGCATTTATGTGCTCTAAGTTTGGAATCGTGATTATGAACAAAGAATAAGCTATCAAAAATTGCAGCAGAATGTCCGTAATGAGTCTAGTAGTAGGAAAAAAACTTAGTAAAAACTTGAATTTGTGTTTATAATTAGAGATTCAAGTAGGTAATCTATTTATCAAGTAGGTAGCTACTAAAACTGCTTAACCCCAAAGATATTTAGGAACCATAGTTTGAAGGCTCAAAGCTCTAACTATTTCAAAGTGTTTGTTTTTTCACTCAGCAACTCCATTACGTGGTGTGTTATTATATGAGCTCTGATGAACTATTCCTTTCTCTACAAAAGAATTTCCTAACACATTGTTAAAGACTTCTTTCCCATTATCACTTCAAAATATTTTAATCTTACTATAAAATTATGTTTGAATCATGCTATAAAAGTTTTTGAACTCTTTTAACATCAAAATTTTCTTTTAAAAGAAAGACCCAAGTGACCGTAGTATGATGATCAATAAATGTAATAAACCAACATTTCCTAGACAATATAGCAACTCTAGAAGTCCCCCAAACATCACTATGGATCATGGTAAATAGTTATGAAGTTTTGTAAGGTTCTGGTAGAAAAATCACACGATAATATTATGCTAATTCACAAGACTCACAATGAAACACTGAAGGATTTTTATTTATGAATAACTTTGAAAATGGATGCTTTAAATAGTAAAAACTTGGATGGCTTACTTAACAAGGCCATAACACAACTTCATTATTAATAGAAACTAAAATAAAATTGAAACAAGTTTGTTGGTCTTGCCTTCCAAAGGTCCATCCTTTGTGAAAAACATAAAGGTCAATACTCTGTTCAGCTTCCCCATTCATCTTCCCGGGGTTTAAATCTTGAAATTCATAATGAGAAGTCCAAAAGATTATTTGATAGTTATGATCAAGATTAAACTTACTCACAGACAAGGGGTTATATGATAAGTTAGGAACATGAATCTTTAAGTTTTAGGGAAGGGGATACAGACATTGTTCCTTTTCCAGAAACTAAAGAAAAGGAACCATTAGTAATTTTGACCTTTTGATTTCCTACACATGGAGTATATGACATAAAAAAGTGTAGAATACCAGTTATATGATCTATGGAACCCGAATTAATATCCAAGGTAATTAATGTTGGTACAAGCTAAAGACATATGGAAAGCATTACCTGAATGAGCTAGAGAACATGACAGATTAGGATTATTTTGAGATTTAAACATTTGGTGTAGCTATTCTATTTGTCCCTTAGTGAAAGGAATAGATTCTAAAGATGATTGCTGCCTTGAATTAGAATAGCTCACTTGGAATGCTTCAACTTCTCCCCCTATCTTGGTGTCATTGCTTGGTTTCTTTTTTCCAATTAGTTGGTTTTTCGTTCAACTTCCAGCAAGTTTTCCTAGAATGCCACAAATTTTCACAATGTTCATACCAAGACTTCTATTTTCCACTACGTTTATCTCCTTCGTAGTCAGCTTCTTAAATCACAAGAGCTGAACTTTCATTCTCTATTCTAATTTCACCAGCATTCTTCAACATCACTTGTCTTCTCTCCCCAGTTGTGAGAAGAATTCTCTTATGGTCAGTAGAGGATTTGCTCCTAGATACGATCTCTAACTTCATCCATGTCTCAATTCCATCCAGCCAGGAAGACAAATATGCATCCTTTTTCAACTTTCTTCTTGTACCAAGCAATGTCACTTAGATTTACCCAACTTTCTTCATCAAACAAATCTAATGCTTGCCATACAAACATCATTTCATTATAATATGTTGTTACATTCCTTTCACCTTACTACATTTTCCACATTCTGGTGTTTAATTTAAATAATTGTGAATGGTTGTTCAGGTTTGAATATGTTTCCCTAATTGCTTCCCAAACATCACGAGCTATTGGCATAAACATAAAGGGCTTCCCAATAGTTGGTTCCATAGAATTGATTAACCACACAGTAACCATTGAGTTTCAAACGCCATTGTTGATACCAAGGGTCGTTTACAACTAGTTGTTCGACCTCACAATTTAAATATCCAGACTTCCCCTTATCATCGATCACCAAACGTACAAACTAGGACTATTCAAGGTAGTTTTTACCATTAAGCTTATAAATGGTAATTTGGAAAGATTTTTACAACAAAGAAATCAGTGCAAGCATGCTACTTCCTTCTACTGAAGTCGGCCCGCTACTATCATCTCAATAAGTCAAACTAGAACCTACCATGGATTCCTTGAAATTCATAATTTAATCCTATTGCTCTGATACCATATTGAAAGAACTGAATAGGAAAACCAAAACTGAAGTTCTGTACTTTTATTCTTTGAAAGATACATCTTAAATAGGAAAGATACGATATAGAATCAATATCCTAACTACTTATCTCTACTAATCTACAGCACCCTAAATGCTTAGGTGCTAATTTATCTGATCTTAAGTCTAGGATAAGGTTTTCCTATTTTATTGAATCATTATCTACTAGATATTAGCTCTCTTAATTTACCAACAAAACCAAATGAGCAATATGAATGGCTATACAGTGCTACGATAATCATTAATATGAAGTGAATCTTCCCAGAAAGATGGCATAGACCACTACTCCCATCTTCAATATCTAATAACACCATGTATTTTAAATGTTGAAGACCTATAGAAACAAACAATACACCCAAAATTAAAACTACATGCAAAGAACATAGAACCCAAAAGTAGGAAAAAGAAGACACAAATGAGTGTAAAAGCTTTATGGAATTTTACTTAATGTCATAAAACCAATGAAGTGAAAGAGGGAAATAAAAAATAATAGAGAAAGAAACAAATTCCAAAATATTTAGATCATTACTAGAAAACACTTCTCAAACTAAATGTATAGTGTAGGATTGAAAAAAGAAATTTCCATCATATTCCAAAGACCATATATTAACTAATTGAAGTCATATGTCTAAAGTTGAAGGCAGAAAAATATATAATTCAATATAAAATTGTTATTAGTGATGAGACATGAAGAGAAATATCAAATTCCAGGAATTACATGTTTGAATAGCTAAATGTTTGACAAATAGAACCTATATATAAATCATTGGCATATAGAAGGGTTATTTATCTTCAACAATGAAGATCAAAAAAAGAAAGAAGCAATGGCATCAAGTAAACAAACATATAATTATAAATTTTATTCTTATCATAAGTAAAAAGTACACGAGGGGAATGATTCATTTTGACCTGTTAAATTGACCAGCCTCTCATCACCAATCCTACATGAATCCAAGCTCAAGCTTTTCAAATTTGTCAAACCTACTTACAAAAAATATCAGGGATCTACGAATCAATTATTTAGGATCATCAACTATTTTGCAAGATGTAACTTTAGAATATCTAAGTCAAATATTGTCCTCACAATTGTTCACCTCTTATGTTATAGATGATTAAGTGCTTGATAGGAACTGCAGGAAGGCCAACATGTTGGAGATTCCTGCTTTTCCAACATGTGGAGTCTCCAACGTGTTGGAGATTCCTGCTTTAAGTATCACAGTGGGAGGGGTGCTAAAACTAAAATGTCACCAAATGTGTAAGAAATTTATGTGGAAGATGCAAGGATTAAGCTTCAACACCAAGGCACTTCTCATCAAATTAGGAGGCAGTGACTTATTTTTGGGTGTTTAGTGGTTGGAAACACTTAAACGTACTTTGTAATTTTAAGAAACGAACTATGGAGTTTTAATGGGAAGGATGAACCGTTAGACTTATTGGCAACCCCTAGGAAACAGTTCAGGAAATCTCTGATAAAGGACTCCACAAATTGATAACAAATTCAAATAGAAACTCTCTATTTATGTTAAGGCTAATGCATCAGGCAAAGTATCATATGCAAAACTTGTCCCTGGAGAAAAGTCCCAACACAGGAGAAGAATTAGAAGGCTTATTGGCGGAGTATAGAGAGGTGCTTTAGGAGCCCAAGCAATTACCTCCCAAAAGAACGCAAGATTGCAGCATCCCTCTCAAATAAGGAGTGAACTCGTAAACATATGGCCATTCCGGTATTTGGGGGAGTAGAAAGATGTGATTAAGCATGTGGTGCAAAAGCTGTTGGAGCAAGGATTCATAAGAACTAGCATGATTCCTGACGCAGCGTAAAAGCGTTCAAAGGAAAATAAACCCTAATTAGGTTTAGAGAAAGTCTACAATTTGATTCAAAATAAGCTACCTAACAAAATAACATCGTTTGCCTTATATTGGCGGATGGAAAATAACAAAACATGGAAATAATAAAATAGTCCTCAAATAATTAAAATGACAATTTGACCCCTAATTCTATCGTGGGCCGCAATCGAACATCGTGCGCATAAGTTATGAGACTTTGTGCAATCTGCCGCAAATCTTGCCGCAGTCAACGTCTTCTAAAAAATTCAGCGCTATCTGCTCCGCATCAGTCTCCTCCACTGGGAAAAAACTCGACCTCGAGTTGAGCAGGAGGTTCGGGTACAAAGGAACATCAGCATCATGGAACATGGATATGTCCGCCACATTAAATGTCTTGGAAATACCCATGCTATCTGGAAGATCGATCACTGAATAAGGTTCATACTTCTTAGGTTGTAGCTTGTTGTATGTACCAATCAGAAACCTCTCCTTGCACAAAAACACTATCACTTGATCTCCAACCTGGAAGACCTCTTGTCGTCTATGTTTGTCAGCAGTTTTCTTGTATCTCTGATTAGCCTGCTCCAACTTCTGCTTGACTTCTTTCTGAACATCGATAAACTGCTCTGCCATATTCTTGGCTAGAAAACTCACATCTCCACTCTTAGGCAGCTTGATCAAATCCAAGGTGTGTTGTGGCATCTTCGTGTAGACAATATAAAAAGGTGAACGGTTAGTAGCACTATGGACTGCACTGTTGTAAGCAAACTCAGCTTGTGGAAGAATCAGATCCCACTGCTTTGGCTTGTCCCCGCAAAGATTGCAAATCAGGTTGCCTAAAGGTCGGTTGACTGCTTCAGTTTGCCCATCTGTCTGCGGATGAGCTGTACTGCTGAACTGCAAAGAAGAGTCAAACAGTTTCCACAGTGTTTTCCAGAAGTAACTAAGAAACTTGCTGTCATGGTCTGAAGTAATAGTCTTTGGGACTCCATGTAGTCGGACAATATCTCTGAAAAACAACCTAGCAACAGCAACTGCATCTGGGGTTTTCCTGCAAGGAATAAAATGTGACATTTTGGAAAACCTGTCAACCACAACAAAAGCAGAATCAACGCCTCTTTGTGTTCGTGGCAGTTCTAACACAAAGTCCATGGAAAGATCTTCTCAAATGTTCTCTGGAACTGGTAGAGGCATGTACAATCTAGTGTTCTTGGACTAACCCTTGGATCTCTAGCAAGTATAACACTTCTCCACAAATCTACAAACATCCCTTCTCAAGTGTGGTTAGTAGAATCTTTCCTTCACTGCTGCAAGAGTCCTGTCTCTACTCAGGTGGCCTGCTAATCCACCTCCATGCAAGTCACTGATCACTTTCTCCCTCAGAGATGTTTTCGGAATGCACAACT
>JANQBM010000001.1:16119732-16132997 GCA_025594535.1 Erythroxylum domingense | reverse complement strand
AATACCATCAGCCGAAACCACAAACCCCAAGAACACTAATTTATTTGTAAGAAAACTGCACTTCTTGAGATTGACATGCAACATGTTATCTTTCAAAGCTGTCAACACAGCTCTCAAGTGTGTCATATGCTTCTCCTCATTATGACTAAATATCATAATATCATCAAAATAAACCACAACAAACTTGCCAATAAATGGTTTAAGTACATGATTCATTAGCCTCATAAACGTACTGGGAGCGTTTGATAACCTGAAAGGCATAACCAGCCACTCGTAAAGCTCCTCTTTGGTCTTAAAAGCTATCTTCCATTCATCGTCTGGCTTGATTCGAATATGATAATAACCATTCTTCAAATCCAGCTTCAAAAACTATTGTGCTCCATGCAACCTGTCCAGCATATCATCCAACCTCAGAATGGGAAATTTATAACCCACAGTAATTTTGTTGATTACTCGACTGTCAACACACATTCTCTAGCTGCCATCTTTCTTTGATGTCAATAATGCTGGCACTATACACGGACTCAAACTCTCCCGAATTAGCCCCTTCAACAACTCTTCTACCTTCCCTCTCAATATGTCACTCTCCCTAGGGTTCATTTTGTAATGGGGTAGATTAGGAAGACTAGCACCAGAGATAAGATTAATTTGGTGTTGTATATCTCTCATTGGAGGTAACCCATCTGGTATTTCCTCCCCCGTCAACTCTTTAAACTCTTGTAACAAAGGACGAACTAACTCTGGTTGCTCCTCTACTTGCAACTCAGGCTCATTGAACAGAATTTGCTTCACTATTAACACGTGAATCTGCCCTGTCTCTTTAGCCTCTTCTGCAAAATTGTCTGCTAAGGTCAAGAATGTGCTCTTCCTTGCTACAGCAGATTTATTTTTCAAAGGAAGCAATGAGAACTTTACGCCATCCTTTTCCAGCTTATACACGTTACTCTTTCCAGAATATTACGCATCAACATCATACTGCCAAGGTTTGCCAAATAGAAGATGACATACATCCATATCCACTACATCACAATAAACAGTATCTTGGTATTTACCTATGGAGAAAGGCACCTTGCAGCGCTCTGTCACTTCAATTTTTCCCGTATCAGATTTCATCCACCCTAATGAGTAAGAATTCGGGTGTTTCCCAATAGGCAGCTTCAACTTCTTCACAATATCCTACCCAATAATATTTTCACAGCTCTCACTATCAACAATAACACCAAACACCCTGTCACCAATAGTACACCAAGTTCTGAATAATTGGTGTCGCTGTGATTCCTCTTCCTGCTTAGGGGCCAACATCATCCTCCGCACAACATAAGCCTGCCCGTCATCTTCATCATACTCCTCTTCTTCCTCAACCCCATCTGGTTCACAGTAAATCTCCTCATCTTCTTCATCTCGATCTAGCACATTAACTGTTTTTCGGTTAGGACATTCGTTTGATCTATGTCCCTGCTGGTTGCACCGAAAACACTTCCCAACAGTGGGCCTTGCATAAGGATTATCTGTCTTCTTAGATTCTCTATCTCGCCCCTCATTCATGGGACGTTTGTCGACTGCCTTATCTTCCACAGGCTGCTTGTTCAAATTCTTGGAGTTGTTTCCACGATCAGGTTGATTTACAGCAGCCTTATTGCCATCTGTACTATCCCTATATCCATCAAAACTCCTTCGGCCTCACTCTTGCTGCATCAATTCAGCTTTCAAAGCCAAATTCTTCGCCTCACTCAAAGTTCGAATTACCTGCACACCAATTCTATCACTCAAGTTCACTCGTAACCCTTCTAAATATCAACCCACTTGCTGCCCTTCAGACTCCAGCAAATTATTTCGTTCTTCCAACCTTATAAATTCAGCTGTGTACTCATTAACTGTCCTGCTACCCTGCTGACACCTCTGATATTGTTGAAACAAAATCTGTTCATAATCCGGGGGTAGAAATTTTAGTTTCAACAGATGCTTCATCCTATACCAGGTTTGTACAAGGAGTTTTCCTTCTCTCTCTCTTCTGGATTGAACTCGTTCCCACCAAGCCCAAGCCATCCCTTTTAAGCGACAGGCTACCAGTTTTACCCGCCTTTCTGTCGAAGTTTCCTCATAATCAAAGAACCTGTCTATTTCCGTAACCCAATCTAGAAACTCCTCAATTCCCAAACTACCATTAAAGCAAGGAATATCTACCTTTAATCAAAAATCTCCATCTTCTTGATTCGTTCCATCTCTGCCCATATCCGTTTCCCCTTAGATTTCGATTGAACCGATGTGGTTCGAAATTGATTTCTTCTTCTGAATCATCTTCGTAAGTAGGTTGTCTACGTGGAGGTTCTGGTCTGTTGATAGGTTCACCACGAGCAGCATATCTTGGCTGTCTCCTACCATCATTCTTCCCCTATTCGGTCCAAGACCGCAGGCATCCAAACGATCTGCAAGGTCCTGAAAACATTCCTCGAAACGCCTGGACATGCGATCTATTCATTGCTCAAGACGTTTCTCCAAACGTTGCAACACCCTGTCCCCATGTGGGGCTCCATCCTCCTGATCACCGTCATAGAGAACACCGTTATCACCGCCGGTCGCCATGCTCTGATACCACCTGACGTAGCATAAAAGCGTTCAAAGGAAAATAAACCCTAATTAGGTTTAGAGAAAGTCTGCAATTTGATTCAAAATAAGCTACCTAACAAAATAACATCGTTTGCCTTATATAGGCGGATGGAAAATAACAAAACATGGAAATAATAAAATATTCCTCAAATAATTAAAATGGCAGTTTGACCCCCTAATTCTATTGTGGGCCGCAATCGGACATCGTGTGCGTAAGTTATGAGACTTTGTGCAATCTGCCGCAAATCTTGCCGCGATCAACGTCTTCTAAAAAATCCAGCGCTATCTGCTCCGCATCAATTCCTTACGCATCTCCAGTGTTTGTAGTACAGAAGAAGGATAATACCAGGTGAATGTGTGTAGATTACAGAGAAATAAACAAGCATACTGTCAAAAGCAAGTTCTCAATTCCGATGATTGAAGAATTATTAGAGGAATAAAAAGTTCAAGCTAGTATTCAAAAATGGATCTCAAATCAGAGTATCATCAGATTCGGATGAAGGAAGAGGAAATTCCAAAAACAACATTCAAAACACATGATGGGCATTTTGAATTTCTGATAATTCCATTTGACCTAACAAATGCACCGTCGACATTCTAAAGTTTGATGAGCAAAATATTATGGCCGTATCTACGGAAGTTTTGTTAATGTTCTTTGATGACCTCCTCATCTACAATCGGGAATTCACACAATAATTGGATCATTTGTGGAAGGTCTTACACATTCTAAAGCAACATCAACTCTTCAACGAAAGCAAATGCACATTTGGGGCTAAACAAATTAAATATTTGGGGCACTCAATTTCTGAAGATGGTGTGTCAACAGACATCAACAAAATCCATACCATACAACATTTTCCATTGCCGCAAACCATAAAAGAACTCCAAGGCTTCTTAGGAATGACAGGATATTATAGACTATTCATTAAATATTATGGAATCATTGCCAAACCACTTAATGGACTTCTAAAGAAAGATGCGGCTGGAAATTAGGAATGACATAAGGAACAACAACAAGCATTTGACAAGTTGAAAGGATTATTGATTTCAACTTTGGTGCTCATACTATAGGATTTCTCACAACCCTTCACGATGGAAGCAGATGCGTGTGGGATAGATATAGGGGTTGTTGTCCAACAAAAGACGCCTCATTACGTTCCTCAGTAAATCACTAGCTCCCAAACACCAGGGCCTTTCGACATACCCAAAGGAATTCTTATCCGTAATTAAAGTGGTAAAACATTGGCACCATTAATTGAATGGAACGTTTTTTATAGTGGTAATAGACCACAAAAGTTTAAAGTACCTGTTAGAACAAAGCATCTTGACACCTTTTCAACAAACCTGGCTGTCGAAGCTAATAGGCTACAATTTTGAAGTTATTTATAGAAGCAGTAAGGAGAATGTAGTCGTAGATACATTGTCTCATATATTTAGCCAGGAACTAATGGCATTAACATTGTCCCAAGTTCAAGCAACTTTAATGGATGAAATTAAAGAAGGGTAGAGGACAGATGCCATTATCAGAGACTTAATTGATAAGCTGAAGAATTAAGAAATTTTGACAGGGAATTATAAATGGAGTAGTGACAAACTGTGATGGGAAGGAAAGCTGGTCATAAGTTATGATGAAGAGCTAAGAAAGAGAATAATAACCATTGCGCACGACAGTCCCCAAGGAGGGCACTCTGCATCACTTCAACAATTAAAAAGGTTCAAAATTTATTCCATTGGAAGTAGTTGGCAAAAGATGTCAGGAAATACGTGACCAATTGTGAGACTTGTTAGAGAAATAAGCATGATCACACTGCCTATCTAGGTTTATTACAATCACTCCCAATACCGGAAGGTGCTGGCGAGAAATTAGTTTGTACCTTGTTGAAGGTCTACCCAATTCTAGAGGGAAATCATGCATTTTTGTGGTCATTGATAGGTTAAGCAAGTATTCACATTTCATATCGATTGGACATCTATACATAGCCCAAGAGGTGGTGCAAATCTTCATTGATAATGTCTTTAAATTACGCAAAAGTCCACACTCCATAGTCAATGACCATGATCCCATATTCCTAAGTGCGCTTTGGCAGGAAACTTTTATATTACAAGGGGTTAATTTGAAATTTTCCACATCCTATAACCCCTTAGATAGATGGACAAATAGAGGTTGTCAATAAGATCTTGGAAACCTATCTAAGACACTTCTGTAGCGACACTCCTTAGAAGTGGGAGAGTTGGTTGTTGATGGCGAAATGGTGGTATAACCACTAATCACGAGGCCACAGGTGCAACACCCTTCGAGATCCTGTATGGCTTACACTTGCCAATATATGTACCTTACTTCGTTGGAGATTCCTAGAATCTTCTAATTGACCAAACATTACAGGATCGGGAAGCAACCCTTCAAATTATGAAGTTTCACCTCAACAGGGCACAACAGATGATGAAACAATGTGCAGATAAAAAGAGGTCTGAAAGAGAGTTCGAGGTGGCGAAATGGGTTTACATGAAAATTCAACCATATCGGCAGCATTCTATGCAAAGAACGGATCAGAAATTAGCCCCTCTATACCACGAGCGTTTTTGAATTGTAGGGAAAATAAACAAAGTAGCATATACTTTAGAACTTCCTGAAGATTCTGCAATTCATCCCACTTTTTATGTTTTCCAATTGAAGGAGTTTATCTCAGATAAGACATCATGCTCAACACAACTTCCATCTTCGTTAACTAGTACAAAACATGTGTCGGAAGCCATATGGGGGAGAAGAATGGTTTGATGCCATAAAAGAGTCATAACTCAAGTGTTGGTGTAGAGCCAAGGAGAATCCAAGGAAAGAGCAACTTGGGAGGTTCTATTTGAGTTACAGAAGAGATACTCAGGGTTAGCTTGTTGACAAGGTGAATTCTAAAGGGGGAAGGGATGTTACGTATAATTACTAGTGAACAAAACAAACAAAGTATGCAACGCCGGAAGTCGTGAAGAAGATGAAGAAAACGACATCATTAGAATAAAAGTAAGAGGAGGCAAGGATGCGTCGTATCTATAAAGGCATTAACAAACTATCTAAGATTACAATATGTGTCTTGATTGTAAAAGAGACACAGTACTATTTTATATCCATTGTAATGTCTACATACGATATGAAAATTTGTAATGCAAGTTATTCCATCTTTCTGTATACTTGTCTTCTTCTTCTATAAACCCTTCCTTTCATTTTATCTGAAATATCTTTACAAAAAACTTTGGATACGTTAAAAAATAAAGCTTTACATATAACATACATACAAAAATGTAAACTTTCAAACTCATCCCAAACACCTCCACCCAAAAAAGAGAAAGAAAGAAAATGAAAAAACCATGCAGTCATTATAAAGAAAACAAATAAATAGATTCTGATGATGATTGAGAAAATACGTCGTGTGCGAAGGAAACTAGAGAAATGTTGTAGTAGTATAATCACAGTCATGTTATGAATATCGTACTGGTACCAGTCAATACCGGATACCGTTTTAGGCAATTTTTTAAATTTATGAAATATTCCCTGAATTTTTTAAATTGCAAAATAGTCCATTAATATATTATACCGTATACTTTATAATTTTACATCCACTATGTCTCTAAAAATTGTAATAGTAAAAATTTAAAATAAAAATTATTTATTTATTTTTATTAACAATAATTTTTAGAAATTTCACATATAAATAATAAACAGAATTAATATAAAAAGACAATCATCATACAAATATAAAATTAAGAACAATACAAAGTATTTAAATATTATAATTTCATCATATAATAAATAATAATTATATCAGAACATCAAATAAAAAGAACAATAAATATCGTTAACTCTCTAACCATTACAATTTACAATAAGAGTTCGTGATGAGAAAACAATCAAGTAGAAGTGAAACCTTAAACAAAAATATTTACAATTACATTACATATATATAATTTAACATATATATCAAATATAAGTAAAATTAAAAGAAGAAGAGAAACAAAACCTTGGAACTTCATTCAATCGTCATGAGGGGATACTCGCTATAACTGCATTGACCTTAATTATCATTTGGTACAAAATCCTCATCATTGATAGAAGTCTTATCATTATCATCATTCAAATGCAATGTACCAAATGACATGTCAATACTTTTCCATCCAAGATTATCTTCTAAGTCACTCATATCTACTAAATATAGTTCCTCATAAATCCAATCTGCCTAAAGATCTATATTATCAATGCGAATTTGATCTATTGAACTAATTATTCTATTAAGAGTCCTAGTAAACAATAAAATTATTAAAAATTAAGAAATTATATCTAAATTAATAATGATAATAACATATCTTTCCTGAAGCTTTAAATTGTAATAAACGAAGTCCAAGTCATTCAATATCTTATGCTCTAATCTATTCCTTTTCTTGAAATGCATGAATTCAAATATGCTTCAGTTCCTTTTATAGCCTGTTGCACTAACATATTGACTTAAAATTCGAATTGCAAATCTTTGCAATTCTGGAACACCAGTTCTAAATTAATCTCACTAAGAAATTGTAAGTCTTAAGACAACAAAAATAAAGTTATAAACAAAATAAATTAATAATTAATTTTCAACAAGTAAGAAAATGGAAAAAGCTAATACTTGGAGAAAATATTGCTCTTTTTTTAATAGCAATTGGCATATCAAAATTTTCATAAAACAACTTATAAAGCTCCATTTATGAGCTCAGGATGTCTTGTATCATCTCATAGGCAACAACTGTTGTAATAGTTAATAGCATTCCTCTATTAACTTCAGTTTTTTTTGTAAAACCTAGTTTGAAATAGATACTAGGATTCAAAAACGCCTCAGTTTCAAATAACAGAGTAAAGTTACCTTTTCCATCTGTCTTTGATGACTGCAAGGTAAGGTGTGTACAAAGAAGGCATATTTTTCAGATTGACCTTAATTGCTTCCTTCGCCTCTCTGTGGTATAAAAAACTCATTGTTGACTTTTCATCACTATTATCTAAACGAAATATCCTCACCAAAGGCTCACCAACTCAAATTACAAATTGGCATTGCGACCAAAATTTAGTATCATCAAATGTAATTATGGAAACCTCCAATCTAGCATTAGACCTAGCATACTAAGATGCAACTCATTTATCATTTATAAACATATGTCTCAACTCTTTCTTTATCATAACAAAACATTGAAGTGTTAAAAAATTCGTTGCAAATCTTGTCACGATAGGATGACACAAATTTCTACTATTGGTAAAATCCTTTCTCATTAAATTCAACACTCATGCATGATTATAGATGAAATTGGTCACCTTTTTGACTTTCTCCATAGTCTCACCAATAATAAGAAAATACCTAGCATCTTCTATATTTTTCAGCATTAAGTCATTGCAATGTGCAACATAAGGAGTCCAAAAAAAAAGAATTACACTTATTTTGTGACCTTCTTCCCATCGCTTTATAAGCAAATTATTGTCAGTAATAAACTGAACAATATTTTCTAGCCCTACTTCATTTATAACTTCATCGAATATCTCAGATAAAGTATCAATATTCCTAACAAGGTCAAATGCATCAATAGACTTCAAAAACATTAAGTCATATACAGAATAAACCAGGATCATGTCACCTATTTGTCCAATCATCACACATGATTAAACACCTATAAATAGCCCAATCCATTATTTGGTCTTCCAAATAACTTTTAATTTCAGAAATTAACTCAAAATTTTACCTCTATAGTAATCAATAGAAGGAGCTTTGTATCCCATATCGTAAGAGACTATAGCATCCACAATAGACTGATGATAGTAAGATTGGGAAGCATTGAATGTTGCACCTATATCATACCACCGTCTAGCCATTGTCATATTTACATTATAAGCCACATCTCTTGATTACATAGCACGATGAATTGAAGGTTGGGCTTTAGGAGTTGTTCGTGGTGAAAAATATTAGTCCTTTGCCTTCTTTTCCTAACATCAGATCCAAATGCAACATTCACTTCCTAGTGGGAAGGAACACTACCACCTTCAACATTTCCACTATCATCATGAACATTAGCAAATGAACTTTTACTACGAATTTCATAATTCAATCTCTCCCTTATATCTTTCTTGTGCTGATATTCTTCAAGCAAAGTTTTCATTTGCCACTTTACATCATGCCTTACTTTTTTACTGGGTTCCACATCTCCTTTAACCCCAGCTAAATGCTTTTTTAATCAAGTGATTCCTCCACTTTTTAAATGCTTGTTATAAAACAAGCAAATAATATGATTCTTCATACTGGGGACCAATGCAGCATGATCCTAAGCTAGATCATTGTATCTTCATGAAGTGGTTAAATGTTCAAGAGTACTTAAACTTCATTCTATTTATCTGTAAAAATAAATGAAGACATATATTAAAATAAAGAAAACACAATTTTATTATCAACTACCATCACAAAATATGTATTATTTAACTAACATAATTACACAATACCCATTCCCATCTTATATAATATAACTCTTTTTTTATGATCCAACACAATTCACCAATAAGTCAAAAACTAACAATTCAAATATTCAACATACATAATTACACAATACACATGTTCATCTTGTATAATATAACTCATTTTGTATGAATACATCATAAACAATTCAATTTTATCCAATTTAATTAACCTATAAGTCAAAAATCAACAATTTAATTATTTAACATATTGACAGTCAAAACATGAAAAAGTTGGCTATGCAAAACTTTTAGAGTCCCATATAAAGAGAAACATATTTTTTTCTTATATCTTATTTTTTAAATATTTTCTATTACTTATATAAGTAGCAATGTAACATTATTAATATTAAAAGTGAGAGTTAAAACAATATCTACTTTAATACGAATAACTAAAAGTAACATAAGTAATTAAACTGACAAATAAATAAAAGAGGTCGAAGAGATAAAGATAAAAATTACTAACATGTAAAATTACAAGGAAAAGTAAGAAAAAAGTTAAATACTCAATTAGAAAGGACTCTTTTCAGATTTATGTGTAAGATTGTACTGCACTAAGATGCTTTGAATTTTTCCTTCATATATCTAGAGAAAACTGAGTAATTAACTTCTATACATAAATATGTAAATGAGCTAACATATCATACCATTAGATTTAGAGGCTTTAATAGAATCAAGGAGGTCATTCCTAACTACATACTAAATTAGAAGTTGAATGACAAGATTTTATGGGCTGAAAATGTTTAAGGAAAATACATCAAAGCAAATAGCTTTAGGAATCTTCCTATAGCACAACCCCAAGGTAATATGGTACATATTTATTTGGTCAAAGAAATATATTCCAAGGATAGCTTTCATTGCCTAGCCAGTAATGAAGAACATGTTAAGTATAAATGATAAAGTCAACACTGCTGGAAATAGTAATCCCTAATGTTGTCTTTGTAATTAGGAAATTGAAACAAGAAATCATTTGTTCTTTAAATGCTCTTAATTCTTATGCATTAGATATGAAAAAAATCTGAAATTTATACAAATTATCTATTTCATTCACTAATTAGGATAACTTAGTTTATTTAGTTATTATGAATAGAACTGAAGAATATTAGAAATTATTTTATTGATAGAATTCAACATTAAATATCAATATCACAATATATTATCTAAGAAATTAATACCCAAATACCCAATACAAATTTTAAGAATAACAATTATGTAATTGTAACAAATTATTATATCAATTAATTATTTACTTTAAATAAAACACTACATTCACAACAATTGCATATTTGAAAATTAAGGGTACTAGGCAGTAAATTGAATTTTTTCTTTGCTATTAAGTCCCTGCACTTTTCAAAATCAATGATATCACCCGATATTTTATCCACATTTGAAATACTAGTTGATATCGACCAGTACCAAGCAGAACCTCCTGTACCGATCAGTACCAAAGGGCTCCATACTGTTTCATTTTTTGACTGATATCGACTAGCACGGAATGGTATTCATATCCTTAGATTAAGGTAGCAGGAATAGGAAAAGAAAAAAGTGTTGAGGTGGCCAAAAGGGATTGGTGCATGGTGCATGAGGAAACAGTATGGGTCTCACCCATAGGCGGAGCTACAGAGGGACCAGCCCCCGCGCCAGCCCTGGCTTGTCCCTGGCCAAACCCCTGGTGGTCGCCGGTGATTTGAAGAGCTTGCAGGTGGCCGGCAATGGTGGAAACATAATGAGCAGTTGCGGCTGCGGCAGCGTTGAAGGAAGAGGGACGCAGGCGCAGGAAGAAGAAAAGGAAAATGAAGTTGGGTTTAGCAGGGTTAAGTAAAACGCACCGTTTCACTTAATGATCGTTAAAAATAAATAAATAAAGAACAAATGAATTTAAACGAAAGAAAGCAGAGCAACAGTCAGTAGAAACAGAGAGAGCTTCAGCATTCACTTCAGCCTTCAGCCCGTCACCACCTTGCCCAGCCACCGGCCGCCAGCCCGCCACCATCTCCTTGCCGTCGATGCCGTCAACCTGCCACCGCCGTTCTTCACTTCTTCTGCTTCCTTGAGGTTAGGGTTATTTCCATTGTTAATTTTTTTTGTTAAAATTATTTTTGGTTTAGGTTAATGCAATTATTTTAATTAAATATTAATGTAATTATTTTGGGTTAATGTTTAATGCAATTAGATGTTAGGTTAGGGTTTAATTGAATTGAGAATTGAATTTAGATGTTAGGTTAGGGTTTAATTGAATTGGAAATTGAATTTAGATGTTAGGTTAGGGTATGTTGGACCCCGTTTCTGGAGCCCAACATCGGACTTGGGATCATGAAGCTTGAGCGTGGAGGAGGGGTTAGAATTTCGAAATTTGAAAGAAAAATCATTCGGAAGCAAAGGTGGGCTTCACCGTGGTGTAATGAAATCTTCGCCGCGGCGAAGTCACCACGTGAATTACGCCACGACGAACTCTCGGCTTCGACGTGGCGAAAACTCCTTGCAGCATAATTCAAACCCAAGCTACCTATCTTACTAGAATGCAAACTTAAAATCTTTCAATCACACTCATCATTTCAACCCAAAAACAAAATGAATAAGAATGTAACTACAGCCAATTGAATTGGGAAATTGAATTTATTTATGAACTTGAATTGTGAATTGAATTGATTTGTGAGATTGAAATTATTTGTGATATTGAATTGGGAAATTAATTTGATTTATGAGATTGAATTGATATGTGAAATTGATTCGAATTGTGAAATTAAATTGATTTGTGATAGGAAAGGAAAAGTATTTTCCCAAAAAACAAAAGTCTAGTGTTAAATCAACAAGTACCCCAAATAATCGCCCTAATCCAACTTCGATTCCGAGTCCGATTGTGAACCAAGAAAGAATTAATGTTGATAGTATAGAGTTGAGTTCGGATGACATAGTTAGTGATCCGGGGCTGCGAAAACCCATTGACAGTTATGATGTCAATGATAGAGATCACATTTGGAGAGAATACATCTCTAAGGGTTCTTGCCAACCCAAAGGCCATACTTTTCCAAAAAGAACATTTGGAAAAGAGAATAGGAGTTTTCAAGCTAGATGGTTTGAGAAGCATGCATGGTTGGAGTACAGTGTAGCAAAAGATGCAGCATTTTGTTTTTATTGTTATCTTTTAAACCCCTTAATGCCAACCTTCATGGAGATGATGTGTTTGTGAGTACGGGCTACAAAAATTGGAAGAAAGCACTTGCAATTTTTAGTGAACATGAAGGTACAGTTAATAGCACACATGATCAAGCTAGAATATTGTTCCATGGGTTTAAAAATCAAAGGCAATGTGCTGAATACAATTTCAGAAAATATGATAAGAAAGACGAAGTCAATTATCGCATTCGCTTGACGACATCTTTAAATGTGATTCGATTGCTTTTGAATAAGGGATTAGCTTATCGTGGGCATGATGAATCATTGCAGTCTTCAAATAGGAGAAATTTTATAGAGATACTTAATTGGTATCGTTTACGAAAATCAGAAGTTGCTGCGATTCCATTGGAAATGCTCCTGGTAATAATCAGATGATTTCTCCCCAAGTTCAAAAAGATCTAACAAATTGTTGTGCGGTTGAAACAACTAGGGCCATATTAAAAGACCTTGGAGATCGCAAATTCTCTCTTTTGGTTGATGAATCACGCGATATCTCAGTAAAGGAGCAAATGGCCTTGGTTCTTAGATACGTCAACAATGATGGAGAGATTATTGAAAGACTCTTAGCCTTGGTTCATGTCACTGATACTACTGCAAAATCTTTGAAGGAAGGGATAGATGCAGTATTTGCTAGTCATGGTTTGTGTTTGTCAAGATTGAGGGGTCAAGGCTATGATGGTGCATCAAATATGCAGGGTGAGTTCAATGATTTGAAAACACTGATATTGAATGAAAATGCATCTGCCAGGTATGTCCATTGTTTCACTCACCAGCTCCAGTTAGTTATTGTGACTGTTGCAAAAGATCATGGTGCTGTAAGTGATTTTTTCAACATTATCACTATGATTGTGAACAGATGTGGCACATCTTGTAAAAGGAATGATAAACTGCGACACGTTGAGCATGAGAGGATTATCAAATGTCTAGAAAGTGAAGAAATTCCAAGTGGGAGAGGTTTAAATCAAGAAACTAG
>JANQBM010000001.1:16106602-16119632 GCA_025594535.1 Erythroxylum domingense | reverse complement strand
TATCTACTCCCTTTGATTGTTTTCTTAACATTGGTAGGTTCTTGATTTAATTATTCAAGAGATGGAGCATCGATTTCTAGAAGCAAATACAGAATTGCTTACTTGCATGAATTGTCGTAGTCCAAAGAACTCCTTTGGTAATTTCAATGTTGATAAATTGGTCTGTCTCTCAAAACTTTACCCGGATGACTTCTCTTGGAGTGAACGACTGACTCTTTCCTATCAATTTAGAACTTATATTAATGATATAATTGACAAGGCCGAGTTTTGAAAATCTAGCAAAGATTTTAGTTGCTTCTAGAAGAGATAAAGCTTTTCCGCTGGTGTATCATTTAATTGAATTGACATTGATCCTTCCAGTTGTGATAGCATCTGTCGAAAGAGTATTTTCTGCAATGAAACTTATAAAAAATGATTTGCGAAATAGGATAGGAGACGAATGGATGCATGACATAATGGTGGTATACAATGAGAGAGAACTCTTCAAAAAAATTGATAATGAGACTATTTTATAGCGGTTTCAAGTCACGACGACTCGTTGAAAACAATTATCATCCATTAGCTCTAATGTCTTTAAAAATGTGTAAAGACATTATAATTTGAATATTTTAGTTAACTTTATTTATGAATGTGCTTTGCGAAATTATTTTTTGAATTAATTTTAAATTTGCCGGAAGTGTTCGCCGTCAGTCCATCACTGTCCAATCAACCCCGACTTCAGGATATTCCTAACTCCGCATTGATCTCACCTCTTGTTTTGGATATGATTTTCTTCGATTCTGCGTGTATCATGATGATTACAGCTTATCAATTGTTCACTTTTCAGGAGGGGTCTTCTTAATCACTTCAACTTGAACTTGCTCGTATCTTGTCGAACTTAAGATATGGCAATCACAACACTCACTTTTGACCAATCAGCAATCAATATGAAAGACTGCGTAGTAGGCTGAAAAATGGGCACAAGAAGAAACTCTCTTTCATTATTTAATGCCCAATGCAAGGCAATAAATAGATATACATTCAGCTTAGTCTTTGTTTTTTGACCTTATCTCTCCTCCCCTTGTCGTGATAGCAAACCACTCCAGGTATGATGAAGCGTGTCATCAAATGCCTTCCTTTAAGAAGATATTGTTGTTTGAATCATACCGCAAGCATGTACGGAATCAGTTTCTATTAATTGTGCCGACAGTTGGATCAGCTGTAATAGTGACAAGATTTAATGACTGCCTTATCACGGACACGGCCAGACTCGCCGAGTCTACAGGAGAACACTCAAGTTCCACGTGTTCAAGGTTTCAGACAAATACTTCCAAATGTTTTGGCACCAAGATTATGTCTTCCCATCCCAATGGGGCAAGCGGGAGAAAGACTAGGGATTTGCATTGGCGTATCTATATACCCAGTTGACGAAGTTATCACGTAAACAAATGTTTTGGTTCAACATGTGTCCCATTAGTCATTTCTTGTCTAGAATTCCAAAGGAAAGAAGAACAATACTTGAGGAAGTGCACAAAGGAAAGAATGACTGCTTAGTGTTTCGAGGAAAGCCAAGGGATGAGTGCGAAATACGGAACAAAGAAGACTATTCACCACTTGCAAGAGAAGAAGCACCAGAAAGGTAATACAAAAAAGTATCCTCCTCTAGAAATTCCCAGGGGCAAAGAAAATTTCACTATTAGTACTCCTAAAGCCTTTACTTTACATAGTATCTGAAGGAACATGGTAGAACTACATTCTCTTGCAAGTTGTTCCTCCGAGTAAATGGCATATCATAAACCTTGAACTGCACCAGCAAAAAATTCAGGAAAGACGAATGAGAAAGTAGAGATATAAGTTGAATGGTCATTAATATTTCAAATTTACTGTCGACAACCACATACACAGAGTGGGAAAATCAGAAGTCATCACCCAGGTAAGTTTTTAACTGAAGATAACTAGCCAATATGGGAGAAGCTCGGACAAGCCAGTTTGAAATTCCAGGAAGTGCCTTGTTGTAAATAAAGTTACACCAGTTTCTAAAGCAAAGTAATGTGCATGGCAACTGGAAGATATTTTTCTCCCTGAAGGTTTTATGGTATCCAAGTTTTTGAATTATCAGAAATGTGATTGCTAGCCTAAACAAACTTGAAGGCTAATTGCTCAACAAAGAACATAGACCTGCCAAATGTAAGCCATACCTAGATTAGGAGTAGGCCACCAAGCCAAGCGTGTAAAAGAACTTGTGCTCTGGCCTTAACATTATCTCTGTGCTTGATCTGAACCTGAAGGTCCAGCAGAAGGAGTGGCTGGCAAACTGCTTGCTGACCCATTATCAGCAGGTGGAGGCACACCCCATTTCCCTTCAGATTCAAGGGGCTCAAAAACATGAACTGCACCGTCCGATAGTCCCAGTGCAAACTGATTTGGTTCATGTGGATGTGCAGCAATAACAAGTGGATGCACATTGGAGCTGTAGATAAATATTCAATAAGAAAACATAAATTCTACCAGTAGTCAAAAATGCAATGTGCAATTCATACCATCTAAAACTGTATTGAGAGAAAATTCAGATTGACAGAAAAAAGAAGTAACTTGATCTAATATATGATATCTGAATGAATATCAAGCAACTTGATTTAAGATATCACATCTGAATGAATAGTAGCTCAACAAGATTGTAAGGAGCATTTAGAACATGTTCCTTCTTGTTGGGATATTGTGTTAGAGAAAAATATATCAACCAATGTTGTATCTGCCATTCCTTGCTTATCTCATTGCGTTCTTCCATAAAAATGTGCCAAAACAAGTTACAAACAATGTAGAGATAAAGAGGAACATGACTTCCAAAATTAGAAACAGTTAATCACAAGTTGTACCATTAAGTTCATTACAGGAATGTTCCTTGAGCAAGGCAGAAATCCATTGACGAAGAATCAATTAAATGAATGTCATGCAGTCGCAAAATTTCAATTGTGAAATCTATGATTAAAAAAGTTAAGCATAATGTATATTGGTAATTGCATGTAAGAAATTGCCAGATTTTGAGTATATTAAACATACAAAATAAAGTTGACATGATAGGATGGTATTCAAAAGATGCTGGGAAGAATTCTAACAAGGTTTGAATTAAACTAAGGTCTAAAGAAATTACCTAACATTGGCAGGAAGATAGGATGAAGGATTGATACGACATCGCAATCTTAGATTTAAGTTTGCAGCACTAAACACACAGACAGTTGCATCTAAGAAGCTGGCATATACCAACTGACTATCACAGGAGAATGTTGCATGAGAAATTGGTGCAGAAGATTCTCGTGGAACCCACTAGATCCAAAAGGCATTCGTTAACAAAATGAAAATGAGATATTACTTCAACGAATAAGAGTCTTGGAAACAAATTGTACCTGCTTTAAAAAGTCAAGTTTTGTAGTCTCATATATGGCAAGTTGAGTTTCATGTACCACTAGGAAGTGCATCTGGTCTTGATGAAATTGTACACGTGTATCTGACTGTGCTGTTGGCTTCCCAGCTGGCACCTGCAAAAATCTTGTTTTCTGTTTTTCCCATCCATCCGAGTTCCATACACAAAGCTGGAAAGGTCAAAAAACATCCGTAAGACCTTCAATAAAAGAAACCTTGGAATTGCTTACCAGTGGCATCATTGAATAAGGAATGCCAGAATGACAATGGAGTTCAACTTGTAGATAAATATAATTCAGTCTAGAGCAAAAAATTAATAGCTATAACTTGTTATGCTTCAACAATTTCAGAATATGATGAGGCTCCTGGTAAAGCACTGAACTATTTAAAGCAAGCCCAGAACCAGAATTGAATATATGAAATCAACTGATTATGACCAATAAACTTGTCTTGAAAACAATAAATTCAGTAATCCATACAGTTATGAGTATACTTAAGCAATTAAAAAATAATATGCTAGCACAATGACCAAAAAATTGACCGGAAACAATTACCTGAGCATCAGCACCTGAAGATACTAGCACATTCAACACATGGGAGAATGCAAGGCCAGTTATCCTTTTAGAGTGGCCTTTGAGCTTGCTCTTGACCTATATCGATGGAAAACAGAATCAAGTGTTGCTTCTCCGACCAACACAAATGACAACTGAGAAATCTGATAGAATAATCTTATACCTCATCTACTCGGACATTGTATATCTGAATTGTAGAATCATCCATGCCAATAGCAATGATATTATTATCCTGAGGATGGAAAGCAAGGAATGTTGCTGCAGGTGGTGGAGGCATGAAAGTTGTCATCGTCTGAAATTTGCAGGAAGGACTTCTATTTAGCTATTTTCATTGACATCAACTTAAATCCAAAAATATTTGCGTACCTTAAATGTCATCATATTGAAAAGGGAAATCTTTCCTCCAGATGCTGACATCACATAAGAATCATTTTTGGACAGCGCAAAGCATGGTACAGCTTCTTCAGGATTTGCATCAATAACATCATTTGTCATTAGAATGCCACTTGATGGCTGCCATAGTTGAGGAGAAAAACTGGCAGTTGCCTATAATATGAATAGCCAGTAGTTCAGATGCAAAGTAAAAACACTCCAAAACTTGACTCAGACATAAATCCATACATATATAAAGTAAAATTGCATATCTTCAAACCTTGCCACTAGCATTACGTTCAGTTCGTTGCCATTTCCACAGTAAATGAATCGCGTTTGATGCTAATGCCAAAACAGCATTACCTGAATTTGTATAGATTAACCTTGATATCTGGGAGAAGTCAAAAAATGAACAGAATTAATAGTAGTAGTTAGCATGTCATAAAAGGTTGATGGCCGAAATAGCTTTATCAACGAGAAGCGGTCCATGATAATTAGCTATGCAGTTACGAGGGTATTATACCTTGGTCACTCTCAAGTTCTCAGGAAGTCTCAAAGACCGACATTGAGATGGTTCGCTGATTTCAGTGAGCTTCCATATCTTTGATTTATCATTAGGTTCTTCAGCTACTCTAGGTTTCACATCTCCCAAGTTTCGAGCATCTCCGTTCTGCCAAAAGAAATTTGTTAGTGAATAATACTTGAAATAAATTATACTAACATGCATCCACCAGAGGGAACATAACGACAATGATTAACTATAAATAACAATAAGAAATAAGAAAGAACTAACAAGGAGCATTATTCTACAAGCTCTAGAATTACAGAAGATACAGTATTACGGTAGGAGAAATAAAGGGTATTTGAATTGCAGAAATTTCAGGTCTCTGACACAAGAAAAAGCATGCTGCACACACCATTCCAGTTATTGAAACAACAGGGGTGCCTCTGTCTGCACTACTCGCAGCAGCTGCAGCTGCTGAGATTGGGTTAATAATAGGCTGCAAGAGAAACACAATGAGGTTATACGTGTTCACTTTGAGATATTTCATCCCGAAAAACATCTGACAATGTTACCTTGGTAACAGCTTCAGATGCTCGTGAGGCATCATAAGACAAATTCTCATATGTGCGCAGTAATCTAATACCATCTGTATTGGCTAATACTTTAATCCCATTCTCATTGGCAGAAACAGCCAACAGAGTGCCATCCTTGTTGAAGCGGATACGTGGACTTGCCTAAGAATCGATGATACTAAGAATGAGCAATCCATTGCACAGAAATATCTTTAACAGGTATACCTAGAATCTTACCGGAAGGCCGCCTTCAGCATCAATTGATGTCAAAAGTTGAACGTTGTCCATATCCCAGAACTTAATGGAGAAATCATCCCCAGCAGCCAAAAATCGGTTTCTTGTTGTATCAAATTGCACAACACCCAATGATCGTTTGCGAAAACCTTGATATGCCCGTTTCACAGCCCCTTCACTTTCATTCCATTCAACAATATGTGACTCCCCATCTTTGCTAGTTCCACACGAAAAAAGTCTGAAGTTTTGCCAAAAATCCGAACCAAAGGTTCAAAACCAGAAATTTGTTAGTTAGACCATGCATAAATAAGCAGCAGTTGAGCAAAAGACCCATTTTCATAAACAAGATTGTTAAAATCTATTAACCTTGTGCCATCAGCACTGTAGGACATGGTTGTGCACCAGCGGCCAGGGGCCTCATAATCTACTCTAGATCCCAAGTTGTCATACAGCCATGCTTTTATTTTCCCATCCAGTGCTGTTGAAAAGATGAACTGATAAAAAACAAAAAAGGAGAAAGTCAAGCATAGCAAGAGAGTGAATGCAAAGTTGTAAGAAGGAACAAACTCGACAAGCTAAGCTTGCATATGCACCTAACATGGAAAATGAAAATGTGTCTGAAATAAGCAAACTACCTGAATATTTTCCTTATGGTGAGGGCAGACAGAATAAACAGGAGCCTCATGACCTTCAAAGGTATACTGCTTTGTACCAGTAGTAGCATCCCACACCTATAGTTACAGAATAAAATAATTACTATGCAGTCTTTCATGTTAGCAACAATGCAGCATTCATCAGAACACACTAACCTTAATGGTTTTGTCATCACCACATGTTATCACACAAAGTTGCTTATTTGGAGTTGAAAATGCAAGATCATTTACACCCCCAACATGAGCATCAATCTACATCAAAATCTTCAGTGTTATTTTGCACTTGTAAAGTGACACAAATGTAGCTTAATTTAGTCAGGTGATTACCTCCAGGTGCTGCCTGACATCTTCAGGCCCCTGATAAGAATATATTTGCACAATATGCCTCGAGTATGCAACTCCTGTTGGTAGAGCCAAGACAGCATTCATCAGTAAATAATTTTGCACCCCTTAAATTAATGAATGTTTTATGATCAAATACAAACTCGAATGGATGTTCAGTTTACCAAATAATGAGCCATCAGGACTCCAAGTCACACGGTTAACAGACACACCAGGATCTTTGGCTAGAGCTGCCTGAATTACAACAAGAGTATCAGCTTCAAACAAGAAAAGTTTGAAAGCCATTCATCACAAGGATTCACAATACCAGGTGTCCCGAACCATCAAGAGAAAAATATACACACCTGAAAAGGCATTGAACATGCACTAAGATCCCACACTTTAAAGTTCCTTGCAACCAGTCGTTCCCTGTAACCAACCTCCCACAGCCCAATATCACCCACGTTGGTACCAACTGTAGCAGGAAAATGGGTTAAAACCCACAAGCCATCTTCTGGCTAGGGTGAAAGATAGTGACAAGCATAATCAATGATATCAACCAAAGTATACCTATAAGAAGAGTTTGTTGAACTGGATGGAAATCCATGCTCATAGGAGATGATCCTTGATTCAGGGTGCGTACAACTGTTTTGGGCAAGTCATCAGGTGCATTAAAAGCCTGACTATGGCCATATCCAGGAAATGATACTGGCAACACGTTGACTGGCAAGTTTACCTGACAAAAGGATATGTATGTTAATTTGGGTGACAAAACATGACATAGGAGTTCATAATCAAATCAGAGAGAACAACACAGCAAACCTCATCGGAAATTCCCATAGGCCTTGTTCTTTTAGCAACATGATCTGAATCACCCGATGGGTAGTCTACAGAAGGATTAGCCGGAGGAGTCCTGGGATGTTTCAAAGCAGCTATATGACAACAAAATGTCTCTTTTGTTAACAAAGAGAACTATGTACTGGACGCAATCCCAATTACATAAATGATTAATTGACTTTTGTAGCACAATAAGGAATTTACCAGGGATTGATGAAGCACCAAGACCAATGGCTCCTCCTCCAGAAATCGCTGGATGTGTTACCGTAGAAGGACTAGTCATCCACCCAGCAAGAGGTGCTGGAACTGGTACTGGTGCAGGTGCAGGTGCAGGTTGAAATGGCTGAATGCATAAATCCAGATGCATTAAGATCAGCAATCATTCCCAAACAATATTTACAAACCAAGCAGGATAAACCCACCCCATGTGCACCAAGTGGAGGAAAACCCCCAGCTTTTGGTAATGGTCCAAGCAATGGATTATTTGCTGGAGATGGAGCCCTAGCACCATTTGGTTGCCCACAGGAATGATCAACAAAGAGAGTTTTTATATCTGGATTTGGTCTTGGGTTTTTACACAGTTGATGTTGCCAATTCAAGCTGAAAGTTACAAACAAAGATAACTGTTTGCCCATACCAGAGTCACTAATGCTAACTATAATGATTAAATTAGAAGTAGTCAACGAATTGAAGCAGATGAAATTACAAGAAAACATATGATTTTTCCAGCATTCGGCGACAGAAAACCAAACTTATTATGAAATAAAACAAAAATTACCAAATTAAATTGTCAGTGACCAATAAAAAAGTGCTTTCTACTATTTAATGCAAAAATCACATTGAACTAACAACATTCCCACGCAATTATATGCATGCATACTCATAGTAAAATAAAATAAGTACAATTAATTTACAAGTTCTAGCACTTCCAGATGGATTACCTTTGATTAATGAGGGTGCGTAACCTCGAATTTTTAAGGCTGGGGAACTGCAGTTTATCACGAAACAAAGGATTTGCTTCAATAAGCTTCTTGAGCTCCACTAACATTATTGCTCTTGCAGACTTTGTATCTCCATACTTGGACAGTTGCTCATTCTCCCTGTATCAAGACTAGAAATCTTCAGGATAAACTTCCTATTGCTATATAACTCACAGTTTAATTGTTTCTCAGATGCAGTTGAATACCTAAAGTTCTCCAATGTCAAAAGCTGAGTGATCTCCTTGAAAAGATCCTCATTAAATGTGGCAAACACTTTCAAATCCTTGACTAATATATCCACCGCCTTTGACCGATCATGCCTGCAGAAATTTCAAACACTTAAATTCGCATGTAGAAAAGCTTTGGAAAGAAAACATCCAAAATTCAGGTGCACTAACTTACTTGTCCAATGCTTCCAAATACTTTTGCTTCCTTATCTCAAAAAAGATTTTCATTGAATATCGATTATCATCGACCTTAGTGAAACCAGATAAGTATTTCTCCACCTCGTCCCAGTTACCATTATGCACCTCATCTTCAAAATACTTCATGTTGAAGAAGAACCCAGATTCCTGTTCAAGTCTATGTGACATTTATAGCAATAAGCAATACCCCATCAACCGGTAATCTTCACTAGTAATATTAACAAAAAATAATGGCAACTACTAAGAGACACAGCTTTAAAGGCAAAATGCAATAAATTTAAAGGTCAAAAGAACTAACTTGTGAACAGTCTCTTTGAACTTTTCCTCATCAAGGAACTGTAAGATCAAGAACACGAGCTCTCTACTGAGAGATGACATATTAAAGAACCCGCTTTGACTTACAATTTTTTGGTATAAGCAAAATTGGCACTAGATCTGCAACCAAAAAAATACATAAAGAATCAGATATAAACGAGTGAACGTTTTACAAGAAAAAATTAAAAAACATAAAACTCTAGATCATTTGACCACCTTCGAAAGACAGTCAACAAAACACCAAATCCAGCATTTCCCACAAAATTATCCCCACAAAAGGCAATATATAATATTTCAAGTGAAACCAGAGCCCAAAATAATTTCATTTGCCAAAAAAGTGTGAAAAAACTAGGGTTTTTGATAGTTAGAGGGATCAAAGAGATAAAGAAAGCAACTTTAGAATATGTATCAATCAAATATGGAAAGCCCAACAATGAACAAAATCACAAAAGAAAATTAGGAGACAGGTCAAGAAAAAAAGAGCTTCAGAAATAAAAACCCAGAAAAGAAAAGCTACAGACATTAAAGTGATTGATTCTATAGCAAAAGTATAAAGAGAGATTTCTGAGAAGCTCACCCGAGAAAGCAAGGAGAGATCAGAAAGAGAGAGCTGAGAGAGAACAGCTTTCTCCCTCTAGAACTTGAGCAAAAAAACTTATCCCTTTCTCTATATAGACTTTCTCTGTCTAAAAATAAGGTTTTAATATATAGATATATACCACCATTAAACCTCGCAGAAATGGAGATTTTTATAGCTAGGAGCAGACGGATAAAGAAGTTGATAAGTTCACGTACTTATCATCTGATAAGTTCGTGTCCAGTTAAGCACTTTGTTTATACGAGGTTATTCTTATATATAAGATCAGTACATTATGGTCCCCACGAAGCCGGCTCAATTTATCTTAGTTTACCGGCGCAGAATCTCCAGCTGACAACTATTTTACCACTCCAGGAATGCTCTTCTATAGTTGAGTACACCTTAACCTCTTGTTCAGAAAAGGTGACCTGTAACCACAGTCTTTTGATGTCGTTAAGCAAGAGTAATCCAAGGGAGGGTAACTGAGGTCAGGACGGAGCTGAGAAGTATAGTGCAAAAGTCATGCACAGCGATTTTAACCCATCCACACGAGCTAATATAGGATGGGACAGGAGAGTTGGACCTCAGATTTCGAAGATTATTACGGTATTGCCATTGCAGGACAGCCGATGAAGAAATTCAGGCAATATTTGACTAAAATTTAATTTTAAATCTTAGCTTACCACAAAATATAGAACAACTTTCAAAATTTAAATTAAACTCTAATATTTTAAAATATTTAAAGCAGACCCTAACTATATAAATAAAACTAATTTTCTATGAGTTAAATATCTAGTCAACACTAACAAGATATTTTTTATTTTTTAAAATAACAATGGGTCTCATTGTAACATGACAAATAAAACTTACTCTCTAAAATGTATAATTGTGAATCTCATTGTCACGTAACAAGTGAGACTCACTCTCTTAAATATATAATAGTAAGCCCTATTGTCACGTAATATTAGGATCTATTTTCTAATCTATTTTAAAATGCTAATTATATGGTAGTGAGACTCACTATTTATTTTGAAAATATAAAAATAATATCATGTTAGTATTACCATGATATTTAACTGACAAAGAATTAACTTTGTCAAAAATTTTGTTTATTTAAGGTCTGTTCTAAACTTTTTAAAAACATTTGAGTTCAATTTAAACACTTCAAAATGTTAGGGCTCAAATTATGCTTTATTGTAAGCATTAAAATTCAATATGTACTTTTGACTTGTAATGTTTTAAAAACTAAACAATAAATTAACCCGGTAAGACAAGATGTTTAAGATTTAAAAAATTCTTAGACTATCATAAAATTGATTATAACTTGAATAATTTGAAATATGATTGAAGAAAGCTGTCGTTACTCATTTAAGAATTTGAAGTTTAATGAACAAAGAAAAATGTTAAATGAAAATTATTTAGTTTATTTTGATTTATAAAAATTGATAATTTACAAAAATTAGTCAATTATTTAATAAATTGATTGATTTTGAACAATAAAAATTATTAAAATAAATAAAACTGAAAAATTAAATGATACAAGAGTAGAATATAAATACGGTAAGTAAGCGGGCAGGGGAGTCAAATTATTAATTATAGGATAGTGGTCATGATATGAAACTATTTCTTAATCAATCAATAAAGTTATATTTTAATTAATGATCTAACTGATAAGGGTTGAGACTTGAGAATGGTGCCTTATTATTATTATTCAATTTTCTTCTTCTTCTTCTTTTTATAATAATAATAATTATTATTATTATTATTATTATAATATAATTAAAAGTTTTTACCTTATGACACAAAGGTGTAGGTTCATAATACAGGATATGTCCCTTCAAAATTTGACTATTTTATATGACTTAATTGTGCATCATTTTATTACCACTCATAATTTATTTTTAAATTATTAATTCACTAAAGAACTGAATCTAAAACATGTAATTACATAATAATTATTTAATATGTATTTAAAATATTGATTGTAAAAATTATCTTATATTTATAATTTTATATAAACAAATATTACCCCTCCTGTAATGACTGTATTTTGTGCGTCTAAATACCAGGGGAATAATAGAAATGTGCGAATATAATCTTAGTCAACAACTTACAGAGATTGTAATTATGCGAAAGGCAACATAGACGTTGTTGCATGCACATTTTGATACAAAACTAAAATTCCATAAAGATGAATAGGAAAGATGTAATCCAAAGGGACGGAAGGAGAGAGGATAGACACGATAAAATATCCACGCACTGAGCTTGGAGTGTTGGAAACACTGTCTGGGAACGAGAGTGGTGGAGTGACTTTTGTGTCTGAAGGTGGCACCCACATTCAAAATTTCCGTTTGTCTGAGAAGAGATTTTTTGACATGGCGTCTGGATATCCGTGCACTTAATGTTTAGCGCGTGTGTAGGTCAGTACTTCGTCCGCGCGTTTCTTTCCAACTCCCTATCGAATAACTCTTATCTGTTGTGATAAATAATTTTAGGAGATAAAGATAACAGGTGTTGACATCATATGTTGGACGTTGTCGTTTCCCGATCTTTCTTTTCCACCTTTTATTTCCACCTAATGTTCACTTCGGTTATGTTTATTTAGGAGTTTATTAATAAAATAGAATGTAATATAATATTATTTTATCATTTAAAAGGAGAATTTATAATACAATAGAGTAAAATGAGATTAAAAAAAGAGAGTTTTATATTACATTTCGTTATATCCTAAACAGTAAAAATGAAAAACTTCCTATTTGAAATGTTTAGGATAAAATATAAAATGATAAATAAGTTTATATTATATTACACTATAAACTTTTTATCCAAACAATATTTTACTATATTACATTATGACTCCTTCTATCTCTCTCAAATAATAATTTTTTAATATTATATCCATTTACATTACATTCTATTACAAATCATTCCATTCCATTCAATTAAAAACTTTACGTCTAACCAAAAAAAGCCTTAACCTTTCAAACTTAATTTACCATATCTATTAATGTCCTTCAAATTTCCCCAATGTGATAAAAATATCCCTTGCAATAATTAAGGACTAAGGAGATGCTATTTATGTATTACAAGTGTGATTTCCGATAGAGTTGGGAGTTTGCCGTATCATATGCTGGAACCCTTCCCCGGGCGGGTCCACGGCCCGACGTCCTACGTGACATCTGGACCCGTGACCCACGGGGGAGGAATTCCCCACCAGGGATGCTTAAAACGAACAAATTTATTTAATTTACCTCCGTACATAAATTGA
>JANQBM010000001.1:16056419-16094568 GCA_025594535.1 Erythroxylum domingense | reverse complement strand
TAGAATTGATTTTCAAATAAATGCTAGTATACTTATGTATTTAATAAATGACCTTGTTTTGAATAACTCTTTACACTCGGAGTGAAACCGATGTTTTTATTTTGTATTTTGAGGAATGATATTTTTTTTCAACAAACCTACAATTGAAGTTTAAAGGACAATGTTTTATTTTTTGAAACTAAATTTTTGAATAACTTTGCACTTAGATTTCAAAATATGACTTTCACTGCATGAAATAACATTTTGGAACTTACATATGCATAACCAAGTCATCTATGTTGCATATATGTGTTCTCTTTTGGCTTAGAGCCATGGCAAGGTTCCATTTTATCGGTTGGACCAATAAATAAAGGCTTGGTACCTTATTTGATTTTTGTATTTAATATTTGTATATGATTTTTTATGATTGGTAAGGAAACGATCGGCCAATCGTGTGCTGGTCACAACAAATTAAGCGACCCCTATACCCTTGACGTTGGTACATAAAAGTCGAGTCCTTGTAACGACACCATTCTACAGGGCTCATGGGTGATTACACACCTAAAGGTCTAGTCACCGATGAAGTCATCACCTAGGATCATGACACCCTTGTCGACCGTAATCTGGACTCACCATAGATGAAATTCGAGCTAACACCTAGATCGGTGGGTGTGCATACTAGTTTGGTCGACTATTGGTGACACACATAATTGTTTTGGCTTATTATAATATTTGGCTTCCTTACAAGATTTGATTTTTACATATGATGCTTTTCTGCTCATGTGTACTAGAATTGGAACCTATGTTCACTGAATGAGTGATTAATAGGTTAGGCCTATGTGGTTACTAATCAAATATGGTATGCGTCATAAAATATGTCTATGTGTTTCTATGTCATGCATATTCACATCATAGGTAGTTATGTGCATGTTAGATGTGTAAAATTGTCCTTAGGTTATTTAAATCGTTTTGGTATACCGAGTCCTATTTGTGATATATGTCTTTCCTGCTCACTGAGTACATAGTGTACTCACCCCCTCCGCTTCCCAACCATACAGGTTAATTTGACAAGTTTGACGTTCTGAGTGGATCGTGCGGCCTTTTGACATTTTCAGGGTATTACCGCATGTGGGTAGTCTCTATTTTGTACTTTTGTTATATAGTTGCTCATGATTATGTTGATATGCTTCAAAATTTTGTAAATTAACTCTTGATTATCTTGTGGTTTGTAAACAACCTTATGTGTCAACCTTTTTGTTCTCCAAATGTTTTTTTTAGATATTTAGTTAGCCTTACATAGTTGGGTTAAGGGTACCATGAGTATTCTTAGCTCGGGTATACAACGGTTGTCATGGGCTCGATGTAGATTGGGTTGTGACATCGGAGATGGTTCTGGACTCAATAGGAAATTTTAAAAAAAATTTCAAAAATTTCAAAAAGCTATAGAATGAGTTTGAACGAGCTTTAAAAGCCCTGAAATGTGCTTTAGGGATTTAGGTGACACTTTTGAATAAAATTTGGATGATTTCAGTGACATTTGATAATTTTCATATTCAATCCGAAAATTCTTTCAAGCAATCGAAAAAGTTATTAGACAATTTCAAAATATGATGAAAAGCTCCAGAATTGTGATTAGAGTCCCTAGGAGCTGAAACCGGTCAAAACAAAGATTGTTTGATAGAATTTGAGTAATCCAAAAATTTCTGGATAAAAAAACCCGTATCAAAAATAATAGATTTTAGGAGTAATGTGCCCAATTAAATTGTTCTAAGCATGCAATTGAAGGGTTTTAGGTCTAATTAGAGTATATTGAGGTCAATTTGAGGTTTAGAATTATATAGAATATTTTGAGAATTTATTTAAAAAAAGTTTATTAGTTTAATTCGATAAGGGATAAAATGGTTATTTTGAGATCTAAAGGTGTTTATATGTGTGAAACCCTAGACTTAGTACCTTAGGAGGAAAGTTTTGAGTCAATAATAAAAAAAAATCCCGAATGAATAGTGCTTCCAATGAATAGTGTTCATGAGCGATAAAGTTTTGACGGACGGACCCTAATGATCAGAAATTATTGAAAAAGATTAAAGAGTTTAAAAAGGGACTGCATTTGAGTAAAAATAAGTCATTCAGAAAGATTTCAAGAGATCCGAAATAATTGGACTAAAATGTCCTTTATTGAAAAATAATGGGAATTAGAGATTTTTCTCCCATTTAATTTCTTCAAGCACCCAATTTAAATGTCTTATGCCCAATTAGAGTATTTAATGGTCAATGTGAAGTTAGGGAGACCATAGAATATTTTTGTAATTTATTTGGGCATAAAGTGCATTATATTAAAAAAGGGGGGAGGAATGGTCTTTTTGTTGAACCAAATGCATCCAAATTCTATATGTGCATTACATGAGAAGATTTCCATGAGATAAGCATGAATTAATTGGTTTAGAAAGTAACCAATTGAATAGTGACAAGTGGCATGTGTCAAAGTATAAAAATGAGAAGTTTTGGTAAAGGTGTAATTATGAGGTGTTATTAATGGAAATGGTGGGCAAAAGTGTGATTAAGCAAAATTTTCATCTTTTTAAAAGGGTGTGGCCAGCCATCGATGGAAAAAGGAAGAAAAAGAGAGGAAAAAGAAAAGAAAAGAAAAAGGAGAAGGGAGAGGTTTGGCTAGGCCATAAAGAAGTTATCTAAGGAGTTTTTCATGCTCTTCTAACTCCAATCAAACATCCAACAAGATCCCATAGCCATCCAAGTGAAGGGGAAAAAGAAATTGGGTTGATAAGTTTACTAGTTTTGTTGAAAAATTGGATTTGTTGTGATATAGTTTAGATTTGGTTTGATGGTGTGAATTGCACCCTTATGATGTGATCAGGGCCGTTCCTAATATTTTATAGGCCCTGGGCAAAGAAAAAAAAGTTCCTATTTTTGCCTATTTTTGAGCCCTCATAAAGAATAAAAATAAACAAAATATAGTCATTTTTATTGTTCTTTATGAGATCAAGAGTAGGCCCTATTATATTTTATTTTATTTTATTTTTTATGAGGATAAAAATAGGCCCTATTTTATCATTTATAAGGATAGGCCCTGGGCGAATGCCCGCCTTGCCCTTGCCGAAGGCCGGCCCTGGATGTGATATCAAGGTTTTATGCATTGGAAGTGATCGGGAGAAGAAAATCAAGAAAACTAGTGTGTGGAACCTTGATTCAAACTTGGTCAAAGGTAAGATCCATTGCTAAAAGTGTTTTATTTTGCCATTTAACGATTTAAGACTAATGAATGGCATTAGGAAGTTAGTTTAATGATGAAAGAATGGAAGAAAAACTACAGAAATGATTAGATGAAGTTTCAACCATGGCTAGGGTTTTTAATGTGAAATGATCCAAAATTCTATTTTTATGTTTTATGATGTTCATAGCATGATTTTGATGCTAATGAAGTGAAAAAATGAAAAAGAATTGATTTAGAATTGGTTTTGGTTGAAATTCGGCCAAGGGTGCATGATTATGTAAAAATTTGTTGATGAAATTTTATAGCTTAAATGTGTGTATTAAATATCATGAAAGTGAATTTGGATTGGTTTTAAGTGTTAGAAATCAAATGGAATTAAATTGGAAAAGTTTAATGTAAAATATGTTAAGTTTAGCCTTAAGGGTATTTTTGGTATAAAAGTATGGTTATGATATAATGACCATGTAAATGTGATTAAGGATGATCATTAAGTATATTTATGGCATTGGAATTATTAAATGAAGTGTTATGTTATTGTTTGGAAAAAAATTTAGTTATGGAGTGTATGTAGAAAGTAATGAAGTTGAAATAATTTATGGTGTATTTGGTTGTAAAATGTATTAAAGACTCGAATGTATGTATATTAGGTTTTCAAATCTGAAAATGAAGCCAACTAAAGGATTTCAAAGTGGTGAAAAGAAAACTAACGAGTCCTGAGTGTACTTTAAATTGATTTTATGCAAATGCTTTTTATTTTATCACGAAATGAATATTTATGTTGAGTTTTATGTGAATGATATATTACAAGTAAATATTGCTAGTATAAGTTTATGTTTTAGTAATATATGAATTTTAGTTTGAAAGTTAAATTTTATATGATTTGAATTTATATTGAAATTATGTTATTTGTTGATAAAAAGGAAATAAATTTTTAGCCTATGGTACGTCTTGATGGTATTACAGATTTACTAGTAGGAGTACCCTAAAATGTGCATAGCATTGTCTGGGGACGTCAGTTACTAATAGGGGTGATATTGTGTTTGGCAGTAGTCAAGTGAGTCACCCTCTGCACGTGTTGTGTATATATAATGCTAGCTAAAATTTTTACAGGTAAGTGATGTAGAACTACCTCCATAACTACTGGTTTATAGCAATTAACTTATTGTGAGTAAGTGATGTAGAACTAGCTTCCTAACTGGTGGTTAACCAGTCACGGATAAGCAATGCAAGACCAATTCCGTGACTTTATGCTAGGGTATCATGTGGTAAAGAAATTAGTGGTGGGCTATGTTGTATAAGAAAATTTACAGAAATAATAATGTCGCTATTATTTATTAGGCATCATATGGTACCAATTCAAGTGGTTGACTTATTTTCAGTATAGAAGTTTTCAGAAAACTTATTACCACCATTGGTTAAGGTGCATATCAACAGCTACACTCATGCAGAGGAGTTTAGATTTTCTGGGCAATTAAGAGAGCAACACTGTCTGTTTTTTGCTCTGATAGGTATGCTTGCAAGTATCTGATTTCAATTGGGATGGTCTGGCTATTTTAGGAGGTATCTTGGAGTCTTTTCTTACTAAATGCTTTTTGTTCTTTGAGGAGGTTGCTCATATTGTGCAAGACAGAGAATTGCGTATAAGGCATTCTCGTGAGATGTAAATAACCTTTTTTTGTTTCTTTATCAATTTAATTACTGATTTATAAAAAAATGGAAATTTTTATATTATGAGTTTAATTTCAGAAAAGCATTTCAAAATAGTATTTCAGAAATTTTGAATTTATGTCTTACAGAGTGTTATTTTATTACCAGATTTTATAATGCACAAATGAATTTTTGTGGTAATTATTTTATCATGAGCTTTATTGTTGTATGAGAATATTTCAGCTATATATGTTGTTATGAAAAGTTTAATTCTTAGTAAAATGATTAATACTCACTGAGCTCGTTTAGCTCACCCATGTTTTTGTGTTTTTAAATAAACCACCCCAAGTATGCGTACAAGTGCACAATAGTTGGGATTCCACAGCGTGATTGGTTTTATTGTCAAGTGCTGTTGTGCTTGTGTCATTTTTGCTATGTATGTGTTTTCTTGAAATTGACGTAGTTATTTGTATATATGTTTTAAATTATTTTGGAATGAGTTTAAAAGTGTAATCTTGTAAATATTTTTGGGATTGTATATATATTTTACCTAATGAACTACAAAGGCTTTGATCCTTAATAGAAATGAGGTACGTAAGCATTTAGGCAGAAATCTCAAACTCAAGTCCAACCATTTTTAAGAAACATTGTATGTATTTATGAAAATATATATTTTTTATTTATATTGTTTAATTAATATTTATATATTGTGTTTTTAAAATGTTGAGAATTATATGTTCGTGGTTGCTTGTGATGTGAACCTGATGTCTCATTCCAGAAGTTGAGATGGCATATGAAATACTAGGAGTGTTTTAAATCATGTTATGTAGGTTTTTGAAATTTGGAAATCTAAAATTAAAACAATTGTTATGTTGCTGAATTTTCAGAAAGTTAAAAAAAGATCTCACTATTTTTCGCATTTTTAACTTTTAAAGTATGAAAAGTTTTTTAATAGCTGAACGGTTTAGTTTTGCAGAAATCTTTCGGTTGAGTTATATATCAATTGGAGGACTACTGTGGGGTCATTGGAAGGGTTCCACTCAGGTTTAAAAAAGGGAACTCCGTAACGGGTCATTTCACCTGAGAAGAAATGAACTCCTCCTGTCGCACACTTAGCAGATTTACAGCTAGCACATCTTAGTTTAGCCTTAGGAGGTTACCTCATGTTTTCTTATTGATAATCTTGTTCTATTTCATCTTTTGCTAACTCTTGCTTCCTATGCTTCTAAGACAGCTTCTTGTGCACGCTTGTAACTATTCTAGTCATCTAGAGGTTAATCCTACAAGAGGTGATAGAAAACACTAGATACTCGCTAATCAATCTTGTCTTAAAGTTATCACGCCCCAGAAACCTAGGATTTATTGGTTTAACATAGTCTGAAAGTGTGCTTTGATGCCTCAAAACTATAAACCGTCCGTTTTTCCAATATGACTACACTAAAGTGATTTAGGCCAGGATGCAACAAATGATGCGTGTTTACTGTTCATATTTGGAATGTTAACATATTCTCAGTTGGCTAAACAAGCTTTATAGAGGGATGAGAAGAGACCTTCCAAGTATTGGCCTTTGCATTACTTGCTCAACAATTTTTTTTAAATCTTTTTTTTTTAGCCCTCATAAATTTACGACCCTCAATCTTATAAAATTTGAAAAAGTTCAAATTTACATATACTACCTCCCAATAGCTCTCTCCCTCCCTCCCTCTCTCTCTCTCTCTCTCTCTCCTCTCCTCTTTACAATCCATATTCACTACTCCTTGTCTTCTCTTAGCTTCCCGTAACACTTCTTTACAACTTTAATAATAATATTTTTATATTATTAATAAAAATTTTATATAATTAATAATAAAACAAAAAAATTAAGAAAAATTTTATTAACAAAATAGAAAATTTATAAAAATTATTTTTTAATTATTTGTATATATTTTTATAGAAATAAAAATATAAATAATCAAATTTTAAATATAAATCACATATAATAGAATAAAATTTATTAAATAATTAATAATAATATTTATATAAATTAATAATAAATTGTATATAATTAATAATAAACTAATAAATCTTTTATTAAAATTTTTATTATTTTAAAATTAAAATATATAAAAAATTATTTGTCACGGTTGCGTGACTTTTTATTTGAACATAATTTTTGTTTTAAAATCATAGCGTTATAACTTTTGCAACAATCATTTTAACATCAGGGATATAATAGTTATTTATTATACACTATATTCTATTATATTCATCTTCTAAATAATATTTTAGTATATTATATTATGAATTCTTCTATCTCTTTTAAACAATATTTTATTATATTTAAAATATTCTTTTTTGTTCCATTCTATTTTATTCTATTTCATTAATTAACATTCAAACATTGATTACGAAAAAATTCTTAAAGTGGTGTCAGGCAAAGACAACGCAGGAAGGGAAAAGTCATAGTACAAGAGAGGTATTGATAATGCCAAGCACTGATTGAGGGAACTTTCATGGAAACTCACATTGAAAGTGACCCTTTATCCTTTCGTTTAATTAATTAATAATTGAATCCAATGATGTATTTGTTTATATAATTTGAAAACAAGCATTGGACAATAAACATGTGGTTAACGTCAAGCATCCAATCATAATTTAGTGAAAGGTCTTTTTGTATTACATGTCATCTTAACTTGGTCCATGTATGTTTATGTACCACATGGATCTTAAACATTGGCGTAAATCGGGATTGGCTTACGATTGGAGCCATTATCATGGTCAAATTCGCTTCTTTTGTATTCTTTTGTTTTGATATGAAAACTACTTGACAATGCCTCTTTATTCATTTTAAACTATCGTGATTTCGTTTTATCTTTTTTTTTTCCTTAATTGGCTAATCAGTTATGATAAACATGGTGTCTTAGCATCATTTGTCTTTTCTTAATGTTGGAAGGAAAAAAGAGTAGTTCATGAAGAAGTCTTTAAGATATCAATTTATGAATCATTTCTTATATATAAATAATCATTAATCTTCGATCTTAGTCAATGAATAAGCACATATAATACATTAATAATATAAAATATTGTAATTGTAAATGTGACTGCTGTTAAAAAAATATAAAATATGATTTACAAAACAAAAAGTATGTAAGATAAGAAAATTTTGAAATTAGTAAAAACAATTGTAGAATGAATTCTATAAAATTTATAATTTTGTAAGTCTCTTATCCTATAGATTAAATTAAAAATTTGTAAGTAGTTTTTGTTATTAGGTAATAATAAAAGTATATTTCGATCGAATTACGTTATATACAAATTTTTTTTTTACATTGGTAGCAAAGTTAGATTGAACTTGTATTCTAATAATTATAAGTTTTATATTGATTTGAAAATAATTTTTATTCATTAACTTGAAACCAAAATGATTATCATGATCGAACGGAAATCTTAATAAGAATTATTAAGATGATATTAAAATTTATACCTTGAATTTGTATTTAGATGTTAGGTATGATTTAAATTGAATTTTAAGTCTTGAATTTATATTTAACCATTTAGTTTGAGATTTATGTCTTGAATATTTGTTTTCATAAAGCAAATTTACCTAATATCTCTTAATATATGCTTGATGGATAAAATCCAAATATAAATTTAGTAAGACTTGACTTATTATTTTGTTTTAAAACAAAACAAGCACTATGTTATTCTTGGATAGAGTTTAATGATATAAAGTAGAGATATTTGTTGTCTTTGCATTATTTGATGTGGCCATCTTAAAAGCACGTCACGTACTCTCTATCGATTAGTTCTAATCTTGTGTTATTTAATTTTTTTATACACATTTGTATAGATTTCTCATAAATGTACAGAATAATAATTGGTTTATGGGAACAGAAAAGCTTATCCCCTCTTAAAAGCATGTTTTTTTTTTTTTTTGAATATAAGAGAAAGAAAACAGGAAAAGACCACTAGATACAAAGTTATTTTGGTGTAAACGAACATCCATCTTTACCAACAACCTGAAATACCATTATTAATGGGCGGCGTAGTCGACGCTTCTTCTCACTACCCATGACTGTTGGTAGTGATTAGTGACACCGTGGATGAGTTACTCGCGGACGCTAAGGTGATTGTTTGGAGCAAAAAACAACAATTGTGTAGTTTTTGGTTGCTTTGTTTTCTATAAGTTATGACATAAGGATGATTAAAGCTTATTTTGAGTATAGAATAAGTTTTGTTTAAGTTATCGTGGGCTAAACCTATAAGTTTATTGGAGCCCAATTATAATTTAAGTCCATTAGGTTCAAATGAATTTAAATCTATTAAAAAAGATACACATATATTCTCTTGTTTTGCTAGTTCAGAGACTTACTAACCTATGTTATTAAAGGCAAAATGCTGAGCTATTTGTCTCCATCTAACCTACATAAAATTAATTTAGACATATTTATATTCGTGTTGTAACTTTTAAAAAGATTGGGTTAAAATGGATTAACATTTGGATTTAAATGAATTTTGGTATCGGTTTAAATGTTCTTGATGCGTAAGAATACAAGTTAAGACTTATAGATCAAATGATAAATTTATTTATCTAGAATTAGTTTCTAAATTTATTGAAAATATGGACGAATTTAATAATATTTAAAAATGATTAGTTCAATATATTAATTAAAAATGATTATATAATTAAATTTAAATTATTAAGTTTATAAGTTAAATAATAAATTAGAAATGAGTTTCTAATTGAATAATATTAATTAAATCAAACGTAATCTTTAGGTAACGTGCTAAACTAGCAAACCTTAAGTTTAATCCTAAAAATTAAACAAGAGCTTTATACTTTAAATAAATACAAGTTTAATGATTAAAAAGGAATCATTTTTTTCATACACTTTTGAGCATTTTGGCTTTAATGATATGCTTAGATTATGGGACACATTTTAACTTATTATTCAAAAGTGTTGAATATTATTTTTCCTTGAATTTGTTTTAGGAGAATAGTTGTAATGAGAATCCCGATTTTAATTCGAGATCCAGCACATCAAAATCGTGTGATTTTCATAAAGGTGCAAATAGATTAATATTGTTTTATGCTTGGGACTAACCTAATGTTACATGTTATATGATAGGCTGTCAGCCTACCAAAAATAAAAATTTATTTCCAATTCTCCAAAAATTAGGTAGCTAGTGGTGAATCGGGTTGAATCCAAAGGGAATCAATGCAGAGTTACTCAAATGCTTAGAAAATAACAGATTAAAGAATTGATATTGCAGGAGATGCAAATAAAAATAAAAGCAATGCAGAAAATTAAATGATAGCTATAGTGACATATACGATGTGAGCATTATGTATTGGCATAAAACAGGTTTGGACAGCAAATAACAAAATAAAATGAGATTAAAATACAATAGGTGAAAACCTAGCCAAGATATTCTTCAATTCAGCCTGAAAATTCGATCATTGACATCATAAGATAAATTAGACAATTTAGATAGACAAAGTTATAGCCAAAGGTGACGCACTCATTAACCAATCTTTTCTTACTTTGTCAGTAACTCCGAGAAACGCTCTGATAAGTTACTTCCCTAATCTAAAGACAACTCCCGGGAAACAGCCTGACAAGATTAATCTCTGGTTGCATTAAGAATGAAAAAGACCCTTGTCCTAACCAATAAATTCGGAAACGTCGTAATTTATTTAGTCAGATTATTTAATTCCATCGATTTTACCACCAACATACATCGTTCGCAAGATAAAACCAATTCGCTACTTTGATAGAATAATATCCACGACAATACTATCCTATTCAGCAATTTATCACTTAATCAATCACACAACTCGTGACATTGCACAATAAATTAAGCAATAATAAATCTGGTTCAAGCACGAGAATTAAATAAATATCTGAATTGCATAAATAAATAAAAACATAGTCTCGTAAATCATCCATGACTGAATATCCAAGCACCTTGACTAGAAAAGGTTTAGTTGTTCATAGCTAATATGAGAACACAAGATACCTTAGAGTTCATCTTGTCTTCACAGCAAAATAAAATAAAGACTGTAATAATAATGGTGGCTGGCGGCTCAATCCTCAAAACAAGAGAATGAAGAGATAAAAAACCCGATTTCCTTATGCCCTAAGGTATTTATATCCTTTCTAATTCATAACCTATCTAAAATTAGGAGAGATTTCCTAATTAATCTTTAAGTAGGACTCTTCATTCTGGCTTTCCAGCTTGTATTCCGCGTCTCTAACAAAGATTCAGCTCAAAATAGATGACAATTGGGCTTAAAAACTCGTTCATAAATTCTGCCCAGTTCTTGCCCGATACAACATGGTCATGTCATATCTGCCTCCAGCACGTAGCTTCTCCAAAACAGCCCAAATCTCCTGCATTACGACTCCAATCCCCACTTTGGTCCCCTACACACATAACAAACACAAAAGCATACCAAAACACGCAAATAATAAACAAACACATGCAAAATGAATGCAGACTATTCTAGAAACCATGCATGAAATGCAACCTATCATTATATCAATGAATAAAATGACACAGTTTTATCTTTGTCGATTATCAAGGATTCTCCACTCTCATGAGCAAAATGAAGCACTTTGCAAAACGCTCATACCTCAACATAGAGTTTGTTAATTAGAATGTGGAATACTCCATTGGATCATATTTACACATATAGTTAGGTGGTGCAAACTTTTTTGAAAGAGCATAGGAGAAGAAAAATGTATAGAGGTTTTAGATTAGTGGCCTATTAAAGTATATTATAAAACTAATAGCAGGTATGAATATCAATGATTCATTTAAGGAACTAATAGACTAAATTCTCTGTAGAGTTAGTCAAATTTCATATTCATAAGATTCATCAAATTTTATAATTTTAGTTAAAAAGTATTACTCTCTTTTTATTCGATGTTTAATAATACCTACATAGTATTAGTTGTTTGTAGCAACTATTAAATGTTGAATATTACTTGTTTCTTGAAATGTATTGTTCTTTCAATTTTGATTGTTTTATATGTATCTGATGTACATAACATACTTGAGATACTTTTACATAAATACACCTAAATGTAATATTTAATTATTGATCAACTATTTTATAGATGATGAATATAAACTTAGTAATCTTTTGAGTCCATAGATAATTTTGAAAACAATTAAAGTTTCTTTTTAGAAGATTGCATCAAATTCATTGAAATTAATATGAATTAAATGTGTCATTATATAAATATACGTGTTTAAGAAAAATGACTAACATATCTAAAATTTTGTCATAGAATTTACTAGAGGTGAAAACTTTAATGGTGACAATTTAAAATTTTGGAATATAGAAATTGAATAAGTATTGGAAGAGCAAAAGCCTCTTGTCTCATTACATGAAATCATAATAGTCTTTAGGAAGTACGTTATAATGAAATATAGAAAAACTATGAAGCATGTAGCTTATGAAAAGGAAGAACTCTTTGGCTTATATAACATATAGAATGATGTTATGCTAGGGATCAAGAGGAATGTCCATGTCAATGACATATGGTCTACGATGGTAACATGTTATATTGGCATCCTAGTGACCATATTATGATCAGTCGCTATTATTTTTGATATATATCGTAATAATAAATAGATTATAAATGAGAATATGAGGTAAGAGAATCTAATGCCGATGCATGTGAAGCTAATGTAAGACATAGTGAATCGATGGATATTAGTTATATCTTATCTTATACTAAGCTAGTGTAAGTTGTTACACATTCTTGTCTCCACAATAAGAACATATAAAATGAACTTAACCCAAAAATATGAATATTAAGATGTTATAGGATGCTATACGACACCTATCAACAAACATCTTGAGGCTTCTGAGCTATATATGGCTAAGTTATGCTCATAAGGAATTAAAAACTAATATGAGAAAGCATTATAATGAGTCTAAGTGAAAAGTGGAAAGATAGTGTTCTATAATTCTTAGGATTTTAAGAAGAACTAAGGCCAATTAAAATAGGAAAAGAAAAGGACCTCCCATCGAGAAATTTTTTTAGTTATTTCATATTTTATTTAACCTTTACTTTGATATTAATTTGCATAATAGTGGAAAGGAAAATTTTCTTAAAATTATAGTAGTCATGGTTGCAGTTTGATGGTTTTACAATATTAGACATTTTTTATTAAACAAATAAAATTACTTTTTTTATTTAATAACATCGTCTATTTTTTATAATATCCGTGCTAATTTGTAGTATGCTGACTAGTTCATATTGGATAAAATTAAATAAATTGATTGGTCAAGCATATTTTGTTTAGTAGACTTACATAAAGTAGAATAGTCTACTCGTAAAAATTGTCTAGCTAACAAAATAGCACAAAAATCATTGAGAATGGGACAAAGAGCCACTAAGCTATTATAATAATTCATTGAGATATCTTAGGGATTTAGGCATAGATATCTTCAAAAAAAAATTCTTACTTAGCCGTATTATTATAATGATTATGATGATAATGATGATGATGATTATTATTGTTATTATTATTATTATTATTATTATTTTGTAAGACAAGAACAATTGAATGATACTCATGTAAGTGAGAGAAATTTGGTAGATGATGAATTGGTTTATGATCAATAACAATTGCAACCTAGTGGGAGTTCTTTACCACTATATAATTCAAGTAGGTGCAATATGAATGTAGAGAGATTCATTTCTTAACATTTTTATTATACTTATATTATAACCAAATTATTCCTCATACAATTTTTAAGTTAAAAGGAGTAACCTCTGTGATAATTATAAAAGAAGATAATAAGCCAAGAAATATGAAAAGGCTCTATTTAGCTATGCTAAGGATGAATGAGTTATAACAATAAAAGAAGAATGAACTTTAATGAGCTCGATTTAAGTATAAGACTTAGATAATCTTATAAAAAGACGTGTAGCCATCAAGAATAAATGTGTTCTTCAATTGTTAAATAAAATAATGATTGCAACTTCGAAAGATACGAAGCGTGTCTAGTGGTAAAAGGATACACACAATCGAAGAGATAGCTTATGAGAAGAAATTCTCATTTATAATCAAGTTTACATCATTTTAGCTGATTCTATCCTTAGTAATTGGAATGGATCTTGACATATGTCAAATGGATGTAAAAACTACATTCTTAAAGGAAGAACAAGATAAAGGAATCTATATGGAACAACCACTAAGTTTCATTCAGAAAGGCCAAGAGTATTACATGCTCAAATTGTTAAAGTCAATTTATGATCTAACACAATCTCAAAGTAAGTGGTATATTACATTAGTACCATAATCATATTGTATAATTTTTGTATGATTGGAAAAGACCATTTAATCCATGTTAGAAGATCCAATATTAAATGTGTAATTTTACCATTTTATGTGGATGGTATGTTTTGGTAACTAATGATAAAAGTAGTTTATCATGAGAACAGATAAATTTGTTATCAAGTATGACCAAAATGAAGAATATGGCTATGTCTACATACATCTTTGTCATTAAGATTACTAATTATCTTTCAAATAAAGCTTTCTTATTGTTATATATAAGCTAAATATATACTGACGAAATATTTGAATTTTTTGTATACAAGATAGTAAATCGTTTTGTGATGCCAATTGCTAAAAGTGAGCACATAAGCAATATGTAACATCTATGGATGCCATAGAAAGAACAAGAAATAAAGATGGTTCTTTATTTCGAAAAAATTAGTAGTCTTATTTAATAAAATATTAAAGAGCTTAAATATTAACATCAAATCAAACACGTAGGTATTAAGTATAGCTATGTCAAGGATATAGTAGTTCAAAGAGAAATGATATGTCTATTGATTATTTATAATACTTGTTATCAATGATCATAGTTTGATTATCATCGATAATTTAATGCAATATATGTTTAATTAATAATTAAACAACATTTTTTAGAATGAATTTTAAATAAAAATTTAGTTATAAAAATATGAGAATGTTTGATTTTGAATTAAGCTTTCTATTCTAGAATGAATGTTAAATGCGTGTTGAACATTCAGATCTAGATACAAGAAATATGTTAGACAGATACGAGATGCCTTCCTACATAGGTGATCAGCTCCATTATTTTGTAAGAATCAAAACAAGAGAAGTTTTAACCAATTTATCTAGGTGATAAACGAGAGATGAAGGCTTAAAATAATGATGTCAATGTGAAGTATATTAAAGGGTATAAAAGGTTATTAGTAATGGAATAACCTAAAGAAATGAGTCGTTCGCCCAATCTATCTTAATATGTTACATGTGAGTTTTGAGAGGTGAATTAAATAAGTAAACAAGTGAAATCAAGTTACGCATTAAGTATGCCTGAACTATCATCTATACAATATTTGAGGAAAAACATATGCTCTAATAAAAAAGAGTCAATATTATAATACATAAATCATACCGCATGTATATTTTCAACTAATAAGGATAATATAAGTCCTATTCTCAACTTATACTATACGAGGACCTTTTGAAGCTATGCAACCCAAATTTAAAGAACCCGTTTTACTCAGGTTCTAGTTACAGAGAGTGAATTAATTTTGCTATTTTTGAATGTTATTAGAAAATCATAATGATTCGATATATAAGAACATTCTAGAAAAGTGAGTTTGATTCAAAGAATTGAGAAACGATAAAGATCATTTCAATTCCAAGTTTTCATCAAAATGTATTCAAAAGGCCCACCTTCTAAATTAAAGGCACTACAAGTATAAAATATTTATATAATGAGAATGAGATGATGATTGATGTGATAAATAATCTAGGGTATAACATACTAAATGCAGTTAAGGATTGATCTATTAGTCGATAAGTCATATATTTCTAACAGATGTATGACAATATACTCTTGTTGTATACTGATCACACAAGATATTAGACAAGTATAATTAACGCAGAATCATTTTCTTTTTGGTCAATCAACTTTATTATGTGTGAGTGGGAGATAATGGATAAGTACACATCAGAAGTTAATAATATGAAACGTTATAATTGTAAATGTCATAACTATTAGAAAATTATATATAAGATATGATTTACCAAAAAGATAAATGTGTAAGTTAAGAAAAAAATTGAAATTAGTAAAAAAAATGTGGAAGGAGTTGTACAAGTCTCTTATCATATGGATTAAAGCAAAATTCTTGATCAGAGATACAAATATATTTTACGATATTTACAAAATGAAATTTTCTTATATTGTTTTATATGGAAAGTTAATAACTTAGTATACTACCCTCCCATGCCCAAAATAAATACAGTTTAAAAAATGAATATATAAGCAAGGATATGATCTCGTACCGTACCGGCTGGAAAACGGTATGAGATCGAGATGGTCGGTACCGGGTACAAATACTGGTCGGTATCGGCCAATATCTCGGTACCGGTCGATACTGGCCGGTAATGATAATATCGGCCAAATACTAGAAATTTTGAAAAATATAGGAACTAAATTACAAAATTTTCAAAATTTTTTAAAATTTTATCTTTTCCACCCAACTCCCCCTTCCCTCTTCTTCTTTTTTTTCAAAGTTCTTTAATTTATTATTTAGTTAATCTGTAATTGTGATTTTTTAATTTTATTTTTGAAATAAAATAAATATTTTATTACTAACAATAATAATTATACATTAAATAAAAAATAAAAATAAATTATTTTATTTAAATTTATTTTAATCTTTTATATAATATTTATTAATAAAGTATTAATAAAAATATTTTATTTTTAAAAATAAATAATTTAAAAATTATTATCTATAAACTAATATTTATTTTATATATTTTTAATTATTAAATCCAATTTTAATTTAAATGTTTTTTAAAAATAATTTTAAATTTAATTATATTTATTAATAATTATTAAATTAATTTTATAAATTAAATTAAATTGCAATATTCTAAACATTTTATATGGTTCTTAATTTTATATTTGTATGATAATGATTGTTTTTTTCACATAAATTGTGGTAGTTATTTACATGTAAAATATGTGAAAATTATTATTATTTCATATTAATTGTGATTATTATTTATTATTTTGATTTTTGAAGACATGGTTAAAAATATACAGTACAACTGTACAATATGATAATGAACTATTTTGTAACTTTTAAAAAAGTTTAGGAACTATTTTATAAATTTAAAAAATTACCCGAAACGGTATTTGATATTGACCGGTATCGGTACCAGTATAATATCGTACCAGAATCCAATTCGGTATCAAATCCAGTACGGTATTCGTAACATTGTATATAAGACTCTTACAAAATTAGATGTTTATGAAAAGTCAATAAACGAATACAATTTATAGGAATAAGCATGTACAAGTGTTGAAAAAAATGAATATTTATGAAAAGTCACATTAAATATCTTTATTATCATATCAAATCTTTCATAAATCTCTCTTTTATTGAGAAATAGTAAATATATAAGAGAAATATCATTCTTTCTCCTAAAATATTAAGATATTGGATTATAGTTTTTCTTTTTTAATAATTTAATCTTAATTTTTGTTTCTAGTTGCTATGAGAATAAACACTTAATTAACTGTTTAGTTATGATATAAATCTTGTATTAAAATTGCATGGATTTTTAATTTTTATTGAAAAATTTAACCAATTGTTAAAAAATTAACTGTTTTATTCTTAACATTGATTTTATATTTTATATTTTATATTATTTAAGTTTGGCAGTCTCTTATTTGTATATCTTTTAAGAGAACAATTTACTAAAGTAGATATTATCTCATTTGCATAGTATATTATACTGGAAACCTTTTTAAGAAGTCAGATAGCCCTTTTGAAATTTATAAATGTTTTCATATGCTTATAATGTAGTAAACTAACATTTTTGTTCTTCTTTATGCCTGTCTTAAACAGGATTGGGAAATGAGAACAATGGATGCTGACTGACGCTTCTCATTGTTATAATATATTTACAGCTAATTGGCTTTAAATAAGTTATAAGAACAATCACAAATAAAATGTGCTTAAATTAAGTCAAGCCTTTTATGGTGGTATCGCAAAACCAGCAATCCAAGCAACAATGCCATGTATAGAGGCGTATAGGCGTAAGTGATGGGCGTTGGAATATCTTCCCAAGTGAGAGGTGTGTGGTACTGGTGATCATCCCGCGGTACACCTTAAGAATCTCTGGCGTCTTCCTTCGAGGAAAATAAGGAATTTTCTATTAATTACTTGGTTATCAAAAGCTTCTACTCTAATTTCTTGACATGTCTCGTACAATAATTGGTAACCAGGGCTTGTACAAAGCTGGAATGGAAGGGGCACCTAAACTGAGCTGATGGATGCCTCTCCTCTCATTTGAAAAAGACTTCGTATTGTACAGTGTCAAAGACGTAACAACTAACTGTTCCGGACAAGTGGCGTCGGTCCTTTGCTAAGAACTTTTCATGTGGTCTGCATTGGAACATGTTGCACCGTTCGGCTCGCAGGGGTAGGAACTAGGAAAGTTGAAATTAGAAAAGTCAAATATTAATTCTTTTTGAAGGAAAGTTTGTTTAATTGAGAAGAAAAACCTGCTCTTACTCTTGTATCTTTGACTTTTATATCGTAAATAACTCTCAGCCATCATCAATACAAAATTATAATGTTTACAATTAAGAGCAATATTATCCATTCAATCTAGAACATTGACGACCATGTTAAATTCCTAACACTTTCTACGGTTCTTCCTTTTTTTGTAATTGAAACCTGTCTTAGGAAGGACAACAAGCTAACCCAAACTTCCAAACAAAAGAAATAGCACTAAATAAGATAAACGTGTTAACTATTAATAACATATTCAGTGCAGGTTCCCTTGCAACACCGACAATGGTCGAGAGAAAAAAGCGTAGTCTAAGGTAACTAATCCCTGAAAAATAAGCAAAATGATTGGAATGAAGTTAGGGCTGGTGGAGCCAAGTTAGACTTGAGGTTAGGCCCAATTTCATGGAGCAATCATCTAATTCACGGTAACCCAATGTACTTGGTTAACAAAACTAGTAATATTTTCTAACACTTTTGCTGGGTTAAATTAAATACAGTATAATTCATAAATATGCTTTTCGATTTTCGAACCAATAAAAAAAGAATTAACGTGATATGGTTGTTAGAGGTAATTACTAATTAGAGCATATTATTGCCGAAGAACATGCTCGTCTTTTAGTGGAGAAGAAGATTAAAAACTTGACCTTTCGTTATAGATAAAATCGGAGTGGATAATATAAGTTTTTTCTCACGTAATTACTAATTTGCAAGGAAGGCATGTCATTACTTTTATAACTCACACGTTCTGTTTCTCCGAGAGAAAAAGAGAACAAAGGTTGACCCACAGATCTAGGATCTGCATACTTCTCATCTTCAATTGGATCTCATTATTCCTCTGTAAGTCCTCGTATTCGTCTTCCATTTCACAAGATCCAGTCTTTACAGATATTTTTTGGTCGATTTTTGTTGTTTTTGTATGTAATGGGCAGCAAATACACCCCCATCTCTAAACCCTCCTACGTGGAGTTACAGACACGCAATGAGGCTCATAACCCGCAAAGATCTCCCATCAAATTGCTCCCTTTTGATGATGTCGAGAACTTTATAGATCCAAAGACTGGAAAACATGGAAGCTTTGGTCACGACAAGGTTAATGAAATTGATGATCTTGAGGTTGAAGATTATCCATTGGTTGGTTCTAAAGAGACCACTGGATCTGGTATTCATGGAGCTGTTTTTAATCTTACCACGTCGATTATTGGAGCTGGGATCATGGCCTTGCCTGCTACAATGAAGGTTCTTGGATTGGTTTTAGGGGTTTTGTTGATTATCTTGATTGGTATTTTGTCTGAAATCAGTGTTGAGATGTTAGTTCGATTTTCAGTGCTTTGTAAGGCTTCTTCTTACGGTGAAGTTGTTCAGTGTGCTTTAGGGAGAACGGCGAAAATTTTGTCTGAAATTTGCATAATTCTGAACAATGGTGGTTTCTTGGTTGTGTATTTGATAATTATGGGGGATGTTATGTCGGGCTCGCTCCACCATTTGGGGGTTTTTGATCAGTGGCTTGGGCATGGGGTATGGGATCATCGGAAGTTGGTTATTTTGGTGATTGTCATAATTTTCCTTGCACCCCTGTGTTCATTGGAAAAGATTGATTCTTTGACCTTGACTTCAGCTGCTTCAGTGGTTTTGGCTGTTGTGTTTGTGGTTATCTGTTTTATAGTTGCTTTCATTAAGCTGATCGAAGGAAAGATTGAGGCCCCAAGAATGGCTCCAGATTTTAGTTCGAAAAGAGCAATCTTGGATTTGCTTGTGGTGATTCCAATCATGTCCAATGCTTTTGTGTGTCACTTCAGTGTACAGCCTATATATAATGAGCTTGAAGGGCGATCACCACAAAAGATGAACCAGGTGGGAAGAATCACAACTGTGGTTTGCGTAGCTGTTTACATAGCTACTGCCGTATCAGGTTATTTACTCTTTGGTAAGGATACTGAATCGGATATATTAACCAATTTTGACAAGGATCTTGGGATTCGTTTCAGCTCAGCCTTGAATTATATTGTTAGGGTAGGTTATATTCTTCATTTGGTTCTTGTCTTTCCTGTTGTTCATTTCTCTTTAAGGCAAACTGTTGATGCCTTAGTGTTTGAGGGATCAGCTCCACTTTCAGAGAGTAGGAAGAGATCTTTGGCTTTAACAGCAGTACTATTGGGGCTTATTTATTTCGGCTCTACTATGATTCCAAATATTTGGACAGCATTCAAGTTTACTGGGGCAACAACGACAGTTTCTTTAGGTTTTATATTTCCATCTCTTATTGCATTGAGGTTAAGCGGAAGGGGAGAGAGTTTAAGTGTAGGAGAGAAATTCTTGTCATGGTTGATGTTAGTCTTGGCAGTAATAGTCAGCATTGTTGGAGTGATTGGCAATATTTATAGTCTCAAAAGGCAGTCAAAATAACTTTCCTCTTGGTGATTACAAGGCATCTACAGTTTAAATTTGTAATTGATGGAGAGTGACCCCTTCGACGTTTTCATGTTGTTCCATTCCTCACACCTTTAGAATATTGAATCAAGTTGAGCAGTTGATATCCTTGAAAAAATAGATCAGGAAGATTGTTTTTATATTAGAGTGCCAGAAGAAGAAAGCATGGAAAGCCCCAAGGTATGGCATGAACATATCTTTTGAAGTACTGCAACTTCCCAGAGCAACTGTGACAAGTTTGGCTGTGTTTAGGCAGCGCTTGGTGTGCCTGCTATATACATGCCAAGCATTTGTAAGTTGATCTAACATTATACTATCCAATTCATGTAACATATCATATTTTTGTGCTCTTGGCGATATAGACGAAGTGTAACTTGAGCAAAAACAAACCATTGAGATTTTGTTTCATACCTTATACACAAGGCATTCTTTCTTCTTCAAGTGCTTTTGTTCTGTCCTTTTCAAATCATTCCCTATGTTGTCTTGCAAAAATAGAGTTCCATCTTTTTGCCAACTGTATTGGATTGATTCTGGCGGATTACATAACATTCATCAATAGAGCCTCGGGGTTTTGGTAGTCAGATATATCTCGAGTGGCCTTTTGGCTTGAGCTCTGATAAGCAGAGACTAACTTCATGGTGGCGATCAAACAAATCATAAACTAAAAGGATGTTCTGCTTAAAGAAACAGGTAATCATTGTTGGTCGTCCGGTTACGTTTCAGATGAATGCAATATACAGAGACAAGCTCTTTGAAATGTTTGTTATCCAGCTCTTTTGAGCAGGAACTGTTGCTTCATCCGTAGGCATTTTGTAAAAACTTGTTAGTGTGCATTTGCAAGTGTGGTTAGGTTAGATTCACCCCAAGCAAGTGAATCGATCAATTCCTCGTAGGCTTCATGACTACGATCCCTGGGTAATATCATGTATGAATATAAAAAGTTTTAACTCATTTTGCTACACAAGCAAGTCACCTGCCGACATCTTAGTAATCGATTGATCAGGACAACTCAAAACTTTCAACAATAATAATAAACTACTGGGTGAAAAGCAGATTAGTAGCTTAGTCATTGTGTCCGGAGTTAGCCTGTTGAGAAATCATGAATTCCGAGATTATCCTATTGAAGTGAACAGCCAATAACGGTGACTCAACTTATCTGACTACTTGGACCATTATTTAGAAGCATCTACAAACACCAAACAGCAATATCTTGGTCGGACTATAAGAAGATTTCACATAAATGTATAACAAATCGTAACTGGCAAGAAGTTCTTATTGACAAGGTGAAGAGCAGCAAGCACTAAGCGAGATTACCAATTGCTAATCATATGATTGGTCACAATGCCATTTAGGGTTTATCCAAAGGGACCCATCTTTGTCCTACTCTTCAAAAGAAGTAATTAACTAGTCATACATTGCTTTGCACATACGTACAAAGAATCATTGTCGCTTGCTCGACAACTTTTCGTGATTGTGCAGTTATCATTTGGATGCCTAAAAATTGACTCAAGGAATGTTACAAATTATAAAGCCGTAAGAAAAGACAATGAAATGAACAAAAAGGGCTTAATTTACATTATCAGAAAAACATTTCTCAAAGTAAAAGCGGCAGGGACCCCGTACTTCGGTAACATGAACGGTCTCAAACTTTGACACATTTATGTGCTGAGCTAGAAAGAATTGTTCTTTCAATCAAAATTTCCAGCTAACACTAACATAAAATTATCATCCTCAACCTCAAGACAAGGAGATAGTAGGGATCAGTATTCACACGGAAACAACTCCACAAAATGTCAACTATGCAGACCCCTTGTTGGCAATTATATTGCCTAGAAATAAACATATTTTAAAAAATTCACACTCCCTTTATTAAAACTTCTCCCTACACAACTTATTGGAGTTAGAAACTTTACAAAGCCTTCACACACTACACAACCTTTTTTTTCACACACTTTTCTTTTGATTTTGCATAAATACATATATAATGGCCAAATGGTCATTTTATAGAGAAGTAGAGTCGGTAATAACCGACTATAATGCCAGCCTCAATGATGCTGTCCAACAGAGTTCCAAGACAATTTGGCTTGACATTTTGACCAAGTCAAATATAACTCATAATCTAAAAGAATGTATTAGACCAAGTTTAATTTCTAACATCCTCCCTTAAACATAGTTTAATTATTCCGAGCATGTTCTTCAACTTGTAACATAACTTAGCTTTCAAGGGCTTCGTGAAAAAATTGCTATTTAATCTTCAGATGCGCAATACTTAACTGTAATTTCTTTATCTTTAACCAAATCTCATATGTAGTGATGTTTAATGTCAATATATTTCCTTTGACCATGGAATACTGGACTCTTTATTAAGGTGATTGTTGATTTATTATCGTAATAGTTTGTCGTTGGACCATTTTGTTGGTGTTATCATTCGCTAAGCATTATACTTAGCCAAATCACTTAATTAACACAATTTGTTGCTGTTATATACTTTGCTTTTGTAGTTTAAAGAGCAACTGATGTTGTTTTTTTGAAGATCAAGAAAATTCTCCAAAACTAAGATGAAAGACATAACCTGACATGCTTTTTCTTTTTTCAATGACACCAGCCCAATCACTATTGTATATCTAACTAGTCATATATTCTTATCGTTTGAATAAAATATACCATCATCAATCATACCTTTAATATATCTTAAAATTTTTTTTGCAGCTTGTCAATGAGATTGTCGTGGTGAATCTATAAATCTGCTCACAATTCCCACTCCGTAAACAATACCTGGCCCAGTTGCAGTTATGTACGACTTCCAATAAGTCTTTTGAATTTTTTGTGTTAACCAAATCGCCACTGCCATCTTTCACAAGCTTTAACCTTTCTTCAACATGTATTAAAATTGGCTTGCACACATTTATCTTGAATTTCTTTAAAATATCTTTTGCATACTTCCGTTATAAAATAAATTTGCCTTCATTTGTTTGCTTTACCTCGATACCAAGAAAGTAAGACATTAATCCCATATCTGTCATCTCAAAGTGAGAAACCATATCCTTCTTGAATTCTGACAACAGTCTTGAATTATTACTAGTAAAGATCAAATCATCTACATAGAGACAAACTACAATAATTTCTCCTTCCTTGTTGATCTTCATATACAAAGTTTGTTCATATGGACATTTATGAAAATCATGTTCAATGAAATAAGTATCAATACGAATATACCATACCTTTGGTGCTTATTTAAGACTATACAATGCCTTCTTTAGCCGATAAACCTTATCTTCTTCTCCTTGCTATACATATCCTAGTGGTTGCTCAACATATACTTCTTCTTCAAGTACATTCAAAAAAGCTAATTTGACATACATTTGAAAGATCTTCCAATTACTTTGAGCGGCAAGTAAAACTATCAAACGTATAGTATACAATTGCAACAGGTGCAAATACTTTAGAATATTGATATCTAACTTTCGCTTGTGTTCTTTTGCAACTAATCTTGCTTTAAAGTATTCCACTTCTTCATTGGGCTTATACTTTCTCTTGTATACCCATTTGACACCAATAGGCTTCTTTCCTTTCAGAAAAGCGGTTAACACCCATGTTTTATTCTTTTGCTATGGCTTATATTTCTTCATCCATTGCTTTAATCCAACGACCATCATTCACTGCTTCCTTGAACATTACTGGATCAACATGAGCTGACTCTTAAGGAACTGGAGCTGAAGATGACTCTCTAGTTTGATTAGTCATTTCCAATTCATTGTTTATGAACACTAATACTGAAAATGATTTCTTTTCTTTTTTTGACCAATCCCACACTCCATCTCTTCAAAAGTAACATCTCGACTGATGATCACTTTTGAGTCTTTGGATTATAAAGCTTATAACCTTTTGTTTCCATGCTGTAACAGAGAAATATACATTTTCTGCCTTGTCATCTAGCTTATTTCTCAACTCATCAGACACATGTGAATACGATATGTAACCAAACATCCTCATATGACTAAGATTAGGCTCTCGTCCACTCCATGCTTCTTTTAGATTTTTATCACGAACACTTTTAACAGGACACATATTCAAAATATAAACCGTATAGGCCACAAACTCTACCCATAAACGTTTAAGTAACTTCTTACAAAATACATACTTCTCACCATATCCATGATAGTTCTATTTTTCCTTTCTTACACTCCATTTTTTTTAGGAGTGTACCTTGCTGTCAACCAATGCTTAATTGCATGCTTTCTTAAGAAATCATTACAAACAGTATATTTTATACCTCTATTCATTCTTAAAGTTTTGATAGAATAACTACTTTGTTTTCCAATATACGCTACAAAATTCTTAAGTACTTCACGTGCCTTTGATTTCTGCTTCAAAAATAAACTCATACATTTCTACTATAATTATTAAGAAATGTAATAAAGTATTTGTTACCTCCATTTGATAGTACCTCTATATAACTTAGATCTGAAGGAACGAGCTCTAGTGGACATTTGGCTCTCCATGCCTACTTTGTAGGAAATGGATTTTTATGCTTTTTTCCCATTACACATGGCTCAGAAATTTGGTCCATAACTTAAATGGTTCGTAAGCCTAAAACTCACTCTTTGTTTGCAAGAAACTTAATACTTACAAAATTCAAGTGCCTAAGTTACATATGCCATAGACAATTATCATTGATACTAAAGAAGTATTACTGTAATTAAGATATGATGGAAATAGAGGATTGAATGTCATTCTCGTCTTTAGAATCATGCCCTTTTTTATATCACTTACGATGCATCCATCTTTATTGCCGATAACCCTTTTTCTAACAGTTATTCAACGCATAATAGATTTTGGCAAAGAGTAAGAGCATAGTACACATCAAAAATATAATTTAAAAACCAATTCTTCAATTTTATAAAAATCTTTCCTCTTCCCAAAACTGGAATCTGGTAGTTGTTGGCAAGCTTGACTGAAGAATGAAAGGATTAATCTAATTGGACAAAAACTTCCTTGCTTCCACTTAAGTGATTGTTGCAACCTGAATCTAACAACCATTGACAATTGTCATTGTTACTAATTTCATGAGTGGCCATCAACAAGGTCTCTAGGTTATTATTCTCAACGAATCCAACTTGATTATCTTTATGTTCTTGTCTTTCACTACGACATTCTTTATTATAGTAACCATATTTTTTTTACAATTATGACACTAAATATATGACTTGCTTTCAAATTGATAGTGAGCAAACTTTTTGCACTTATAATATTGAATATTGGATTTATCTTGAGGAGTTTCACCCTCTCTTGCTCCTGGTCTAGAATTGGTTCTAAATTTTTTTCCTCCTTTGCCTTTGAAATTTGAACTTCTTTGAGTATGCTCTGTTTTGCCTATTGCAGTTTCCTTCTTATTTCTCAAACTTACTTAGGCTTTTAGAACTTACTCCATTGTGTTTGGTGATCGTTCATTCATTCGCGTTTCATAGAACTTAGACTTGCAAATCATTGAGAGTCATGGGCTCCAAACCTTTAGACTCTTTAATAGCCGTGACAATATAATCAAATCGACTTGTTAATGTGTACATGATCTTCTCCACGATATCTTTCTCTATAATTTCATGACCATTTTTTTCATCTCATTGATCAAAATTTTCATTTGTGAAAAATAATCACAAATACTTTCATCTTTGCCTTGCTCCATCAACTCGTATTGGCTTTTCAAACCTTGTAGTCTTGTTTGTTTAATTGTGTCTGCTCCTTCATATCTTTTGAGCAGAATATTCCAAGCCTCCTTTGCTGTTTTAGCATGGAATATTTTTTCAAGAATTGACAATTCAGCAGATTAAAAAATAAAAAACAAGGCCTTTTCATTTTATGAACGATCACGAACCAGTTGTTATGATTCTTTAGTCGTCGATTTTTCTTTGTCTACTAAGCCTTTCTCCAAAATTTTACCATACTTGTTGCTTCTCAAATATAACTTCATCAAGCGTTTCCACATCGTAAAAATGTTTTTGCCATCAAACTTGAAAATTGATAATTGCATTGGATGAACTTGTTGAACTTCAGTTGTTGAACTCGAAGTCATATTGATCTACTTGAGCACTTTAACTAAGCTTTGATACCAAATATTGACAATTAGATTGCCTAGAAATAAACTTGTTTACCAAAATACACACTCACTTTACTAAAACTTCTCACTACATAACTTGTTGGAGTTGGGAACCTTAAGAAGCCTTCACATGCTACACAACCTTTTTTTTCACTCACTTTTCTTTTGAGTTTGTAAAATACATATGTAAAGGCCAAATGGCCATATTTATAGAGAAGTAGAGTCGGTAATAATTGACTATAATGCCAGCCTCAATGAAGCTGTCCAAAAGAGTTGAAAGACAATTTAACTTGGTACTTTGACCAAGTCAAATACAACTCATAATCTGGAAGCATATATTAAACCAAGCTTATTTTCAAACACTTGTGAATCCACCTGTTTCTCATGTTCAAAAGTGAAAATGATAAGAAGTCTCGTATGTTGTTTTAGGACAAATTGAATTATGAATAATAATCTTTAAAATCTGATTATTGGTGTCCATTTTCAAATATAACTTAAACCGAATGTTGTATGTGACAACTTTTGGTTAAGGACGACAGAGGCCTTAATCTTATGTTGACACTACGGCTTTCTTTATTTCCTTATTTTCTCTAAGTTTTCAATGTCGTTGAAGGTAAAATGAATAATATAAACAAGTCAAAAAGAGCGATACTTTTATGAGTTTATGGATAATGATGATGATTAGTTTATGTCTTAGGTAGATTGCAATCAAAAAAGATTTTTTCTCTAGTGCTTATATACATAATATCTTTGGTAAGATCTAAGGTTATAAATACTATCATTATGTTCGAATTTATTATTATAATTTTTCGTAATTATGACTACTACCTATAATTAGTAATCTGATATCCGCCGTTTAAAATTTTGGCAAGACCTAAAGGTTCCGAACTTATAACTTTTATCAAAGATAATCAAATTATATCTGCCAGTTGCTTTATGGACAAAGAAATAATTCCTGTCAAGTTTAAGAGGACATGCTGCTCTTAACGTTCTTGGGAAATATGTGACCTGGTATTTGTCTGCAATTGTATCCTTTATTTAAAATTGTATCACTTGGTGAATTTCAACTGTATGTAATGAAACGAGTAATGTATTCCCTTTAGTTTATAGTAACATTTTAAAAATAATAACATTTTAAAAAAAATGAAAAGCTAAAACTTTTTAACGTGTCCCATTTAAAAATATTAATTTTTAGTATTACTCTTAATAATTATTTGCAATTCATCCTAATATTGGGAGAGGATACTGAATAATTCTACTGAATTGTAGATTATACTTTCTTTGCAATTGATATTTTATTCAATAAGTAATTAATTGTGGCATTGTAACTTACGAATTAAAATAATAATAAAAATAAACATAAAATTTCAATTATCAAGACTATTACAATGAAGCAGAACCTTAATGCAATAATTGACATGGGTAAGACCTAGACTTTACCCTACTATAGAAAGAACATAATAAGACACAAGAAGACCTAGCCTCCATCTTACCAAATTGAGAAAGAGTTAAGGAAGATGAAGAGGGGAGAAGAGGAGTAGTAGCAGCAGCAGTCCAGCCATTCAAGACTAGTCCAATCAAGTTCTTTCTATCTTTCTTTTGTTTATTTACTTCCATTTTGATGTATAAACTGGGATTGAGAATGCTGAACATGTTGATGATGTTCTAATTTTATTTTAGGATGTGTTCTTGAATCATTTTGTAACTTGATTGTTTTTTATTTCAATGGAATGTTTTGGGTGTTGTGATATTTGTAGTTGCCTATACTTCGATAATAAATTAAGAGATTGAATCGATAGTAACCTGACTAGGTTGGGTAATGATAGTTGACAACCTAATAAGTGACATAAATAACAAATCAATAATTATACAAAGAGAGATCTTGTGTGAGGATCTGATTATCCAATAGATTGCTTAAGAACTAGTTAAAAACGTCAAGTTATTTTTATTAATCGGGAGATTGCAAAATTGGAATTTCAGAGTCAATTAGGGATTATTAATTTAGGCTAAATGTCTAGTCTTGACAAAGAGTAATCCTTCAAAAATCTAGGATCGATACTGATTGAATAAAAAATGGTTAAGGTAGCAAAATGATGATATAATGATTCATATACTTTCATAATTGATCATTCTTGTTTCGTTGAGGCGACTCAATTGATAAGTGGTTAAGTGCTTGATTTAATGTGATTATGTTAATTTTTGAATTTTACTTTTCGTTCAACTCATATTTGATAGCTTAATTTTTTGAGCATTTTTGTTTTCATATAAATCACAATTTTTTTACAACCTAGACAAAGTTAGGATTCAATTAGTTTTAGTTAATTCCTCATGGGATCGATACCTCAATTACTACAAGTTTACGATCTGTATACTTGAGAAATATTGAGGGTTTTACATTAGTTAAAACTTGCTCAACACCTATCTTTCGTAAAGCCTTTTTATTAATTTAAACCTTGAAAGTATTTACAATTACTTGGTTACTTGAAATTTAAATTTTGTAAAGTTACAATATTTCTTTAATTATGGTACATGATTTAAAAAAAAAGCGATCGAGTTATGGTACCAATGGATTCATGTTACCCATATTGTAAAAAAATAAGTTTCTTGTAATCTTGTCTGTTATGCTTTCAAATTTAGCAACCTTTTGATTATCCCAATCATACCTTACCTAATACCTATTAAATCCTTGTAAAGACCCTTTTAATTTTTGTTTCTAGTTTATTTATAAGTGGTGGAGATATTAGAAAATTACAAGCTTATAGTTAAGAGTTCTACGGTGCATTAATTTAAGAGATCATATACTTTTCATCCTAAACACTTGAGTGTAGTGAGTGAAACCTTGGTAAGGGTGTAGGGAATTATGCTTTTGATTTTGAAAAGATTATTGATGAGATTATTATTGATATTAACTTATGAAACTTAGTTGATAACTTGATTCTAATTATACTTTAATTTGATAAATATGATATGATGATTTAAAGTATAGATGGACAAGTTGAAGTTAATAAGGGATAGATGGTTGTGACATTGATAATTTAGATTATGATTTGCTTGAGGCCAAGCAAAAGCTTAAGTGTGGGGTTATTTGATCAATGCTTAATTGACTATGGTTATAGGCCCATATTTAATGTGATTTGCTTAATATTTTATATTTTTTTGTATTTTTAATACTTAATTCTCTTCAAGTACATTTATAGGTAATGATTGCCTTTATGGACTTGAAGGAGAAGAATTAGGATGAAATCGTGGCATGAAACGAAGATTTGAAGCAATTAATGACATACATTACCGTTTACAGTGACTGTGTAAGTTTTTGTAAACATGATGTGAAGATTGAAGATTTTTTTGGTCGTGGAGAGATACACGCCTGTGTATGATGATATACACGGCCATATATGTGCCCCTATAAGTCTCTATGCTCATGTAAAATTGCAAATTTAGGTGTTTTTGGAGATACACAATTACTCGCACGCCTATGTGAGTTGATCATGTATAACCAAAAAATCCTTTTTTTTACTATAAAAAGACGTGAGCAGAAATTTTTTTGAGAGAACTAATTTTTTAAGAGATTTTAAGTTATAAGATACATTCAAAGGTGATTGTTCTGATCAACAAATGAGGAAAACACTAAGAATATATCAAGAGATTTGTTAGATAACAACATCAAATCCAAACTTGCAAAAAGATCCAATAGAATAAAAGGGAGATTTAGAATTATGATTTCTTTATTTTCTATTAGTTTTTCTGCAGATTTATCTTTGATTTTTTCTCTATGAGTAGTGACTAAACGTGTGGGGGTTTAGGTTTGATCAACCTAGTTTGTGATAATAATATATTTTTTATCTTTTATTCAATGCAATTATATTAATTGATTTATTTTGATTTAATTATACGTTTTATTCTTATTCTAATATATGTGGAATATTAGTGTATGATTTGAATTTATGTAATTGAGATTGAGAAATCTTTTGGTTGAATAAATCTACCATAATTGGAAGGAGTTGCATGCAAACCTGGAGATAGGCCAATATAAATTCCCTAAATTAGGGTCAAACCTAATAACAGAATTCACGAATCAATAAAACAATCCTAGGGTTTTAACTAGAAAGATTTCTATTAATCAATTGATGGATTAGTTGTTAACAGACTTAGAAAGACATTAACATAACATAGGAATTTTCATAATCAAATAATCAATAATATAATTACATAATAAAGGGTTAATATTGAATGATTTTTAGGAGGATTCATTAACTAGACAATATTATTTGATATTGAAGTTTCTAAGTACTTTCCTCTATCTTGCAAGAATTTGTTTGTATAGGTTAGATAATAGAAAAAAGGTAATTATTAGTACTTATAGTCTTCGTGGGATCGACACATACTTGCCTATGCTAACTATAGTTATGTTATGCACTTGTGGTAAAATTTAAATATTAATATATAAAAAAATATCAATCAAAAGTGTTGCTGATACAAAAGCCTACCACCTTTTATGGTAGAAGAGCCATCAAAGTTTGATTCCTTATTTCGATTATGTTATCCTCAAAAGGACTGCTTTTAGTTAAAGATTATTTAATTTTTGAATTCTACTACTAACTTTTAGGACTACATATCGTAAAATTCTAAATGTTGAAGGTAGAGAAGAAGGAAAGACTACTTCTCATAAGGAAGCAACAATGATTATAAATCTTATCATCAAGAGAAAACTTAAAAAGAAGCCTTCATATGCTTTAACCTCCAAGAAGGCCACAACACCAATTACTAAGAGATTTGCTAGAAAGTCCACCGGTTCGACCACCAAGCTACTTAAAGAAACCAAAATTATGGAATAACTGAAGTCACCGCCCCTATAAAAGAAATTTCGTCCACTCCTGAGAAGATCATGCATGACATTGCTAACACTATCTTACTCTTCCTAGCTTCTATTACTTTTATTTCCTCTATGAATTCTTACTTTTGGTTTTTATTTCATAAATGACATAGTATCGGGCCTTCCACGTTCTACCCTTTCTTATGAGCTAGAATCTAGAAGAGTCAGAAGTTCTTCTTAGCCAAAGATTATTGAAGACTTTGTTAGAGTAATATATGAATTCCTTTCCTTCTTTATGTTAATCTAACCAAAATCTTGACAAATTCTTCCTTTTCTAAAGGTAAGAGATGTTTGGATGATAAAGACATCCTCATAAGAAGTCTTTGATCTAAGTTGCTTAGATGTTTCTCATAATACTCTCTCTAGTGTTATGCCAGTAGTTAGTTTTAAAGAGATGTCAAGAGTTAAGGACACTTTAAAACTACATAATAAGAGCTTCAATTCTTGACTAAAATTCAGCGTTGCTCCTTCCTAAACATGTTATCCTATATTGGTTATGTAATATATTCATTTGTTATTGGCGTACCCCTGAGAAAAACTAAAAAAGTTTTCTCTTCTTTCTAGAAGTCCTGCCACAACCAATTTGTTTTATCTGAAAAATTCAACCTCTCACAAAAGCACCAAATGGATTATAATGCAAAAGAGGTTAAAGGTAAAAACTTCTGATGCAAATTCATGAGCTAAAGAATAAATTTGACTCTTTAGAGAATCAGTTGGTTGAGTATGAAAAAGCTATTAAATTGATTAGAGACAAGTAAGAAGCACTAAACTAAGACGAAAAGTGACTTAACTAGGAATTCAATAAGGTTAACTAAACAAATAAGGAGTTGGGGAAGTCACTAATGTTGTCCAGGGATGAAGTTAGCTTCTGGAAGCAACAAGTTAACAGGATAGGGTTTTTAGTATTTGGGCCTTTCCGCTTTTGAGTCAAATAAGCTTAATTCTTTTTAAGTTATTAACACTAAAAACTTCATAATTAGGGATTTACGTTATGCGTCTCTAATGCAATTTTTTTTTCTTTGGATAACTTTACTCTAAGAATCACATTTCAAACTTATCACCATCTGCGACATCCAAATTCGAGAACCTATCATCAATCTCAACCCAAGCAAACTCTTAAGTGTTCTCCTTGAGTTTATCTTTATGAAATGAGCATTTTCTTTTTTTTTTTGTAAAAGCTTTGTAAAATGGGTATTGTTGGTTCACAGTAGCAAATTCTATTTGAAAATCTTTTTTTTAATTGAATAAATAATTTATGAAACTTACTCAAAGAGTTGCTGTAAAGTTACATTCTTAGTATCAAAGTAACATCAAGTATTAAACTAGAGAAAACCTCTCAACTATAAGCATCATAAAAGAAGAACAATGAACAATTGCAAAAGCATTTAGTGATGTAAATTTGAATACTTATCCCTACTACAACTTGCATGGACTAATAAGCACTTGACTTAAGGATTTATCAATGCCCCTAATAATTACAACTATTCAAATCTTCTCTATTAGTCTTTAAGTAACAATTTCTACATTGAATTTCCTATTGATGAAGATCCTTTGGTTTCTTTTAATCCAAATGCAATAAACCACTACTCTAAACGACAGACTAAACATCTTTAAATACCAATTAGCTTGGTATTGGATTTTAGTAGTCTAGTAGATAATATTAGACCATTAATGGAGTTTATTAAGCTTGAGGATGTAATTCCACAGAATGGAGGAAAAGATGCATGCGAAAAATAAATGGTCCAAGCTCTCATTATTGGCACGATAAGCTTATAAATTGGATCCACCTAGGGTAATTTAAGTGCATCCTTAGTTCACAATTGTACTTTAATTACAACCTGTAAGATAAAAGAGGTACAAAGGATCAAGTTGGAATCCTAGACTTGTTTAATCCAAAAGGTCTTTGTTTGAGGTCCTAAAAACAATACCCTATATGAAGAGTTTGTAAACTTTATAAAATTGTTATGCAATCATAAGACTGAGTCCTTCTTAGAATAATTAGGGAATTCCTTGGAAGATTCTTCATCATTACCTTAAATCCTTTAATAGAGTGAGCAGGACAATTACATCTACTATTGTTGACAATTGTTTCCACTCTAGTGTTAATTGGAATGCTTGCTTTGAGAGTTTGGAACTTTTGTAATTTGTACAGGGTCCTAAGTTATGTCAATTATCAAATCATAAAAAGGTATCCTTTCAATTCCCAATTGTATGCTTGATGATTGGGATTCCTAAATCCTTTATCAGAAGTATTTGTCTTAAATTCCATAAAGTGTTAGAATTTTTTGTCATATACCATATAGCTTTCCTTTTTAAGAAGTGTAAACACACCCATTTGACCTATAAAGGCTCTTTGTTTGTGCAAAGCTTCCAAAGTCTCTTGATAAGTAATTTTTTGCTCATGATCCTAAATGAGATGATTCCTAAACCTCCATTCTTCTTTGATAAGCATACATCTAACTACTTCACCTTAGGCTGTTTTGTTTTGTTCTTTGATCCAACCTACAAAGAAATTCTTGAATATCTTTTCTAGGGTCTTTATTATCTCTTTTGGAAGTGTTATATGAGAGCACCGATACATTGGAGATTACTTAGTACTAAAATTATAGGTCAAAGCCTCCCTCTATAAGATAGGGTTCTATTGCATCAGTTGTTCAATATTTTGTATATAGACTATATAAATGGGAAGAAATCATAGTAGGTTAGCTTCCTAGTAGTTATAGGTAGCCCTAAATACTTGAAAGAAAGTCGTTCATGCTTGAATCCTTGGATATGGCTAGAAGTTTTGCCTTGTCTTTGGATTTAATAGATATATAGAAGGAGCTCCTACTTGGATTAAAGCACAAGCCTAATAAGTATTTAAATTGCTCAAGAGAATTGATTAGTAGCTCAACTGATTTAGGTGTAGCACCATAAAGTAGTAATAATCATCTACAAAAGAGCAATTAAAATGCCAATTTTACTATATTTAGAATAGAATTTGAACTTGGATTCCTTTAAGATGTCCAATTTAGTAAGTCTTGTAAACATTTTCATTATAAGGAAGAATAAATGGCAGGGATGGAGGCCCTGGCCCAGCTCAGGCACAAAATAATTATTTTTTTTAAAAAATAACATCATTTTGTCTTTACCCATCGAGAGAAAATTGGCCCCAAGGTTCGTTAAACCCAGGCTTGGTCTTTTGATTTCGAGTCCTTTTTTCATCCCTAATAAATAGGGTGATAAAAGGTCTCCATGTTGTCATCCTCTAACTGTTGTAAAGATGTAGTACTACAAAGTAGTAACAATCATCTACAAAAGAGAGATTAAAAATTCCAATTTTATTGTATTTGTAATATAATAAATTTGGTTCCTTTAGGATGTTCAATATAGTGAGTCTTGTAAACATTTTCATGTTAAGAAAGAATAAATAGGATGACAAGGAGTCTACCTGTCTTAGTCCCCTAACTACTTTGAAGATGTTTATAGTTCCTATTCACTAATATGTAGAAGGAAGCATATAAAACACTTTTCCTGACTCAGTTGATCAATTTGAGAAGAAATCAAATTACTTCCATTTAACTAAACAAGAAATTCCAATTAAGATAGTTAAAAGCCTTAGTGAAATCCATCTTGGAGGCGCATCTCCTATTTTTTTTTCTTCTTATGGTATCTTTTGAACAATTCTTGAGTAATTAATATGTTATTCTTAATGGTTCTTCCTCATATATAAGCAACTTAACAAGGATTGATAATATATGTAAGCTTTCCCTTCAGTCCAATAGTCTATATTTATTAAATGACTTTGTAAGTAATATTACAAAATAAAATAGGTTTATAATCATGTAAGGAGGATGGAGTTGTAAATTTAAGAATTATGCAAATGTAAATTTCGCTCAGCTCCCTTAAGAGGTTTCTACTGCTAAAAACTTTCATCACTGAGTTAATAACAGTGCTGCCCGGTAGATCCTATGTACTTTAAAAAGGCTTCAACATTAAATCTAACTGAATTAAGGGCCCTATTAAGGTTCAGACTAAGCATTATGTCCTTAACAAGTTCAGCTCGAAGTCGCTCAGGAAAGAATTAGTTAAATAATTTCTAAATTCGTTAGGTAAGGGGTTTACTGCTACTTCTGCTTGAAATGCTTCTGTCATTTGCTTTAATCCCTCCTGAACATCTCGATTTTGTAATTTGTAAAGGGTGGGGGTGGATTGTGGCGGGTTCGTCAATATTTTTGGTGAGCCATCCGTTACTGTCGAGGAGTGACAGTTTGAGCCTGAGGAGGGAGCCATTCTATTTTTTGTGCACATTTTACAGCAAACTGTCTTTATCAGGAGTGGAGAGTAACGAAAGGTAATATTGTAACTTGAAGAATGAAAAAAAGAACTCGGAAATTCCAGAATTAATGATAGTCCTGAAAACATCAACAAGGAGTAAAATATAAATATATGATAACCAATTTAAGATAGTGTTGATCTGGTACCCGTTGATCTGGTTAATTCTGTCGGCTCCATCTTTACATGTGAAAATTTGCTAGGCCCTCCTCAGTTCCTCTAGGAACTACGTTAGAGCAATAAAAAGTAATTAGCTGTATAAGAGAAAATTATTCTGCATTCTCTTTCTGCCTCTGACGGGGAAGTACGAGGAGGCGATGGCCAGCCACGGCGAGCGGTTCGGCCCTGAGTTGGAGGAGAGTTGGAGACGCGCTATCGACGAGATAAGCTCTCTAAGTGGCTTTTCTTCTCAGGATACCGATCTCCGTCTGATACTTCAGCCGACGCCGAGGCGAGGCTTGAGGAGAAGGCGCGAAAATGGCAACAACTGAATACGAAGAGATATAGTGATAAGAGAAAGTTTGGTCTCGTTGAGACACAGAAGGAGGACATGCTTCCAGAGCATGTGAGGAAGATTATCAGGTTAGTTTTGTCTTTAAACAAATTGTTGCAGGCCAGAGAACGACGAGACATGTACATCCAGAGTGCAACGATGGCCAGGTTTTTACCGCCACAGGAAGCAGATGAGTTTTACAAACATACGAATGAATCGTTCTGATTAATCATGGCGCGAATGGCCATAAGTTTGTTGTCTTACAGGAGCCTACTGGACGACAAATCCAGCAAAGATATGTGCTTGGTCGAGATATAAACGCCACTGGAGTGATCGGTTATTTGGTTTATTATCTCACTCCCAATATTTGTATTACCTTTGTCTCTTCTTTGGAACTCCTCAATTATGGTTGCCGTCGTCAACAAGATCACCGTCACGGCCTACAAGTCGCTGGTCCAGTCAAGCCCTAAATCATAGTCGTAGGAGGAGGTTTCAACAGATATGGAGGACGATGGAGTGCATTTGCGGGCAAACGATAATGAGAGACAACGAATGCGTTTTGCCGCTATCTTCTGCATTGCGGGTCTCAAACCCAGGTATTTCTGCATGGTTTACGTGCTCTTTGCCCTCTACTGCTGAGACCCTATGCATTTGTTACATTTCCAAGCATAAATGCTCGTCGCCAGAGAGGTTGGTGCTCTACCTTATACCGTTTGTTTTGAGTTCATTTCCCTTACAGCGGTCGCGGGTGCTGTTTGGGTTTTTTTTTTGTATTCTTCCCCTAGTAGATTCTCGTACCGCTTACGCTCTCCAGTGCTACATGCATTGAGAGAGTTGGCGAGTGATTCGGAGATTGTGTAAATTAGCTTGGGCGTTGCCGCCTTGTCCTGTACCCAAATTCAGTCCGACCGCCCAAGCCTAGCAGTAAGGAAGGATGTAACTTGGGTTCTGCGCTACAGGCGAGGAACGTATTTGTCAACTTGTGTAGGGATTTGGCACTTCAATGGTCTTTTCAGGTGGCTGGCCCGATATGGTATGACCCTCTTTCTTTTCCATATTAGAGCCGTTGATTGTTCCACTTTTTAACTTGCTATTTTTTTCCTAAACCGCTTTTTTGTTTTAGTTCCCTCATAACCACAGTCTTTATACAAAGCTTTTCTCTAAAGCGCTTCTCATGTGACGCGCTGCTATTCAGGCTCCGCATTCTCTATTAATTGCATGCCTTTTTAGTACAATTTCTCTGGCGAGCGTAAGATAACTACTATTCATCCCTCTTTATTTGCATGTTTCTACAATTTATATTAGTGTTTGCTCCTAGTATATTGTGCTTCTGTCACTCATAGGTATATGTTTTCATGCTTGCCATCTGGTCACTTTACATCCCTTTTTTGTTTGGCTTTTATTTTCTCGCGGTTGGCTCTTGGGCTGTTTTTTTTAGTGGTATTAATTTTATTATTATTTCAATATTATTATTATTTTTCGTATTATCTTAGTATTCTTAGTATTATTATTGTTATTG
>JANQBM010000001.1:16035173-16056319 GCA_025594535.1 Erythroxylum domingense | reverse complement strand
ACTTAATGAGGTAGTAGCTAGTTGTAGAAAAGTTTGGAGAGACCGAATAAGGGTAAAGGATTAACCGTACCAGATTCTCAAAAGTTGTACAGTATTGCCAAGGAGATGCTGGAACATGCTGTGTAGTTTGCACGACAAATGCGGAAGGTCACTAAGGGGCCACTCCAAATAGGGGTTCTGAGGACGGTCACCTTACTTACTTCGAGATAAGGAGGGATGGGAATTGGTAGCCTATTCGGTTCGCTCAACCTTCCCCCGTCAGGTATTCACCATTCCTTGTATTTTCTTTTATTTTCTGTTTTTTTTTCTATATCTTGCATCATTTGTATATTGTCTCATTTGCATGTGGGTCAACCAGAAACAGCCTCTCTACTGTGTAAGGGTAAGGCTGCGTACTATCGAAAATGATGATGATGATTTTCTATTATTTTCTTGGACATGACTGGTTGCAGGCCATGGCCATGATACATCAAATGCAACGGAGAGAGAACCAATTCCGACACGGTAATACTAACACACGCTACATTACTATAATGGGTTGCATTTTCTTAGTAGGCAGTGCGTCGAAGAAGATGTAAAAACAATCAGTAATAATGGTAAAGAAACCATCGGATGATTGTAGCGTTGTTTGTAATTTTGACAGTAACAGTAAAACCAAAGAAAAGCATTGGTCCAAATCATTAAGCTTTGTTGTCAACTCAATGAAATTGGTCATTGCCAGCTCGAAACCCATCTTCATCTTGTTCTTGTTGTTTGAATTTTAAAGGTGGGATTTTTTTTCCATGAATTAATTCCATTCCCTTCTTTATTACAAATCACCAATCATCCACATTATTATATGTTAGATTTCCATACACTGTTCCCCCAAAAGTCACATTTCATTCAAATCTATAGATCGTCACAAAATATTTATACAAGAAAACAAAAACGGACCTAAATCATGAAAAAACTATCGATTAACAACAAAGGCATTCAAAAAATAAATCCCCAAAAATCAAGATTGCGGAAATCTTCATAAATCCTCCGCTTTACTCATCACTGAGAGCCGGCTCGGCCTCGGTTGAAAATCGGCGCGTCGTCGGAGCTGGTGAGAAGACGGTCGAATCAGAGCCGTTAACGCTCTTTTCACCAACTCACCTTCAACTCCTCCGATCCTAACAAGCGAATTCGCCATCGCCGATCTTCTGAAGTTTAGAGTTCTACTCGAGTGATACGACTGATGGCCATTTCCGTTACTGCCCTGCCGATTCCTTATCAGCGCTTTGTGAAACGCGCACCGAAACGAACCCGGATGTGTTGTCGGAGAGCAAGCGCACGTCCTCTTCTGATTGGAGACCGCCGCATTGGTGCCGTGGTTCGATGGTTGTCTTCTCATTGCGATCGAACGGTTGGGAGAGATCGGACGGTTCTCTATTGAGAATCGGAGCGACGAAGACGAAGATTGATTAGGGTTAGAGTTGTGACGGTGGTGTGCGTAGACATTGACACGCGTGGGAGAGGTGGCGCGTGCAAAAAATGTGGAGGCGGAGGAGACAGCGGCCGCGCAGGCGGACGAACAGGAGCCGAAGCCGGTGGCCGTCGATGACGCGAAGCCGGAGGACGACGGCGGAGACGGCTGCGACGATATCCATCGTTGTGGTATATGGCAACACGTGGAAAGATGTTTGCCGTTGGATTTGTTTCTTGACGAAGCCATTATAGTAAGAGAGTGTCACTTACGCTCATGAGAACTTTTCTTTTCTTCAATTTTTTTAAGAAGGAAGTTTGGGAGGTGAATCGCGCAAACCTAGAGCGAAGCAAGGAGGATATTTATAGCAGTGGTGCGGGAAGTAGGGGAATTGTGAATAAGGTGTGAAGATGAGGGTATTTTTGGACATAAAAGTTAGTTTTTGAGCGGTTGTTGGTTGAGGTTTCTGGTCCAAGCGGGACGAGGAGAATGCTGTGGGCTCTGGATCTGTGCGTATGATCTCCTCGCGCGTGAAAGAGAGTGCGTTACCTGTTTTTCTATTTTTTAATACTTTTTTTAGGTTGTAGTTCCATCTAAGTAAGTTTTTACTACCGAAAAGGACACCAACCTAATTGATGTGAACCAATTTTAAGTAGAAGTTTAATATTGGAAGGGATGCTTGGTTGATAAATTTGAGAAGGAATTAATTAGCAAAGAATAAAAAGTTAATGGTTAGTTGTTAATTATCAAGTAATAGTTTGATATTTCATTTTTTAGGAATCTTTCGTTCCTTTTTTTAATAAAGGAATGAAATTTATTTTTTAATAATAGTTTTTTTAAATATGGTTTTTATATTAATTAATTATAATTAATTAATTAATTAAATTGTAATTAATTAATTATAATATAATTAATTAAAATAGAATTCATTAATTAATTATAATATAATTAATTACAATATAAACCCTTCAAAAAAATAAAATTAATTACAATAAAATTAATTAAAATATTATTATTAATTAATTAATTATATTATAATTAGTTATATTATAATTAATTAATTAATAGTTAATTAATTATATTATAATTAATTAAAATATAATTAATTAATTAAAATATAGCTAATTAAAATATAATTAATTAATTAAAATATAGCTAATTAAAATATAATTATTTATTAATTAAAATATTATATATTGTAATTAATTAATTATAATATAATTAATTAAAATATAATAAAAATTTCTCAATGTTTTTATAAGCTAACAGTAATTTTTTCTTTTTTTAATCAACTATAATAATAATAATAATTTTTTATTATATTAATTCTTATTTTTTATTATTATTCTTACGTGAGAACCAATCGTAACTCTTGTACTAGTATTTTGTTTCTCAACATAAATAGCGACTACTTGAAAGCTCTGGATACTACGCGCTTAGGGTGGAGTTTGGAGTGAAACATTAAAAGTTGGTGGCTTAAAGCGAAAGGGGGTCTCGTTCAACAGATATCCTGCCCTAGTAATGCTGGGAGAGGGTGCCACGTTCACAGAGATAATAAACGATTGAAGGTGGGTCGGAATTGGAAACTCCAAAAGATATGTTTTCCATACTTTTGGTGTTCCGTCCGTTTTCTCTCGTCTGATGCCTCGATTCGTTCAATCACTAAACTACCCTTTTAACGCATCATGTTTATCGATGTTTGGCTCTACGCGAGAAACAAAACAAATAAGAGAAAAGAAAAACAAATAAAGATTGGATTTATAAATTATATTGTGTGCCGGCTAGTCTGCAACACTAAGTTGGTTATGCCAATGCTTAAAAAGACAATAATTGGGATCACGGATGTATAAGAATGAGAATGACAATTACACGGATGACAATGGATCGAGATGGATCGAGAAGTTAAGTGGACTGTGGCCAGAGAGGCTAATGGCTTCCAGTACAAACAAAGGCTAACAGCCCGCTCGATCTTATATTTTCGTGAAAAAAATTCATAAAATGACATAATTTTATATTTTTCTACCAGTTTATGAACTTTGCTACATCGGAACAATCCTAACTCGTGACTCGGTCAAGTCAAGTAGTCTCGACTTATGGCCCAATAAATCCTGGCTAAAGTTAGGTCAGACAAGCTTAACCATATTTATTATCCCTAGAGAATGATACACAAAATTAATTATTTTGTAAAATAACAATACAAAAAATTCATTAAATATATAACTGGCCTAATTGACAAAATAGAAAGAGTGCACTCAAAATTACAGATAACACTCTGATTAGATGAAACCATTAACAGGCTATTTGATTCAAAGAATAGAATAGATAAAAAATAAAATAATTATTCTTTAGGAATAGAATAGAGTAGGAATATAATAGAGTAAAAATAGAATAGAATATGTATTACCTTGTTTAGTTTAAGAAATAGAACAGATAAGAAATTCTATGCTAATGTTTGGTTTGAAAATTTAAACTTGAAATGACAAAAGAATAACTAACAAAAAGACCAAATTATCCTTATCCTTATTATTATTATGATTGTTATTATTATTTTAACTTACTTTGTATGATTATTAAATTCCTTATTATTATAAAATGTTGTATTTTTATTAATTATATTTATTATTAATATTAATAAATTCCTTATTATTATATATTTTGTTAAATTTATTATTTTTATTTCTATTATTAACAATATTCTAATTATTATTAAATGTATTATTCTAATTATTCTAATAATAATAATTATTATTATTGTTATTGTTATTCAAAAAGTCATTGTTATTAGTAATTTATTCTTATTATTATAGAATTTATTATTCTTATAAATATTAATTATTATTATTAGTAATTTTGCACTTACTAATATTCTAATTATTATTAATTATATTAATTATTAATATTAAATTCCTTTGTTGTTGTTGTTATTATTATTATTATTATTAAAAAATTCCTTATTATTATTAATTTCCATCTTATTATGATAAACTTTATTATTCTTATAAATATTATTATTATTATTATTATTATTATTATTATTATTATTAATTTTCTACTTCATATTATTCTAGTTATTATCAATTGTGTGAAAATATATGAGTGGTTGTTTGCGTGAAAATAAAGAGGGAAAGGGTGGGTTGTTGCGAAAATAAGGAGGGTATTATTGCTAAAAGAGAAGAAACATTGTTCCACGTTGCGTCGAATACGTAAAGACAAGGGGTGGCTTGTCTTTGCTTATTCTTTTATTTAAGGAATACATATTCTACCTAAATCTTATTCTGTGGATCAAAAACCATACCAAACAATGCAATGTATAACGGCTAGGAATAGGAGGGTAATAGCATTTCTATTACTCTCAACCAAACAACCCATAAAAGTGTTAGACCTCCCTCAGGTAAATATTGATTGTTGATGTGATTTTTTAAGAAAAGGATCTTTGACGTGGAACCCAACTGAAAATGACGTGAAATTAATGATGCGTTTAAATGGAAACTTGCGTTGTGATGTCTTTTGTATGGTAGAAAATCTCAGTTACACTTTACACACTTTCACTCTCTAGAAGACTGTTCTCTATAGAAGAGATATGAGATCCATCTGAGAGATCATGAGTTCCCAAATTATTATAGGTCTTAATTTTTGGTGGAGAGTTCTTGGAATTGTAACTTTAATTCTTGGGCATGAATCCTTTGGTCTTAACACAGATGGTGTTCTTTTGCTTTCTTTCACGTATTCTACATGTCGGAGCCCAGCTATCGCATTCAGATACCAATATTTTTACCCAACACTTGCATTCAAGCTAACCCTTTTTTTTTTTTGACTTCAGCCCAATATGTTGAAGGATAGCGTTGATAAGTCCCCAAATTTACATGTACCATGCTTTGGGTTCGTTAGCATAATTTCTTATCTTCTTCTTCTGTGCTTGGTCTATCGTCTGTATTCTATCGTCTGTCTTTAACTTTATCATCTGGATTTGACCTCTTTTTATATAGTCTGTATTACATTTGCATCTGCCTTTCATTTGTATCTGCCCTTTTGACATGTCATCAAAGAAGATCCCTTGCGTCTATGCTTCATGCGTCTGTGTTCTTCTTTTGCGTCTATGTGTGACATCATCACAGACGATTCCTTCCGTCTGTCTTCTTCTTTTGCGTCTATGTGTGACGTCATCACAGACGATTCCTTCCGTCTGTGTCTTCTTTTGCGTCTGTGTGTGACGTCAGCACAGACGATTCCTTCCGTCTGTGTTCTTCTTTTGCATCTGTGTGTGACGTCAGCACAGACGATTCCTTCCGTCTGTGTTCTTCCTTTGCGTCTGTGTGTGACGTCAGTACAGACGTTTCCTTCCGTCTGTGTTCTTCCTTTGTGTCTGTGTGTGACATCATCACAGACAATACTCTTCTTCTATATTTTCTTTTGCATCTAAACGCAATCTTTCCAATTCTAACATGCTGTTCTAAAACAAACAACATTGGCAATTCCAACAGAGAAGAACATGCACATGTACATTTCCTTCTCGCAATCTTCAAACACAACAAAATCAGACATCGAAGGAATTCAATCTCACCTTCTCATTTCCATTTTCATTTTTAAACCCAGTCAGAGTTGTTACATGTCAATATTCACATCAAAACTTAGAACCAAAATACAAAGATGCTCATATATGACATGCCTCTAAAACTATCAGATAATGTTTACTAACTTAGTACAACAGACTTCTAGCTATCTTGGAGTTTCTGATGCCTTACAAGGATCACTGATCTTCTCGATCTACACCTGAGGAGTAGAAAAATAATGGGTTGAGCTATACAGTTCAGTGGCTAATAAATTTATAGCCATTGGCAATAAGCCACACAATCAAACACATGTACATATCTATCTCAATCTGGAAATGGCAAGTTAGCAGTTACAGTTCCAATTCACATTTCATGATTCCATACATAAACGCATAATACTCAGCTTCATCACAATTTAACACATCACAAGTACAAATGCACAAGTAAATGGCTCGAGGGTCTCGTAGAACAAAACAGAGAAACAGAAGTTTACTCCTTGTACAAAACGAGTCCACTTTTCGGATCTCGTGTGCCACAAGCGGGCAGTCGAGGTAAGGATTATGTCGACGTACATGTGACTACGAAACGGTTCCTCTCTCGCCCAAACACAATCAAATCTCATGCTAATTTCAATCAATCGCAAGTTCATATTCTCATGCTTTCTCTTCTTTCCATTTAATCAAAATGTCATAATACAATTTCAAGGCATAGCATAATCATACTCATAATTCAATCATATCAAAATGTCATGTATCTTTTAATGCATAACATAGAACACATTATAATACATTTTCCACATAAAGCAATTCATAATTTGGCAATTCAAGCATATACACACACATAGGCATTTTGCTTATTACACAATAACTATAAATGAATTACTCACCTAATTCGCTTGACAATCGAAGTTCACTGTTGTCTTTCCTCTTCACCTTGGATCAGACTTGCTTGGTTTCCTATAACAAACCAAGTTCTCATTCAATAGGAAATTCAATTTGAGAACCCATAGAATGAAAAGCATGAAACCGACCCTAGAATACATAATCCATACATTTCCCAAGCTCTCAGAGCCTCAAACCCTTCAAAACTTTAAGAGGTTAAAATCAAACTTACCTTAAATCTTCACCAAACTATGATTTTTCCTTGGCCTTAAGGAAGCTTTAACTTTCCTCTTCCTTTTTCCCTTCTTGAACGACTTCAAAATCACTCTTTAAGGCTAAGAAAAATCAAACCCTAGCTTAGCTTTCCTTCTTTCCTCTCAACCACCGAAACTCTCTCCTTTCTTTCTCTCTTTCACGATTTGTCCTCTTCTTTTCACTCCAATCACCTTTTTGGTCTTCCACATCCTAAGACAACATTTTACTTTCCCCTTTTTACCCTTAATGAATGTTAAAAGTCACATTTTCCCTTCCTTTAATGCTTCTTACCTCTTAACCTTAAGTGGCATGTCAAAATTGCCCTTACACATTTTACTACTTTAATCTAATTAACCAATGTGATAAATCCCCCTAACATAAAAATTAATTAACTCCAAAAATATTTCTATCGTGACCGTATAATTCATGCACTTATTCCATAACTATTATGCTTAATTCGACAAAAATGTTTCGGGGCCAACATTTCTCCCCCTTAAAAGAATTTCGTCCTCGAAATTCTTACCTGAGCCATTGAATAAGTGTGGATACTTCTCCTTCATAGCTTCCAATAACTCCCATGTTGCTTCCTCCTTTGCATAGTTTTTCCACAAAACTTTGACCAGCTTCACAACCTTGTTCCTTAGAACTTTTTCCTTCGAATCTAGGATCTCTGCTGGTTGCTCCTCATAGGTCAAATCTTCCCTCAACTGAACCTATGAAGGTTGAACTATGTGCGAAGGGTCGGATCGATACCTTCTCAACATCGATACATGGAAGACATTGTGAATCTTAGACAATTCTGGTGGTAAAGCTAACTTATAGGCTAAAGGCCCAATCCTCTCAACGATCTCATAAAGGCCTATGTGTCTCGAATTAAGCTTGCCTTTCTTACCAAATCTCAAGACCCCTTTTCATGGAGAAGCTCTAAGAAATACTTTGTCTCAAACTTCAAATTTCATTTCCTTTCTATGTGCATATGTATAGCTCTTCATTCTGTCTTGAGCTGCTTTAATCCTCTGCTTCACTAATTTAATCTTATCAACTGTGACTTGCACCAACTCAGGCCCTAAAAGCCTCCTTTCACCTTCCTCATCCCAACAAATAGGAGTTTTGTATCTCCTACCATATAAAGCTTCATAAGGTGCCATATGAATGCCCAAGTAATCGGAATTATTATAAACAAATTCAATTAAAGGAAAATGATCATCCCATGAGCCTTTAAAATCCATAACATAAGCTCTCAACATTGCCTCCAAAGTCTGTATTGTCCTCTCCGATTGTCCATCGGTCTGTGGATGGAAAGCTGTACTAAAGTGTAACTTAGTCCCCAAAGCCTCTTATAAGCTTTCCCGAAACCTAAAGGTGAACTTGGGATCTCTATCCAAGACTATCGAACTTGGAATCCCATGAAGTCTGACTACTTCATCTATGTATTTCTTGGCCAACACATTCAAAGAATTCTTCTGCTTAATTGGCAAGAAATGAGCTGACTTAGTTAATCTATCAACAATCACCCATATTGCATCATGCTTCCTGCTAGTTCTCGGTAATCCCATCAAGAAATCCATTGTAATCTTCTCTCACTTCCATTCTGGAATAGATAAGGGCTGAAACTTGCCCGAAGGTGCCTGGACCTCAGCCTTGACTTGCTGACACACTAAGCATCTCTTAGTATACTCCGTAATATCCTTCTTCTTTCTTTTCCACCAGAAATGCTCCTTTAAATCTCTATACATTCTTGTACTCCCCAGGTGCATTGCATAGGGAACATTGTGCGCCTCATCAAGAATTTCATTTTTTAGTTCTTGTCTATTAGGAATACATAATCTGTTCCTTACCACCATCAATCCATTTTCCCTTACCTCTATTTCAGATGGTTTACCAATTTTAATCTCTTCTATGAGCTTGCTCAAGTACTCATCCTGTTCCTGCAATTCCCTAATCTTCTCATTCAATATTGGCCTCACCCTAAAATTAGCCAATACACAATCAGACTCAACTTGCCTCAATGTCACTTTAAGTCTGGCTAATTCCTACAACAAAGGAAGGTACACTGTCTCCATATATGCCATAGTCGACTTTCTACTTAGGGCATCCGCTACTACATTAGCTTTTCTTAGGTGGTAATCTATCATCAAGTCATAATCTTTCAATAGCTCTAACCATCTTCTCTGTCTCAGATTCAACTCTTTCTATCTCATCAAATACTTGAGACTTTTATGATCTGTAAATACCTTAGTAATAACTCCATACAAATAATGTCTCCATATTTTCAATGAAAATATTATGGCAGCCAACTCCAAGTCATGAGTAGGGCAGTTCATCTCATAAGGTTTCAATTGCCTAGAAGCATAAGCGATCACCTTGTCTTCTTGCATCAATACACAACCCAACTCATTCCTTGAGGCATCACTATACACTATATACCCATCATTACCTGAAGGCAAAGTCAAAATCGGCGCACTCGTCAATTGATACTTAAGCTCCTCAAAGCTCTTCTGACATTCATCTGTCCACGCAAACTTCTGGTTCTTCCTTGTCAACTTGGAAAGTGGAGCAGCTATCATGGAAAGACCCTCCACAAATCTCCTGTAATACCCAACTAAGCCCAAGAAAATTCTCACTTCAGCTACATTCTTAGGTGCTTCCTATTTTACTACTGCTTCTATCTTCCTCGGATCCACATGTACTCCTTACTCTGAAATTACATGTCCAAGGAATGTTACTTCCCAAATTCACATTTGTAGAATTTGGCGTACAATTCATTCTTCCTCAATGTTTCTAAGGCAATCCTCAAATGCTCTTTATGCTCCTTATCACTCTTGGAATAAACTAATATATCATCAATAAAGACAATGATAAATTGGTCCAAAAATGGCTTAAAGACTCTATTCATTAAGTCCATAAAGGCTGCGGGTGCATTTGTTAACCCAAAAGGCATGACCAAGAACTCAAAGTGGCCATACCGCGTTCTAAAAGCAGTTTTTGGCACATCAGTCTCCTTTATCCTCAACTGGTGATAACCTGATCTCAAGTCTATTTTGGAGAAGACTTTTACCCCTTGCAATTGATCAAACAATTCATCTATACGTGGAAGTGAATATCTGTTCTTTACGGTGACATGATTGAGCTTCCGATAATCCACACACATCCTCAATGATCCATCTTTCTTCTTTAACAAAAGGACGTGAGCTCCCCAAGGTGAAGAGCTCGGACTAATGTAACCTTTCTCTAACAATTCTTCCAATTGCTCCTTAAGCTCCTTCAATTCCGTCGGAGCCATTCTACATGGTAGAATCGATATTGGCATTGTGCCCGGAAGAAGCTCTATGAGAAATTCAATTTCCCTAGGTGGTGGTAGCCCTGGTAATTCCTCGGGAAAGACATCCGAGAATTCTATGACCACAGGTATTTCCTCTACCTTCTCTTTATCTGCCGTTGTGTCTACCACATAGGCCAAAAATGCTTCATATCCTTTCCTTATCAATTTTTCTACTGTCAGAGCCGAAACAACTTTAGGTGGACTTGACCTTTTGTCTCCCACAAACACCACCTTTCTTCCATTACCCAACTCAAACTCCACTGTCTTCTGTTTGCAATCTAAATTGGCATGATACTTTTCTAACGTATCCATGCCCAATATCATGTCTAATCCCCCCATCTTCAAAGGCATTAGATTCACCACTAATTGTCCTCTACCAATATGTATCTCACAGTCTCGGTATACTTGACTAATGACAATATACAGGCCGACTGGAGTACTCACCATCAAAGGAGTATCCAACAGGCTTAACTCTCTACCATGCACAGTTCGACTCCATGACATAAATGAATGAGTGGAACCTGGATCAATCAAAACAACAATATCATCATCAAACAATTCAATCATACTAATGACGACCTCCGGAGCTGCCTCTGCATCCTCCCTCGTCATAGCAAACACCCTAGCTGATGCTTGTCCTCTCGGTCTCCCTGAAGGGTTCCTTTTCCTAGCTACAGCAGTACTGCCTATTTCCGTTACTGTCCTGAGTCCTAATGTCTCAGCCATCTTTGAAGCTTGCATTTGACTTTTCTCATGCCTTAGATTCTGAGGGCACTCTCTCGCCATATGTCCTTCTTCCCCGCAATTGAAGCATGCACCAGTCAATCGGTAACATTCTCCTCTATGGAACTTGCCACAATGATCACACTTAGGGATGGATGACTTGTCTCCTTCTCCCCTTCTACTGCCTCCAGCCATTGAGGCCTGATGAGAGACGGTGCTCATCTGTTTGGATTTACTTGCACCACTATTCCTCTCCTCAGACTGCATAGGAAAGCTCCTGGCACTCCTCTCTGACATAGGATTACTGCCCCCCTTCTTGAACTGTTCTCTCCCCTTCCTTTTCTTATTCACAGCACTCTTTATATTCTCTATGTTTTCAACCCTCAGTTCCACTTCAACTAAATATTGAAAGTCACAGAAGTTCTGTACCACCACTTTCTCTCTGATGGCTAGATGTAAGCCTGATTCAAACCTACGGCACTTGGCCGCCTCACTCATCATCATCTCAGTTGCATACCGGGATAGCTGTGTGAACCAATGCTCTTACTCGCTCACTGTCATCTCCCTTTGGGTGAGACTCAGAAACTCCCTCTGCTTCTGCTGAATGTATACCTCAAACATGTACTTCTTAAAAGCAGCTAAGAAGTCCTTCCAGGCCAATATCGAGGGTCTCATCTAGCTCCTTAGCACACTCTTCTACCATTGAAAAGCATCTCTTTAGAGCAAACTAGCAGCATATATCGCCTTCTCATCATCCTCACACTTCATCTGATCCCGTATCCTGTCGGTCTTTCTCAACCAATTCTCGGCTTCCTCGGGATCAGTGGTCCCATAAAAGTCCACTGCTCCATACTTCCTTAATTTGTCAAACTGTCTCCCCTTCTTAACTAGGGTCGGAGCAGACGATTGTGGCATCTGTCCCATAGCCTGGACAAATGCCTGAGTGAAGGTTTGAAACATCCTTGGATCTAGTGGGGGCACCTGCTCCTGCGGAACAGGTGACTCCCGGGTTGGGAATTGAGAGGCCTCATTACCATGCCCTACAAAAGCCTCATCATTTCTTGGGGTCACAGACTCATCGGTACTCTCCTCTCTTGCTGGAGAGTCAGGTGCAACGGATCCTTGCAAAATTTCTCGTGTCCTTCTACAAGGTGACATCTTACTCCTTCAAAATAAGTACTAACAATTAGCCTACATCTTATTTCAATTCTATTTCTTACATGTATGCATGTCATTTAATGCAATCAAATCAAATAAACAATGCAACCAATTAATCACATAACATAACAATTTATCCTACTCTGCATTCTACGCCTAGGAAAAACCTAGGCTCTGATACCATAAGATATCAGACCCCGTTTCTGGAGCCTGGTTATCGCATTCGGATACCAATATTTTTACCCAACACTTGCATTCAAGCTAACCCTTTTTTTTGGCCAATCTCCATTTCAGCCCAATATGTTGAAGGATAGCGTTGGTGAGTCCCCAAATTTGCATGTACCATGCTTCGGGTCCGTTAGCATAATTTCTTATCTTCTTCTTCTGTGCTTGGTCTATCGTCTGTATTCTATCGTTTGTCTTTGACTTTTATCGTCTGGGTCTGACCTCCTCTTATTGTCTATATTACATTAGCGTCTACCTTTCATTTGCGTATGCCCTTTTGACATGTCATCACAGACGATCCCTTGCGTCTATGCTTCATGCATCTGTGTTCTTCTTTTGCGTCTGTATGTGACGTCATCACAAACGATTCCTTCCGTCTGTGTTCTTCGTTTGCATCTGTGTGTGACGTCACCACAGACGATTCCTTTCGTCTGTGTTCTTCTTTTGCGTCTGTGTTTGACGTTAGCATAGACGATTCCTTCCGTCTGTTTTCTTCTTTTACATCTGTGTGTGATTTCAGCACAGACGATTCCTTCCGTCTGTATTCTTCCTTTGCGTCTGTGTGTGACGTCAGCATAGATGTTTCCTTCCGTCTATGTTCTTCTTTTGCGTCTGTGTGATGTCATCACAGACGATACTCTTCCTCTATATCAACGCAATCTTTCCAATTCTAACATGCTGTTCTAAAACAAACAACATTGGCAATTCCAACCGAGAAGAACATGCACATGTACATTTCCTTCTCCCAATCTTCAAACATAACAAAATTAGACATGGAAGGAATTCAATCTCACCTTCTCATTTCCATTTTCATTTTTAAACCCAGTCAGAGTTGTTACATGTCAATATTCACATAAAAAATTAGAACCAAAATACAAAGATGCTCATGTATGATATACCTCTAAAACTATCAAATAATGTTCACTAACTTAGTACAACATACTTCTAGCTATCTTGGAGTTTCTAATGCCTTGAAAGGATCACTGATCTTCTCGATCTACACCTGAGGGGTAGAAAAATAATGAGTTGAGCTATACGGCTCAGTGGCTAATAAATTTATAGCCATTGGCAATAAGCCACACAATCAAACACATATACATATATATCTCAATCTGGAAATGGCAAGTTGGCAGTTACATCCAATTCACATTTCATAATTCCATACATAAACGCATAATACTCAGCTTCATCACAATTTAACACATTACAAGTACAAATGCACAAGTAAATGGCTCGAGGGTCCCGTGAAACAAAGCAGAGAAACCGAAGTTTAATCTGTGCACAAAACGAGTCCACTTTTCGGATTTCGTGTGCCACAAGCGGGCAGCCGGGATAAGGCTTATGTCGATGTGCACGTGACTACAAAACGGTTCCATTTAATCAAAATGTCATAATACAATTTCAATGAATAGTATAATCATACTCACAATTCAATCATATCAAAATGTCATGCATCTTTTAATGCATAACATAGAACACATTATAATACATTTTTCACATAAAGCAATTCACAATTTGGAAATTCAAGCATATACACACACATAGACATTTTGCTCATTACACAATAACTATAAATGAATTACCCACTTAATTCGCTTGACAATCGAAGTTCACTATTGTCTTTCCTCTTCACCTTGGATCGGACTTGATTGGTTTCCTATAACAAACCAAGTTCTCATTCAATAGAAAATTCAATTTGAGAACTCATAGAATGAAAAGCATGAAACCGACCCTAGAATACGTAATCCATACATTTCCTAAGCTCTCAAAGCCTCAAACCCTTCAAAACTCTAAGAGGTTAAAATCAAACTTACCTTAAATCTTCACCAAACTATGATTTTTCCTTGGCCCTAAGGAAGCTTTAACTTTCCTCTTCCTTTTTCCCTTCTTGAATGACTTCAAAATCACTCTTTAAGGCTAAGAAAAATCAAACCCTAGCTTAGCTTTCCTTCTTTCCTCTCAACCACCGAAACTCTCTCATTTCTTTCTCTCTTTCATGATTTGTCCTCTTCTTTTCACTCCATTCACCTTTTTGGTCTTCCACATCCCAAGACAACATTTTACTTTCCCCTTTTTACCCTTAATGAATGTTAAAAGTCACATTTTCCCTTCCTTTAATGCTTCTTACCTCTTAACCTTAAGTGGCATGCCAAAATTTCCCTTACACATCTTACTTCTTTAATCTAATTAGCCAATGTGCTAAATCCCACTAACACAAAAATTAATTAGCTCCAAAACTATTTCTATCATGACCGTATAATTCATGCACTTATTCCATAACTATCATGCTTAATTTGACAAAAACATTTCGGGGCTAACACTACACTTGAAGACACTCTTGGTGTGCTTGAGAGCTAGACAAACTTCAGCGAGACTCCTTATTCATGGAATGAAGTTGCTTGTGGAGCACCAGGAACTAACATAAACTCTCAAGTCTTAAGCCTGTCTCTCCCAGCTTCTCAGCTACTTGGTTCAATCCCTGCTGATTTTGGCATGATCCAACATCTCCGAAGTCTTGACCTTTCCAACAATTCCCTTACTGGGTCCTTGCCATTTTCAATTATCAAAGCAACAGAACTTCGATTTCTTGACTTCTCCAATAACATGATCTTTGGTAAGCTACCAGATACTATAGGAAGACTACAAAATCCTGACAATGCTTTGACGGGAAGATTACCCGTCAATCTCATAACACTCCACAATCTAACTATTGTTTCTTGGAAGAACAATTCATTGAACCCTCCAAAAGGCATTGTGAAGAGTAAGCATACCAAATCACTTATACAACTACCACGCTTCACTTGCGTAACTTAGACGTAATGGCATCATGGCTCCATTCCCACATTGTTTTTCTGAGATTCGAACTCGCGATATTGGGCGGCCCAGGCTGAAATCTGGTAGCTCTAATACCACTGAGCCCCCCGAAAGGCCTTGTAAAGGGTTAGCATATCAAATCACTTATACAATCACCACGCTCCACTTGCGCAACTCTAATGTAATGGTACTAGGGCTCCATTCCCATATTGTTTTCCTAGGATTCGAACTCGCGATATGGGATGACCAGGGCCATTTGGTAGTGTTTCTATATCATATGGTCTCTCTCCCTTCTCACTCAGTACAAGAGATGAAGGAGAAACCTTGCTTTTATAGTCGAAGCAAGGGGAATAAAAATAAAACTCCTTAAAGACACACTCATTATAACTTTGAAAAATAAAAGTACAATCATCACACCTTTAACAAAGTTACTTTAAAAAAGTGAATAACTTGTCTAAAAGCAAACAGTAAGATGATAAGAAGGAATCTTTCATAGTGGTTTATGAGTCACAAAGATTCTCTTTCATTAAAAGACTCAAAAGTAAAAATAAACTTCTAAAAAGACAAGTCTCAGTTTAAAGTGATAAAGTAAGGTTATGATCATCATCTGTCAAGGTCATGTCATTGTTAACTTGCTCAAGAATGTGGATGATATCAGTTGCAGTCCATGTACAAAGTCCTGGGTTAGAAACAGTAATGGACTCTTGAATTTGACTAGATAGTTTGCTTAAAATTGTAGAGTGGCGATATGTAGGACAAGGAACTTCACTAGCCTGAATGTTAATAACATTAGAGGGATCCACCGATGTCCAATGGTCAAATGGTAGAGGGATAATTGGTGCAAGAAGGGATGTACAGATATCGAAAGGAGGTGAACTCAGGGATTGGTTGAGTTAGTCTAAGAAAGAATGTAAATTTTCCATTAGTTGTGAGTATACTGTAGACCAATCAAGGGTGGTTCGCCAGTGTTGAAGGTGATTTAGTGTGCACAGATATCCAGAAGTACTCATACAGTAGGGACAATATATGATATAGATAGCATAGACTTTGCGATCAGTTAATGCATCATCCCATAAACGATTATGAGTTAAGATTTGAGACATGTCTACATGCCATTTAGAAAGGGGTTAAAACCATTCTAAGAAAGTCCACAAAAGAGAATTGGCATTGGTAGGACCAGAGAGGTGACGATAAACATAAAGAGGTGATAATGAAATAGAACAAGCATATACGACAGATAAAGCCCGGAGATGCCACAAGGTAGTATCATGAAAAGTATCATAGGTATAATACATTAATTTGTAAGGATTAATAACATCAAAATGACTGGGAGTAGGTAAAATATCAAACTGAAGAAGGACAAGATGAGGATAGTAAAACAGACTCTGATGAAGGAGAGGAAAAAGTTTTGTAACACTGGTTGGAGCACTAGTGAACAGAGCAGGAAAATCTTTTTTATATTTTGCAAACTTAGGAAACTCCATTAGCCAAGAAACAAGAACAAGATAGGTATAGGAGCAAGTGTATTGTGGTAATCTCAAATGGGGAATTTATAGTGAGGAAAAGCATCTGGAGGCTATGGTGGATTCAGTCGAAGCAAAGTGGATGAGGATAAAGAATAAGCTGCCACTGGATTTTGTCTGAGCAAAGTAGATAAGTATGTAGACTAAGCTGCCATGTATAATCTCTTTTTACCACACTTTTTCTTGAGACTTTTATGAGCATCGAAGGCCTAGCAAGCCTGATCTCAATTTATTGGCTCAATGAGACTTTGCTTTAGAAGGATAACACACTTATCTTGTGCAAGCTTGAGAGTATCAGGGTTCATTCATGGATGTGTGGCTTTTGCAGGATTGATATCCTCATACATTTTGAAAGGTAGACTTATGAAAACGTCAACATTATTCCGAAGAGGATATGGATGAGTAAACTATGCATGTGATTTAGGACATTATTTCAACAGTTTATCTCGCAGTGACGTAAACGGTGTAGGAACTTGAGAAAGTTCAAACACATTTTTGATTTCAGTGTATAGAATGAAAAATGATCGATACCTGAGGCATGTGGGTAGGATCTGTAAAGATGAGACTTTAGTGTAAACATTCATACCAATGAGAATATCTGGGCCAGGTAGATTACTTCCAAGTACTTTAGTCCAAACTGTACACTGTGGAAAGAATTAGATTCCAATCTTTCTTTTAGTAATAAGCCCGATCTTAAATGAATTACCATCTACAGCTGTAAAGTATTCATCACGTGAGGTCCATACCTCAAAAGATAATATGTTGGGCTTCATGATCGTACGGTTGGATCTAATATCCATAAACCCAATAGCTTTGATGGGCCGATTATATTTATCTTGTTTGAAGAGTTGGATCTGGACATATAGTCATTGTACTAGAGTACGATATAACTTTATACAAGTCTGCTGTAATATGTATAAAGAATCATCAGACAATTCTTCTTCAAAGGTCGTAACAGAAATAACAAAATTTGTGTCTTCATCTTTGGTTGATTGTTCCTTAATAAGATCTTCAAAGTTATTGGAAGAATGAATTAGAAAAATGGATTGCATTTGTTTATTCAAATGGATCTTTAGGTACCACTTTATTCTTTTCATCAATCGTCATTGGATGAGTCCTCCCATTCACCACAAAAGTCCATGCTTTAGTTCTTTGTGCTTGAATAAACATTTTCATTCTTGATTTCCAAGTAAGATAGTTGGAACCATCAAGTAAAGATGACCTAATGATTGACACCCCTTCTCTAGTAGCCATAAATATGGAACACCGATCTACACCAATTTGAGTCACCAAGTTCTGATTAGGTAAACCAAACTCTGATACTAATTGAAAAACCTGAGGGTTGTCGTTCTGTAATAAATGTGTTCTTCTATGGTTGCTTTGAACTAAACTTGAAGATTGCATAACAGAAAGCAACTGTGTGTTAGTAATCACCAAATTTTCTAGAATTAAAACAAAAGCAGAAAAATAAAATATGTAACAAATAAATCAACAACTAAAATTTAGTAACATAGTTCGACACACTCGACTTAGTCTGTGGGGTTCTCACCCAGCTTAATCAAATTTTCACCAAAGCACAGTAATTTTATACAAGACTTTACTAAGCAGACATCACTCAACTCTTGACATTATCCACTCGTACTCACACCCTGTGAAAGTATTTCACTCCTAATAACACAACCATCTTGTGCTAATCTTAATAGAGGATTTATGCAATATTGAAAGAAGATAAAGATAAAAATAAATCTCAAGTGATTAAAACAAGAATAACATAAACAAAGTGACACTTGAGTCAAAAGACATTCTCCTATATGTATAGCCTCATCAACTCTAAACATGGGAAGTTGTTCAGCAAGAATTCTCCTGCGAATCTTCAAAATAATCACTGAAGCATCCCACTCATAATAGCCACAAAATCATCAAACAAACATATGTTCATTACCGAAATATCTCAAAACAATACAACTACATGATTTATTAGTTTTCTTGATGTTTTTCACGCACGAAAATGATGAAGTGATATTCCAAATCATTCAGGCACATGCAGAAAAATGCAGTTGCTAAAGATTGCTCAAATTACTGATAAATCTGCATGTATCTCTTCAATGAAAACATGTCTATCTCCAATTTTACATATCCAATAAATCATATCTTCTTTAGGATTTTATTCCAAGTAGGATTCCTTCATTATTCAAAATAGTGGAATCCTATACCAAGTACATTTCTTATCACTAATGATATACCGAATGTATCCAACTTTAAATAATGCCCAAAATAATAAATTAGATATCTTAGCAAATATCTTAACAAAAAATTGTGGCCAAGTTACAACAGTTAGGTTAAGTGCTGGTCTGTAATCTTGATGGCTTCCATTGTACTGATTTGTGATTCAGTGTTCTCTGACCCACTTGCATGCCGCCCCCGGAAGAGAGTCAACGGTAATCAGGCAACAAAAACAATTATTTGAACAAACTGTTCCTGTGAATGTTTTATAGAGTTGCTGAATCTCCTTTTCTTTTGACTTTTCAGCACGATTCTCTTCTACAGCAATCAAAGTCAGGACAGCTTGATAGACTCAGGTCATTTAAGACCATGTTGAAGCGCGTAATAACATTCTCACAGGTCTCAAAAAGTAGTATAACACCTGTCCTCAAAGACAAGTGCTACATCAAGTATCAAGCGGCTGAGAATTGAGGTCCACTACCGGGTTTTACGGCACACGGACTCTTTTCTGCTGCGTTAGTTCTTGCCATCTCTGAGAACCCCACTTACTAATTTGGCATTACTACATTTGTTTTGTCAAGAACTTCCGTGCTATTACAAAATCTTAATATCTCATTATTCAGTGTCCTATAATAAAGTTCTACTTTCTGAACCTTTATATGAATCATTTTTGAACTACGTGCCTTAAAGCAAAAGCAATGAGAGGGGAAAAGTTATTAACCAATATTTTATGCATGTTTATATCCAACTTCAAAGAAAAAAGGAGTATGCACATTTTTCATTTGATGTTTAGGAAAAAGCTGTCTTTGCCATAACTTTGCCTATGGCAGGCCAATCATGCCCTCGGGGAAGAGATAAGGGAAATAAATCAGAGACTTATTGATACAGTAGTTAATATTAGTGATGAAGATTTGGAATGGGGTGAAGGAACTGTTGTACAATGCTCTTATGTTGCTATTGCCCCAAGTCCCAAGTTTAAGTCACTATATGCTTCGGGACAAATAGTAAGTTCTTGGATACCATTTGAGGCCAAGAAATTACTTAGATATGCCATTTTTCTCAGTTCTTCATACTAATGGTGTTTAATCCCGTGCAGTCACAAATTCAACCCCTTAGATTGCTTGTGCCTACAACTTATCCAAATTGCTCCGTAATTTTACTCGACAAGCTTCCCGTTGAAGTCAGGTGAAGGGATTGGCATTCTGATCTTTGTTGTTTTTCTCTTTTTCTTTTTCTTATTTACGGTTCATCGAATTGTGTTGGTGTGTTTTACACACACAGGTATACCATGTTGTCTCTTATCCACATTCTAGTCTGGAAGCGCGTATGTTTGGACTGAGTTTCTACCTTTCAAGAAGGTATTGATTCACCAATTAGATTAGCAATTATGGATGAAAGATTAACTGAATTAAAAGAACAAGTCATTGAAATTACAAATGGTAATCTTGCTTATAGAAAAATTAAATTTAATACTAGATTAAAATTAGGAATCCTTTTACAATCATATAATTTAGACGAAACAATTTTTTAAATTCACAAATATATTCTTCTAAATAACAGATATTACATATGCTTATATTATTTAAATGCCACAGAGCCTGTTTTCGTTCTTCATTTTCAATTTCTTGTTCATATGAAGCCATGTTTTTCCAATAAATTATTTATAAATTTCATTTATAATTATGCGAAATGAGTTAATTGGTTCTACCGCATTAAGAAATTCAATAGTGTTTTTCATTCTTACTTCATTATCTAATAAAAAGTTGAGAGCAAATATAGACAATATAGAAACTGAAGAACACAGATTAACAGATAATTTAGAAAATATAGAAAAAGATGTTAAAACTCAGCTTGAAGAAATAACTAAATTAGTTAATCAATTAACATTAAATTCTTTTTCTAAAACCGAAGCCCTTAAACCAGTTACTGATCAAGATGGAAGTAATATATAAAGATAATTTGAACACAGCAGGCTTTGAAAGAATTTCTCTCAAGATGAGAGGAGAGGGAAAACTTCATTCATAT
>JANQBM010000001.1:16016836-16027231 GCA_025594535.1 Erythroxylum domingense | reverse complement strand
ATATTTACTTTGCTTAGTAATGAGAATGAGAATTTGAGAAATTGCTTTTGTGTATGATGATGTTATTTTACAGGTTGGGTATGATGATTGTCGAAGTGGAATGGGTATGTGCATATTCTTCTTCGTTGAGATTACAAAATTGTTTTTTGTTTTAGAATAACATGTTAGAGATTGGAAAGGTTGTATAGGATTAATCATTTGAGATGAGATTCAAGAATTTAACCAAAGTACTTAGTAGTGGAATTGATATGAAGAGATATGACATTTTGCAAGCTTTCATAGGTGTAGAAATTATGTTCTGAACTCAAGGAAAAAATGTATCGATTTAGGTAGAATTAGCCAAAGTTGTCTTCATGAAAGTTGTAGATTATCTTTCTACCTTTCCAATGATATAAAGTATGAAATTTTTGGAAGTTGGGATTGGGAGATACTATCATTATAAGTTTGTAATGCTATTCAGGATGCATATAAGACCACTATAGTGAAAGATGAGAATTTGTTGTTGTGATGAATCAATGAAGTTGAGATTTGGAGGTTTAATGAAATCAATTTGTTAATTGAATGTTTAATGAGGGACATTGCATTAGAATAAGTGAAATTGGGAAGATTGTTAATGATAGGGTTGTTAGAGTGGATGTAGGAATCATTGGAGATGCTTGGAGAGAGCTTAGTATGTTCGGTTGTATAGTCTGGATCGTTTTAGTCTGAATCATCTTAGTCGGGATCGTCTTAGTCTAGATTGTCTTAGTCTGGATCATCTTAGTTTGAATCATTTTAGTCAGGATCGTCTTAGTCTGAATCATCTTAGTCTGGATCGTCTTATTCTAGATTATCTTAGACTGATTCGTCTGATCCATTTCAGACCTAATTACTTCGCCTAAGACAAAGTTATTTTATTTTGACCCTCTATATGGTGAAATCCCTTTTGAAGGTCTTCACAAAAGTTGTAGATATCGAAGTCCTCTTTGAAACTGTCTTAAAAGGACCAAAATCTGATATCTCTAGTGAAAATTATGTTAGTTGTCCCAAGATAGGTACTATATGATTGAGGACATAATCAGGTTTGACTCTTTTGGCCATAACTTCATCATCCGATCTCCAATGAAGTGATTATTGAACTAATAGATTCCTAACATATTTATCTACCTCTCAATAAAATATTGGTATCCATTGGGGTTGATTCGAAAAATATTGATGGAGAGAAAGTGAGGGAAATGATCGAAAGAGCATGAATTGATTGTTTTACCAAACATACTTTAGTATTTTAATCATATCTTGAATTGTAGAGCTCCGAATGAGAAGATTATTGTTTCAAAATAAACTAGAGACACGGAGCTACAATTGTCCTAAAGAAGTCAGTTTGTGATTCTGCTATTAGAACTGGTTTTGGCTAGAGATATCGTATGGAAATAACCTTATAGGATAATACGTTCACGTCTTTTGATATTCCAGATAGTTGGGCTCCAGAAATGGGGTCCAACACTATTACTCTATATCCAAATGCAAGATGGTTAAGGCAAGGCGACCTTTTGTATATGGAAGCATTAACCAGGTTGAATAAAATAATATCAATACATCACCTAACTTTAAGTTCCATAGTAAATGCAAGAAAACGGGGCTATTTTCTCTCATATTTGCAAATGACCTAATTTTATTTTCAAGAGCTCATGATACTTAAGTAAGTCCACTAATGGCTTCGGTAAAAGTATTTAGAGAAACATAATGGCTTCACTAAATGTATTTAGAGAAACATCATGTCTAGAGGTAAGTAAACAAAAATTCCACCTGCTCACCTTAGAGAGTGCTCAATCAAAAAAAGGAATGGTTGTCAAATATCTCAAGTCTCTAAACACTAAATCTACCCTTTAAAAACCTACGGCTCCTATATCTATAAGAATGACTCAATTCAGAGATAATATCACATTAATTGAAAATATATATAGGAGAATGAGGAAGTGCAATAGAACATTATCCCTATAGGGAGAATTTTATTAATAAAAGCAGTCTTAAATTCCCTTAAGGTATAATGGTCTTCATACTTCTTTCTCTCAAAGGTATGATTAGGGACATATAAAAGCTAAAAGATGATACCTTTGGATAGGAAGGGAGGAAGGCTCCTTTCTAAGGTTTCCTAGTAGGAAGTATGTAGACCTTTAAAGGGAAGGGGGACTTGGTAGTACCCAAATAAGCACTAGAAACTAAGTACTACTTAAGAAAAGGCTTTGAGATTCAATGAACAATAGAACTTCTCTATGGATGAAATGGATGGAGGCATACATTTTGAAAGGTAGACCATATGGGAGTTAAAGATAAGTCCCTCCCTTTCATGGTTCCTTAGAAAGTTATTGAATCTAAAAGATGAGTTAGGACAACCCTATGTTGTTATCTCTCAATAATAGATCCCTCTAAACTCTAAAGTTAAAACCTAGATAAGGAATAATCAATAACAAGGAGTTCCTTAAGATATGTTGCAGTATTTACTAGAACATTAAATGAACCATAAGATAAATACATACGGTTAGGCATAGTTTTAGTGGATAAACTAATGAATTTGCCAAGGAATTAATAAAGGAAAAGGATTCAAAAATGGAAGGATAGAGATTTGTATAGAGTTGTAACATACTCCTCAAGGTGTCTTTTTTCATGTGGGTCCTAATTAAGAATAGAGCCCTTACATTAGACATAATCAGATTCCTAGATACCCCTTCCATCTGTATGATATGCAAGGAGGATCCAGAAATAGTTGAACACTTATTCTTTAGTTGTAGAATCACTTAAGAAATATGGCGTGAAATTAGAGATATATCTCAATTGGACTTCCCAAATCCAGGCTACAAGGATATAGTATGCAAGATAAAAAGAAACAGATAACTTACTAAAGATGATCGTGCAACAACAGAAATCACCTTCAATTCAACCATCGTCTAACTGTGGAAGGAGCGGAACACTAGATGCTCTAAGGGAATTGAGAGCGGCACTAAGCAAATCAATAGAGCTTACTAGATGGATCATAGAACAACGACTTGTAATTACAGATATCAAAATCTATAGCCAAATAATCCTGAGAGCTTGGAGAATATAGAGGACATGCCATAAGTAGATGATGAAAATGTGAAGGTTCAAACAAAGCTTGAAATCTTGCAACCTCCATTACCAAGGTTCGAGGCCGGTAGAGGTTAAGGTATTAAATACGCCAAGATCAGTCCCACTAGAAAAAAGAAACTTTAGAATGTCAGAACCTTAAGTAATTAAAGTTATTGTAAACAGGGCTTGAGATTGGCCCTTTGATGTCCTAGGAGCCCTAGTTTGGAAGAAATTCTTATTCGACACTGAGAATATGATGCCTCGTTGTGTGATTTTCTAGCATGTCTCTGTCGACAATTGTATGTGCATGAGCCTCACTTTTAATTTGTACATAAAAACTGTGAGAATAAGTGTAACCCCCAAAGACTCGCTTCTTCTCATTCATGTTGCTCAGCCGACAGCATGATAAACTCTTTCGCAACCAACCGGTGCCGCCTCTGTCTTGTGTAAAACACCCATACGATTAACAAAATCATAGCTGCTACTGAAACCATGATCAGCCCGATAAACACCAATTTCGTATAGAGCCTTAGGCCTGAGCAACGATGCTTAATGATGACACTGAATGTGTCTCGCACAAAGCTGCAATCTACAAGATCAACAAGGAACGGACTGTACCGGTACAAAATATTGCTTACATTCACAGTAGACACCATCTGCATGTAGATTTCCGGGGTCAACCTGCCAGTGGATGTGCACGTACCATTCCTAGAAACTTGACAGATATGCTTCCTCCATTCCTACATAGTGCATACCAAGAAAAGGTTTCCATTTCTTGAAAATCTACTATATAATGAATTCCTTTTTTAGCTCAGAAAGCGTAGGGACTACATGCTATTGGACATTTCTCACCTGGGATGCATTGTCCAAGTCTACTTCAGTAGCAGCACATGTTCGATCGGTGAGGTCAGCATTAAAGGGATTACAGAGGACAGGCACCCTTGGACCAGATTGATTGTAGTATACAACTTCTGGTTTTGGCTGCAAGTTGAGTGGTGGATCGACATTGGACACAGTAGTGATGAATAGGTCAACAATACCAACAGCCTGGAATGTAACGTTCTTGCTTTGTCTGAATATTTCCTGTGCGGTATCGTGATCTACACAGGAGAGGATGTCATCTAATGCTGTATGTGCTATGGGGTTTTGGACCCATTCCTCCATTGCAACACACGTGTCTCCCACCACACTGAAGTTGAAAGAAGAAAGACATGTCTTAAAACAGTATTTGACCAGATCAATAGCATCTGTTGATGTCTAATGTCTCCTTAAATAGCAAGAGATTGGACTTACTTATACAAAAGTAGAAAAAAGCAACATAATATGAAGGCAAATATTCCAAGTATCCATACTATAAGAGCCAGCCTGCAAAGCAAACAGACCGAGAAATCATAAGGTTACTGTACAAGGGAGGAGGTACAAAATTTTCTCCTCTACAATCAGTTCCAATTCTGGTGAAAATTTTACGTTTTTCTGATGTAAAAACGAAAAATAAGCATGTGAAGAGCATGGACCACAATGAGAGCGGACGTCTAAGTAACTCACAGGTACAAAGCAGTTTCCATTCCCAAAATTGAAAACACTGCAACCATTGGCATGATCAGTTAAAAATGTTTCGAAGTCAATTGTCATTATCTCTCTATCTATTTATAAAAAGGGATATTACACTTACATAAGCCAATGAAAGCCAATAAGAGGAGCAAAGCAGCTAAAATGAGCAAAGTCAACCTTCTGCGATGCATGTGAAGAAAATACTTGAATTCCTCAAAAAATTTTGGAGCTTTCTCAATCAAATACTTAGAAAAGCATTTACTCACAAAGAATCCAAAGAGCTCTGTATTTTATGTGAATTTTTGCTAGTTTCTCTTCTCAGGACAATAGATGAAGCATTTATCATTTTTTCTACCCTGCTGATGCTATTGGTGAAACTTGGGGAAAGAGAAAACTGATCCACCTCGATCATCTTAGCAGCAGACAGGTATTTGGACACAGTAGTTAGATTCCTGACTGTGATCTCTGCCTGGTTTACTACATAATCTATTGTACTTCTTGTACTGCTGTGAAACATTTCCTCTCCAGTGTAGAGAATAGCACATCCAGTTCTGAGGTAAACCATATAAGAAATAAATGCTTGGAGCTAATCGGAGACATAAAATTCAATAAGCGCATTAAAGAAGAGAAGCCGAGTGGACCTACATTACAGCAATTGTGAACAATATGAGAAGGGTAAGGGAAAGCGCATAAGCGAATCGAGAATAGCCATTTTTCCTCCGTGTACAGCAGAAATGACGAATACATATGAACAGTAAAATTACAGCTAATCCCGCAATCCAGGTTATGGGAACTAGCAGCAGAGGAGCAACCGTAAATGCAACAGACTGTAACAGAAACACGTTTAAGAGGATGAGCAGATCATTGTCGCATTAATCCCAAAGGTAAAGGCAAAACTACTTAATCATAACAAAATTGAGAAAGTTGTGATAATCCATGTAGCTCAACGAACTTATTTATCACACAATTCTTTAATGTAATAGAAATTAGTAATTCGAGAGACCATCTTAATATAAAAGTTACAAGCAAGATCATTGAATATTTTAATTTTTCTCCATAGAAACTCACGGAAAAGTAATGCCCTTCGCTAATATTCCAGCCACCTTTATAGTATCTGAAATCGTCAAGAGGGTCTCTCCTTTGTGTTCTGTTTGCAGCTAATATCATTGACGTACTTCTGTTAAGTTGGACACTTTTCACATCAAGAGCATGGGTGTTCATTCCCCATGAAAATAACGTATCATGAAGTTCCTCGGCCAACCCTGTATAATCATTTTGAATACATCATTGAAAAGGCCAAAATGCGACGAAGAAAACACTGTTCTTGAATTTGATCATGGAAACAATGTATATGGAGAAAAATAAAATGAAAAAGAAGAACCCATTTGAAAAGAACTTAGCCTAGTCTTGTGTAACAAGATTTCATTTGAGGAATTGCAACTAACAAGATGAAGAACAAGTACCAGGAATTTGATGAGGTTTAGTTCTGGAAGCCCCCTGGGAGATTGTAAGAAAGCTCGAAGATATTGCGAAGAGTATAGTTGGAAGAACGAGATATGGAACTGGTCTGCCATTACTGGACATATCCTGATGATCTTTAGTTTAATTGGATTGTGGCAGAAGGTAGAACAAGGTAATGCATGCAATTCTGATCTACGAGACTTAGCATTGATTCTACCGAGAAGTGAATGCCTTTTGTTGTCAATACTCTTACGATTATCATGTAATTGGTGTATTTACCTGGAGAAGTTAAAAGAGTTACGGCATCTCAATTTGGCGTTTCTAATGTTTTGCGTTAGTTCCTTTTTCTGTACATCTTGAGATTAATTTTAGACATAGTGCTATAAGGATTCATCTCAAGCTTAACTTTGAAAAATCTTTTGGTCCCATTCGTATAAAAATTAATAAATGCAATTAAAATTTTAATGTTACCAAAAATAATATCATTAGCAACAAGTTGTTAATTTTTAAATTATGATATTTTCTTCTTATGAAACTATATTACTTGTTTCTAAAACTTATTTATAGTTGGGCCTCAGTTGTAAATTCTAAGGTTTAGTTCTTGAATTCTTATAAAATTGGTAGACCATAGCGTTTGTTTGAACTAATGTATTCAATTCATTAATTTAATCGATACAGTTACAATGAAATTATTATTATTTGGTTAATTTACTGTATGCTGTTTATTTAATTAACTTGAATATTTAATTAATCACATTGCTGAAATCTAACAAATAAATTCATATATTAAAAACAAAAGAAGAAATGAATAAATAGCATCATTTGAGAAGCTTCTAGTAACAGGAGTAGAAAATGCATAAAAAAGAAGGGATGATTTTGTAATATAAATGTGGATTGTATTTACGCTTTAATAATAAAAGTCTTAATAAAAAGAAAGGAAACACAAAAAATTAAGATTTTTTAAATCATATCATTATCAATTTATCTTATAAAAATTGGGAATAAAGTTATTATTTCTGCTCTTGTGTCCCAAGTTGCAATGTACTATTTCCAACTTTGATCCTAAGACGCCTCTTTCTCCATTGCTTTTCATCCCTCTTCTTTTTGTTCAATTTGTGGTATTTGGCTTTGTATTATGATCTGATATGCTTTGCTGCATTTCTTGATGATGGAATCTTTTGATTTTGCATTTATCTTCCATATTGCCTAATGGTAGTCTCCAAGGACTCTTGATTCTGGATTACATGCTTCATCTACTTATTGCTCGAATGCTATTGATTAAGGTTTGCTCGCCCATTGCATGTTTTCTGAATACGTTCCTGATCCTCTCCAACTAGATGTTGTATACCATGCTCTTTAGGCTAATTATTATTATTTTCCATTTCACTACCTACCTCTTCAAAATGTTGCAGCACCATTGGACTATGTCATTCCATATGGTAAGTGGTATTTGGGGTTTGCATAGGTTCCTACTTACTGCTCATATTTGTAGTGAGTAGGAACATGTGAAGAACAAATGTTCAGAGGTCTCCTAATTTTGTTTACACAACACACATGCCACACTTAGTAATTTCTTTACTTAGGAAAGGGTAAAAAGTCTCCCCTTCATTGCTAACCACATCACCATTGATGCCCTAGGACTTGCTTCCTTAAACCGCACTTACTCTATGTGACTTTACAGCTAGTACCTTTTAACTGTTGTTTACATGACAAGTTGTTGAACTCTCTATTGCTTTTTCTCTATGTAATCTCATCCTCCTTGTATTGATCTAGTTGTACCAGTATTGATTGAATATAGATACTACTTAGATAGCTAATTTCTATAAGATTTGATAGCTTTACGTAATGTTACTTGACCCAATATCATTTCTGTTAGGGATGTAAGTACTTGAACCTCCTTCAAGGGTCCCAAACTACACCAATTGTTATTCCAAAAAGTGTTCCTACCCCATTTCCCACTTTATGTTTAAATTCAGCTCCAAATTTTTGTTTGAGCTTGAATATTTGAGTCATGATCTAAGAGAAATTGGGACTAGGATTATTTAGCCAGAATTGTTGATGCTTTATATAGTAGGTATGTACCCAGCACACCCATAGGCATTCCTCAGCTTTCAAAAGCCTCCACACTCTTTTTGTCATCAAAGTTTGGTTTATTTTTCTTAGTAGAAGGATTCTTAGTCCCTTTTCCTACTACTCCTACAACCTTCATTCCATATTACTTTAGAATAAACTCTTCCTTCAACATTCCCTTCCACAGAAAGCTTTTTAACATCTTCTCTATGTTTTGGTGATATTTTTAAGAAACCAAATATGTGAGCTTCAATATACATGCATATTGTTGAGAATAGACCTTATTAGTTATAGTCTTCTATTGTAAACAAAAATTGCAAGCACTAGCTTGATATCCTTAAATTGATCTTATCCAACAATGGCATGAGGTGCTTATATGTACGCCTTCTAGTGATGCTGGAAACTTCTAGAAAGGTGCTTGGAGGTTTAGATGGTTTGGTCCCTAAAATTTGAGCTAATCAACCTAATATTTACTTAGCACTGGATGAAATGATTAATTAGTTTTTCTATTTATTGATGGTCAAGAGATTGGAAAAATTTGATAATAGTCATTAGTAAGCATATTAAGCTTGGATTTGCTTTTAATGGTAAAATTAAGTCATTAGCAAATGATAGGCTTATATTTGGAGTGAAAATTGAAATGTTGATCTCTACTAGCCATCCCCTTGATAAGTCTCACCAGTAACTCTATAGCTAGGGTGAAAAGTTAAGGAGACAAAGGTCCCTTTGTTTTAGGTCCTTAGCTCTTATAATCATTCGTGTCAATTCTCCATTGATGAGAATTCCATATAACACTATTGTTATGCATTATGTGATCTACTGAATAAACTAGTTTGGGAAACTTTATGATTGAAAAATGTTGGTTAAAAAACTCCAATCCAAAGATTCATAATAATTTTTAAAATCAATTTTTAAAGCGTATTTACTAGGAAAAATTTTCTTTGAGTAGTTTTGAATAGTTCTTGTATTAATAAAATATTGTCACCTATTGATCTTCCTTGAATATAAGCCCTTTGTGACATATCAATTAGGTGGCTCAATATTGGTTTTAGCCTATTAGCAAGTATCTTTACTATCACTTTATATATTGTATTACAACATGAAATTGGTCAATAACCCTTTATGAGGTTTGGAGATTATACCTTAGGAATGAGGATTATGTAGGTCTTATTGAACTCCTTCTACATTTTTCCTTCTTTAAAGAATTCTAAGACTACCTCCACCACTATAATCTTTAAGTGCTTTCAAATCTTTTAGAAAAACTTGGCATTAAACCTATCGATCCTGACACTTTGTTAGGGTTCAAGGAGATTAGAGCTCTCTCTACCTCAATAGTTTGAATTGGCTTGATTAGTGCCTTATCATATGGTTTAGTGTTTGTTCATTCATAATGGCCTTAATTTTGTTGATCAAAGAGATGACATTAGTGCCTGACCCTAAGGAATTGGCAAAGAAGCTATATATTTCATCATGTACCCCCTTATTAGATCTAAGCACTTCTCTATTCTCTTTACCATTGAAGTGATCTTGTTATTGTTCTGCCTTTTTTGTATTGATTTGTGAAATAAATGTGCATTCCTATCTTCATGTTTTATCGAATTTGCTCTGGATCTCTTTATGAATAAGGACAAATTGATCTCAACCAAGTTGTTATATTTATGCATTGCCTAATTTTCCTTTTCTTATAACTCCTTGCATTGGAGGTTAGTACAAAGAGAAATCTAAATTACTTCTGAATTATTTATTTCCACCTTTATTGCTACTTGAGAGGTTATATGTGTTATATATTTCATCCTTTTGAGCTCACTTATAATTACTTGCAACTTTTTTTACATAAGTGAATATCCCGTTCTCTCTAATAGGGGTTTGGATACCCTTAATCAAAACTTATTTAAAACCATTTACTTTCAGCAAGTAGTTGTTGAAGTTGAATGGATATCTCCTGATTTGGTATTTAAGAATGTCATTGAATGACTTATTTGATTGAATTAGGCAATATTGTTGTAACCACAAATGCACGATGTAACTGTAGCTAGTACTAGCAAGTGCGAGTACATCCTACGAAGATGATGAATACTAGTAATTACCTTTCCTATTATCTAGCCTAAGGATTGATTTTAAGTTTTTAATAAAAAGAAACTAAAATTAAGCAGAGCACTTCTCAGCAACCTTCAATGAGAGGCCTTAGGGGGGAGGTTAGCTGGATTCACGCATGAGGATGGCATGCGA
>JANQBM010000001.1:15976166-16006946 GCA_025594535.1 Erythroxylum domingense | reverse complement strand
TTACAACTGCATGAGCATGAGATGTGGTAATTTACCACATCTGGACCCGTTTCATTGGTCCGACCCGTTCTCTGGAAACGGGATGTTACAGTAATACAAAATTAAATTAAAAAATAACATAAGCATAGACTCAAATATCTTCCCTAATTAAAACCTAAGCTTATACTGCACAATATGGTATTAAAGCACCTAAACATTTTTAGGAAGCATTAATGTAAGAGACAACATTTTACCTTAAGTGCTTTGAGCAATACATCTAGAATGTAAGAGAGAACATTTGACCCTAAGTAGTTTGAGCAATACACTCATAAGACTTCTTAAGACTCTGAGGCTTCCCAAACTCCTAACAAATGGCATTAAGTGATTTTCCTTCATATAGACAACTTTATTTTTGTACGAAATTTGATGTTGATAGATATCAACTAGTGTCCTCTTCTTTATATTGCCACGTTCTACCTCTCAGGAGTTCTAATTTGATGTTACAGATGCTAGTGGAGTACTACCAAACTTATGAATGGAATGGACTTTTGATCTGGGTTATCAAGAAAGCTAAAGAACTTTAAAAAATGCAGAGCTCTTCAAAACTGCTTTCACCATAACTCTTTACTTAATTTGGAGAGAAAGAAACAACATATTGTACAAAGGTGCAGCCATTGGAAAGCATCAACTAGCTGATAGTACTCTAAATTAAATTAGAGAGATCATGATCAAAAATAATGTACAAACAAACTCACTCTTGATATGAAGCTTAGATGGAATCTCTAAGTACTTGGTTGCTTGTATCTTCTAACTTGTTTGTATTCATTATCAGTAAGTTGTAATTTTGAGTTCATTGTAATGTTGTAATAGCTTGTGCTAGTGTTAATAAAATTTTTATTTTTATTTTAAAAAATATTATAAAAAAGTTACTCTTAGTCTTAAAAGAAGAATTATAGTGAAAATCCAAGAAGAATCTTAATAGTGAACATAGGCAAGGGTTATTTTTTTAGACCAATATAAATTGGTTTATAACTCTCTTCCTTTACTCTTTTACTTCATTGCTTAAGTGTATTGTTAAAATTTATTATGTCATTTCATACTTTCACCCTTTACAAATTATGATCTTTAACATATTGATTTAATAAATTTTAGTTAAATATTTTAGTAACTTTTAGTTAAGGATTTTATAAATACCTATTTCACATCCCCTTTTAGATGTCATTTAGGATTAACAACTTTATATTATGATTATGAAATTTGACATAGGCATATCAAAACAACATTTCTAATTGTAAATTTGCTTGATGATATGTATATGCACAACCTAAAGAGTTTGAATCTAAGAGGTTTACTAATTAAGTATGTAAACTGCAAAAGTTTATTTGTGGACTTAAGCAAGCATCACAAAGTTGGAACATCTATTTTGGTAAGACAATCAAAGAGTTTTATTTTATCAAAACTATGGTTGAATATAATCTTCTGCCTTTAATGGGAAGACTATAGATCCATCACCACTCTGTACTAGCTTGATAGTTAGAAGATTAAAATGACAAATTTTCTTGGTTTAATGTTAAAATTCTTAGCAGGCTCATTAGGAGAAGGCAACAATCCAGATGAACTAGAATTGGTTAATGGAACAACAAGTGAGGATCCGTGCTTTTGATGTTCCATTTTACTAACAGAATAGCTCTTAGAAGCATTAATTTTCTTATTTCTTGACTTAAACATAAACATAGGATTTAAGTAATTATATCCTAGTTTTAATCCTTTGTTAAATAAAATTCAAGTGTTTGTAGTTTATTAGAGTACTTATAAAAGAGCACCCAATACTCCTCCACTTTTCCTGTTGCGACTCCTTAAAGCTTGTCTCCAAATCTTTGTGTCAACACCACAATATACTAGCCTTAAGCTGCTTCCGATGTCTCGTGTACAATTAATTGATTTCACCCTACTACAATTTCTTCTATATGCATCACTACAATTCTAAGTCTCTCTTTGGAGGTAGTTTATCAACCAAAAAATCCTTTCGGAATGATTCCAATTATGGAATTTACTTTCATCAAATTTAAACAAGTCTACTTTGTTAAATACATTTGGAAACTAGGACGGGATCCAATCCCAACCACAGAGGAATACTTACAAAAATTTTTCGTATTTTTTATTTCTTAAAAATCAAGATCTCTTTAATTTTATAAAATGATTAACACGTAGATCATAAAAAAATATGAATCATAATTCGAACTTTATTCTAGACCTTGATCTTTATCTTGTCATATCCCTCAAACCATTTTTGAAACCAATCCGTCTCAACCACGGTAGCTAAGCATCTAACAGTATCCATATAATGGGTTGAGAGAACTCTGTAACTCTTACAGAGAGAGTTAACCAAGAAATGCTTGCTCCATTATAGCTTAAGCATATTTATAATAGGTTTTGGACATTTTAGAAATGGTAAAAATGTTTGATGCTTAGGTGTAAAGATGTCCCACCAATGAACAGAACCATGGGCCAATATCATTGCATCATTAAAAAGAGGCATAGGAGTTAGAAGAACCTTGTAAACTTCTTGCTAGAAATCCTAGGTTGACATATAGAACCTCAACAAACTTGAAGAGAAAATAGTAAATATGAACATGATAAATTATGATATGAATGAATTTATGGAAGTTATTGTGTCTAATTTCTATCGACTTTGGTCGCCTTCATATCTTGATTTTGGTTACAAATTCATGTGTTTTGATCCGAATGAGAGACGAATTGAGTGAAAATCATGTGAATGTTGCTTGCATGTTAATTGGATTATTTCGTGAATTTTGCATTAAAAAAAAGAAATAAAGAAATGTGGTGACTAAACAAGTGGTGGTGACTTAACTTATCACCACCATAACCAGCCCTCACATAGTTTACTTATTACATGGCATCTGTAGGTTGAAGGCTCGAAAACCTAGACATAAAATAAGACTACAAATAGAAAGAAGAGAGGAGGGCAGCAGACACTCTACACATTCTGTCATTCTATCATTTCCATACACATTCTTAACAAAAATACACCCATTTAGGGACACAAAACAGATAGGGAGAAAGAAGACGGAGAAGAGAGCTAGAGAAACAGAGTGGGTTTAAGAAGAGAAAAAGAAGAACAACAACAAGGTGAAAGCAGTGCGAGCCTTCGATCATTTAGGTAAGAACCAAACAGAAGTAGAAGGTGAGAGCTCATGCGGGAAGCTTGAGAGGGACAAGAGATCACCCCAACTCCCTCATCCAATCCCTGTTTTCTTATTTTGTTCTTCATTTGTTACATTGTTTTTTCGTTATTTTACTGGACTTATTATTCTTTAGCTTAACCTACTCTCACTCTATAGCTTTTGATAGTTCATTTGGTTATTTACTTGGTTTGTTGCTTGATACTTCTCTTTTACTAATAAAGATGGGATTGAAGTATATGAAGATGATGAATCTTATTATTTCCATGATGGGCTAATCTCTTTTTCTTAAGGATTAATGTAGTTATTTTAGTTAAATATGCATGATTGAGGGACTGTGTTGATGTTTTATGTTTGCTATAGTTTCTGAACTAAATGGATGTAATAGGATGACCAAACTTTGCATCATTTTGGTATTGAACGAAGGATCAAGAAAAGAAGTTTAATATGGAATGAGGAACTATAGACGCTTAGGTTGAGAATTAGAAATATATTAACTTAAGTGGTAATTAGTAGTTGGGTTTCTTTAATTAATTCAGATGATAAATTGTTGAATACGAAAGTCAGACTTAGTTTACTATTCAAGTTGATCTTAGAACCCAACTGTTAATTTTGGTAAAACAATTATCCAATCATTTCCCTTCAGTCATGTACAGTGAAATTAATTCTCAAGAGTTTCCCATTTCGATTAATCTATTCATTTTTGCTTCCAGTTGAATCATTTTACTTTTCAATTTAATTTTGTGATTTTCTTTAAAGCCTTCTCTCGACAAATTGGGATAGAATGTTTAGGATTGCATATATTTTTATTTTTGTTCAAGATTAATTTAAATGTACTAATTTCACCTCCGTGGGAGACGATCCTACCTAATCAACTATAATTACCTCGTATACTTATGAGTAGGATAGCCTAGGTACTTTTAGAACTTGTTTTGGGCACAGCAAGTTTTTAGCGTCGTCGCCAGGGAGGTGTTTAGTGTTTGCACTTACTTCAATTTTGATTATTTTGTCAATTTTTTTTATCTGTTCATACATACATTTTGTCATGTTATTTTGTTAAGTTGTTTTAGTAATTTTATTATTAATTCACTTTTTTTATTTGGATTATGCGAGGAAGGAGGTGTCGGGAAAGCAAACGTGTTCCCTTTATTGATAACGTTCATCAGATAAGAGGATCTTAAAGGGACATTGAAGACAATCTCGAGGAACCAAAGCCTGAAGATCAAGAGATGGGTGAAAGGCAGACAGTAATGAAGGAGTATGCCAGACCAATGATTGGTACTGCCACTTCATGCATACGTTTAGGAGAGGCAGCCAGAAAATATGAATTTAAGGGCATTCACTACAACATGTTGTCATCATTCTATGGGGTTCCCAATGAAGACCCATTAAACTTTATTCAGGAGTTCTATACCACTCTCTATACATTCTCGTTGGATGGAATAAATAAACCAAGGCATAGCTGTAACATCCTGTTATTTAGGATAAGGTTAACATAGTATTTATAAGAGGTTATTAAGAAAGTAGGAAGTATAATTCATACATATGCATAATGTGGCATACACGTACATGAGAATATTGATTTTTGCACATTAATATAGTTGTACATGCATTCATTGACATTTTTCGGGTATAAGTGACTTTTAATGTGATTAAAAATGTGAATTGTGGATTATTTGTCTTGAAAATTGAATTGGTGTGTATTAGAATTGATTTCGCATTTTTAGTGACATTTCAGACATTTCAAAAAATTTTAAAAATTTGGGGTATTTTTGGACTAGGAAAAATGCCTAGTGGCAACACTAATTGAGACATGGAAAATTAGGATGACTAAGCTCATAATTGAGTGACATTTGGCCTAGCTAAATGAGTGATAATTGGATTAGGAATTAACTGACAAATGGACTAATTATGGAGTGACAAATGGACCAATTATTATGTGACATGTGGACCAATCTTGGAGTGGAATGTGGACTGATTAAAGGGTGACAAATGGCAGCATAATGAGTGGAGCAGTGGCAGCATAATTGTTGAACAAATGGCTAGCATACCTTAAGATATATGGTGAGTTTATAAGTTGACACCTAGCATGATGATGGAGCAAATTCCAATAGCAAAGTTTCTATTGTTTGCCTCACCTTTCTCCACCGAAATTGCTCCAAAATTCTCTGTTTTTTGTTCTTAACCCTAGCTCAAGTGCTGCATAAAAATCACACCTACATCCTTCACCAAATTTCCAAGAAAACTAGCTGATTATGATCTTCATATTGCTGTCTGAAAATCACCTTGCTTTCACCATAAGTTTGTGTTGATTTTGCTTGCATAGAGACTTTGTTTAATCTGAAGGTTTGTGTTGGATTGGAAGACTAATAGGTAAGTAACAATCTGAGTTTTATGGCATGTCAAATTATATAAGAATGATGTTTGAATTGGACTGAAATGCATGTGATATTGGTGAAGAAGAATTGCTGGAATATGTTAGTTATAGTGTTTTCTCTAAACATCCTTTGTTCTTTTTGTTATAACTTCTTATCCTGACATCCAAACGACATGAGACTTCAACCAATAGACTCATAACACATTTTATTCATGTCCACCAGAATTTATGGGCATCTGAATCCATTCGGAAAATATTGAGTGATAAATTTAGAATGAAAATATGAGTGTGCTGGAATATTGTTAACTAGAATGATTTCACTGATCATGCTTCAGTGTTTTGGCTATATTTTCATCTGTATATTTCTAAATGAGTTTATTCTTAATTCATATTAAATTAGAGGCAATTGGTTACAACTTTCTTGGAGAAGTCGACTTTTAATTTTGTTTGTAAGTATTTTAAAATTTGGCTTAAAATTGAGTCTTGATTGAGGCTGTAGAACTATCCGAGACAGAAATCATGTTCTGTGGTTATTAAATAAACTGTATTGATAGAGGCCAAATTATACAAAGGTGTCTTAAAAAAATTTGTAAATTATTATCTTATCTTTCAGTTGGTATAAAGTTTGTAATTTTAGGATATGTGAGTTTAGAGATATAAGTTGTACAATTTGACAGCATGATTATATACAAGCCAAAGTTTTATATGTACTCAGTCTGTAGTATTGTGAGCATAACTCATAGAATACTAAATCAAAATGGACGATCTTGGTGTCATTGGAAACTTAAGACATGGGAGAATAATTTTCTAGAAGAAAGTGTTATCAAATTACTTTAACTTCCTGATGATAATAATCATGCAAAGTGGACCCGAAAGTATTGGTTTTTAGACAAATCTGAATTAATTAATTGTGTATTGATATATGAATGAGTTTTGTGACAAGAATAATGTTAAGGACACCTGAATTTGTCATGAATATGTATTGTACATATTCAGTATACATGAATGTGCATAAATGAATTCATAATTGTGCAAAATTTGATACTTGTATTATATGTTATAGAGGAGCACATTGAGCGTCATCACTTAAACATTGCCGGAACTTCAAAGCAATAGCTTTCTGGAGTGATTTGTGAGTAACCTAGATATGTGACCTCTATTTAGAAACATGTTCTATTCATAATATTTTGATTAAACTTGATTTTTTTTATAAAGATTAGATATTGATATAATTGTGACATTGATGATTCTGAACAATTGATTATTCGAGGAGTTTGATATTTGAGACTGTATTGGGAGGGTTTGTGATTTGAATGTGAATTTGATTATACTAATTCTGGCCATGAAGGTCTGAGGTATTGATTGATAAATGTGATATTGAAGTGACTATGTGTTTACTCAACATGTTTGTTAAAAGCCGGACTAAGGTCCGAAAATAATTGTGAATGATTGATTGAATATGATAAATGAGAATGGGACTGTAAATGTGTTCGAATGGGAATGATTGAAATAATGAATGATTGAATATTATTGTGATGCATTTCATACACGAATGCATGATCAGATAAAGATAATTGTGACATGAGTAGCCACCGAATATGAGCTTAAAGCTCCGGAATGTGGTATAGAGCTAAAGGCTCAATATGTACAATGAGCCCTGTATCCGCAACAGGGAAGGGATAGTATTTATGAACTCGGTATTCACAATAGATACGGGACAGTTTAGGCACTCAGTCACAATAACGTAATAATTGAAAGTGGGTCACATGAACATTGCATGTACACTTATTAAGTGTGATTGACTGATTGAATTGGAATGTGGTTATGTTATTAAATGAGATTGGGATATGTGAAATATATTATATGTGATGCAAATTGTTAAATAGAAAGTTGTGAATTATATGCTTATATGATTTGATATGTGGCATGAATTGGGTGAACCATCGAGGATGGTTACATCATTGAGTTCGCAAAACTCACCAAAATTGCAATGTTGATATTTCAAGTCCGAAAGAGGACATTAGAGATAGATAGACTCTACGAGAAGACTGATTCTTGTACTTTTGTCAAGAAATGGCTCAAAGGTCGGTCAGCTGAGACTGAAGGAGTAGTTAGTATTTTTTGTACAAATTCTCTTTCAAGCAATGTGTTATGTATATGGTTTGATATTATATATATTTCAATGGTTTTGTAAAGCTACAAAGTCAGTTTGGTTTTTATGAAATGAAATGAAGAATGCAGTTTGATTTTATAATTTGGTCACTTTTATGTATAATATTTGATGCCATGATTAAGTTAGATATATGTTTGCTCTAACGTGCCATTATTATAAATTATATGTTGGAATGTCCACTGGGTGTTCCAGTATGTAATTTATGGTAGTGGGGTGTTACAATGGATGATGACCCTTCCACCTGATTCATTCACTACATGGGAGGAGGTGTACAACAAATTCATGGGAAAGTTATATTCCCATCAAAAGACTTCTGAGTTGCAGACGAAGATAGCAACCTTCACTTAGATGGAGGGAGAGTCATTCCATAAGGCGTGGGAGTGCTTCAAACTCTTGCTCACACAGTGTCTACACTATCATTTTCCACTTCACATGTAAAACCAATGCTTCTATGATGGATTAACACAACAGTGTTAGTACACAGTGGAGAATGCAGCAGCAGGAGGTATGAGAGAGAAGACGGTGAAGAAATGTATGAAATCTTCAAAATGTTGGGGGCCAATTCTTAACAAAAGAGAGTTAGAGGAAGAAAAGCTAGAGTTCATGAAATGAGCTCGAATCAAGAACTAGTTATGCAGTTTGTTGAGTTAACAGGGCATGTAAAGATGCTAATTACAAGAGTACCCTAAAATGTTCCAAATCAAAAGGTACGTAGTATATGTGGAGCTTGTAGTCATGGAACTTGTGGTCTTGTGAGCCTTTTGCAGATGGGGAAAAACAAGTGAATTCACTAAATGGTTTTCAACCAAGGGAGCGAATGATCCATACTCAAACACCTACAACCCTGGTTAGAGAAACCACTATAATTTTTCATGGAAGACTAACAATCCACCAGTACAGCCCCAACCACAATACCAAAATTTTCATAGGCCAAATTATTACTAAAGGCAATCCTCACTTCAACACCCGCTAAGCAAGCTTTCTTTAAAGGAAAGCCTGAAGGAGTTTATTCAGGTCACAAGTCAAAATCAATAAATGAATAACAAAAGATTTGATTCTTTGTAGGCGTCTATAAAGAGGATTGAGATTCAAGTAGGGCAAGTTGCTGCTCAAATGCACAACAATCAAGAAGGGAAGTTTCCCAGTGAACCCGAGCAAGCCCAAGTAGTTACTATTCTAAGAAGTGGTAAGGTAATTGATAATCATGTCAAGATCCCTTCTAATTTGTTTGGTGTAGGTAATCAAGAGGAGGAAGGCCTCACTAATAAAAAAGGTAAGCAGAATGAAAAAAAGCAATAAGCACAACAACTTTTCAAGTCACGTTCAAAAAGGTGAAAATTGGGGCATGCAACTAATTACAATAAAGAACCAAGACTGCATAGGGCGACTAATCCTTATAAACCATCGATCCCATATCTGAGCTACCTTAAGGATTTGAAACAAGATAAGCAATTTTTTAATCTATATAACATGTTTTCCAAAGTTAAAATTAATATGCCTTTATTAGGTATGATTAGGAACATTCAAGCTTATGTGAAGTTCTTCAAGAAACTAAGCACCAAGAAATAGAAGTTTGAGCCAAACGAGAAGGTGATAGTATCAAAAGTTGCAGGTGCGGTGCTTCAGCAGCAATTACCCCCCAAATTGAAAGACCTTGGCAGTTTTCCTTGTGCAAGTATCAATGGGTAATAGTGATGAGGTTAAGGGTATGCTTGACCTTGGGGCGAGTATAAACCTTATGCCTTAATCTATTTATAAGAAATTAGATCTAGGATAGTTAAAAATGTACAAACATGTGTTTGCAATTAGCTGATAGGTCAATCCGTTATTCAAAAGGAATAATGAAGGATGTGTTAGAGAAAGTTGGAGGATTGATTGTTTTTCTATACTTTGTTGTCATAGACATGGGGAAGGTTAAACAGTAAAGGAAGGAGCACCCCATAATCTTAGGGAGGCCTTTTATGGACACTATCATTTCTTAATTGATATGAAGAACGAGAAACTGAGCATGATTGTTTTGGAAAAAATAGTAGAAATTTCAATCTTTAATGTTGAACATATTTCTACTACTTCTATTTATGAAGATTGTTCTTGTGTTGATCAAATTAATGTTGCATATTTTGATTTTATCTTACAGATCAAATTAATGCTACATATTTTGATTTTATCTTACAGGAAGAAGAAGAAAAGGCGTTAGATTTGGGTAAAGAGAGTGATGAATGCTGCTAATTGCTAGTCGATGCAACTAAGGGAGAGGTTGGGAAATTTTAATAGTAAAATCCCAATGAAGAGAAGAAAAATGTGGAATCAATCACCTTGAGCAATCCACCTTGAGCATGAAGGTTGAGGAGTTCAGCTAAAAGACAATAAAGAAGCGCTAAATAAGAGGCAACCCATATAATTTCTATTTATTTTTCAATTAGTTGTTTGTTATCCCTTTTTAGTGAAACTCGACTTAATCTGTTTGCTTTGTGTGCATAGGCTTACTTTTCAATCTCTTCTATTGGTCTTCTCACAACTATTCACCACTCCTTAATATAGTACGCCATGCTTATTTCCATGCTTCACACCACATCGACGCAACCACTGCTCACACTTACGTATCGTATTTCTATCCTTGTTCTTTTTATTATTTTTACCGCTTATTAGTTTAATGTCTTTTAGTTTTAATACTTGCCCTTGTTCGTGTTATTTTGTATCTTAGATCACTCTTATACTTTTTTGTATCACATTAGGGACAATGTGATGTTTAAGTGTGGGGGAGTATTAGTTTTTAAAAAATATATTATTTATGTGTTGTGTGTTTGTTTTCCCATTTAGTAGTTTGAGATGCATGGTCATGACATAAACTCAATCGGGATTAGAAATGCATAATATGAGTGAATGAGTAAACTTACATGCTTGGAGTTCGATTTAAAGGACATTAGTTTGTTGTGATAGCTGAATGACACTTTTCATTTGGTAAGAATTTGAGCCTTTTTTAACTATTAAACACTAAATTCAAGTATTTTTTTGTTGAGAGTGTTCTTTCATGATTAAGGAACTCTAGAACTTGCTTGCAAATACTAGTTAAGATCACATAATCTTATACACACATTGAGATGATGAAGGCAGTTAGGATTTATCCCTTTTGCGTAAAAAGTCACCATAATGTTACCCTTAGTGAGCCTCCTTTGAGCTTAACATGAACCTTTTCTTTCTTTAAACCCAAAATGTGAGCCTTAAGGTTAATTATTTGTCCTCTTCGTTGTACCCACCATAAGGCAAGTTGAGCATTTTAATGGGTATGATTGGGTTTAGGGAATAATTGCTTGAATAAGTGTAGGCAATCTTAGCATATAGTTGGCTATTACATTAGGAATGGGTATGGTTGTAGTAATTATCTCTCCTCTATATTTTTCTTCTTTTGATTTCCTTGTTTTGAACAAATAAATTAAAAAAATAAAAGAGAAAGAAATCAAAAAAGCAAAGAAAGAAAAAGAAAAAGAAAGAAAAAGAAAAGAAAAGAAATAGAAAAGAAACAAAGGAAAGAGAAGATGGGCAGAAAATGAAAAGAAAAGGAGAGACGTAAAAACGCAGAGTGTTAATTTTGTTAAATAAGAGAAAATTTTTGAGTGTTTTATAGTTCATTGTTTTGTATTATTTTAAATGCTCAATTTTTGTTGTGATTTTAAAATACAATTTTTTTTCCTACCATTAGCCTGCCCCAATTACAACCAAAATAAAGATCTTCATATTGATGTTTATGTTTGATATGTGGTGCATATTGGATTAGTAAGCAAGCCTATGGTAGATGCCTTACATGAAATGAACTATGAGTGAATATATCCTAACTTTGAATGCTCGAGAGGATGGAGAGTGGAGTGAGTGTCTATCACACTTATTGACGATTCTTTAAATTAAAGTACTTATTGATTTTGGCTAAGCATATGGAGAATAATCTGTTTATGGAATATTATGAGTTTTAAGTTCTCAAGTTGTGTTTATTGAAATGATAATTGATATCTTTGACTATTATTTGTGAAAATTGTTTTAACTGTTTGTTCTTTTATATTCTAGTGTTCTTTATTTTGCTTGAAGACAAGCATAGTTTAAGTGTGGGGGAATTATTGTGTTTAATTTCTATTGACTTTACTTGCCTTCATATCTTGATTTTGGTTACAAATTCTTGTGTTTTGAACCAAATGAGAGATGAATTAAGTGAAAATGGTGTGAATATTGCATGCATGTTAATTGGATTTTTTTATGAATTTTGTATGAAAAGAAAAAAATAAAGAAAGGTGGTGACTAAACAAGTTACTCACTGTGGTGACTAAACAAGTTGGTTATGGTGGTGACTTAACTTGTCATTACCGTGACCAACCCTCACGAAGGTGACAAATAAAGTCACCCCTGTGACATGTCTTTCCTCTAATTCGTCTACTTATTATGTGGCATTTGTAGGTTGAAGGCTTGAAAACCTAAGTCACCACCATGACTAGCCCTCATGAGAGTGACAAACAAAGTCACCCTCGTGACATGTCTTTCCTCTAATTCATCTACTTATTACGTGGCATCTGTAGGTTGAAGGCTCGTAAACCTAGACCTAAAATGAGACTATAAATAAAAAGAAGAGAGGAGGGCGGCAGACACTGTACACATTCAGTCATTTTATCATTTCCGTGCACATTCTTGACACAGATACACTCATTCAGGGACATAAAATAAATAGGGAGAAAGAAGGCAGAGAAGAGAGGCGGAGAAACAAAGTGAGTCTGAGAAAAGAAAAAGAAGAAGAACAACAACAACATGAAAACAGTGTGAGCCTTTGATCATCTGGGTGAGAACCAAGCAGAAGCAGAAGGCGAGAGCTCGTGTGGGAAGCTTGAGAGGGGCAGGAGATCACCGCAACTCCCTCATCTGATCCCTGTTTGCTTATTTTATTCTTCATATATTGCATTGTTTCTTTGTTATTTTACTATACTCATTATTCTTTAGCTTAACTAACTCTTACTCTATAGCTTTTGATAGTTCATTTAGTTATTTACTTGGTTTGTTACTTTAATACTTCTCTTATACTAATAAAGATGGGATTGAAGTATATGAAGATGATGAATCCTATTATTTCCATGATGGGCTGATCTATTTTTCTTGAGGATTAATGTAACCATTTTATTTAAATATGCATGATTGAGGGACTGTGTTGTTGTTTTATGTTTGCTATAGTTTTCTATAGTTTCTGAACTAAATGGATGTAGCAGCATGACCAAACTTTGCATCATTTTGGTATTGAACGAAAGATAGAGAGAAAAAGTTTAATATGGAATGAGGAACTATAGACGCTTAGGTTGAGAATTAGAAATATATTAACTTACGTGGTAATTAGTAGTTCAGTTTCCTTAATTAATTCGGATAATAACTTCTTGAATACGAAAGTTAGACGTAGTTTATTATTTGAGTTGATCTTAGAACTCAACTGTTAATTTTATTAAGACAATTATCCAATCATTTCCCTTTAGTCATGCATATGAGACTAAATTAGTGAAATTAATTTCCCACTTCGATTATTCGTTTTTGCTTCCGGTTGAATCATTTACTTTTTAGTTTAATTTTGTGGCTTTTCTTTAAAGCCTTCACTCAACAAATCGGGATAGAATGTTTAAGGTTGTATCTGTTTTTATTTTTGTTCAAGATTAATTTAAGTGAACTAATTTCGCCTCCGTAGGAGACGATCTTGGGTAATCAACTAAAATTATCTTATATATTTGCAAATAGGATAGCCTAGGTATTTTTAGAATTTATTTTGGGCGCAATAGAAGTTAGTTAAGAGAAGGAAAATGTCCTTATAATAAGTTGTCAGTTATTTTAGGAATAGCCGAAGTGCATGGTATAATGTTGCATAAAGAAACTGTAAAGGAAACACTAACGACCTGTTTACTTATGTTTTTTTTTCCCTTTTTTTCTGTAGTTTTTATTTTAAAAAAGAAACAACTTCTACCTTATGAAAATCCTACAAATTCTCAAGTGTAGTATGATATGTCTTAAAAGTGATATTAAAAATTCTAGACAAATATGGAATAATTTTATTAATTCTTATTGATTTATGTTTCTTTTCGTAAATAATAGTATTATTATGTTTTGGAAAATTATAATATTATAGACATCTTTTATTGATTATAATGACTTAATGTAATTTTTTAATTTATATAATTTTATTATATACAATTAATTTGCAAATTTCTTTAATTATATATGTATATAATTTATTTCTAACCATAATGAGAATTAATTAATTTTAAAACATAATATAATATATTAAAAATAATTAACATAAGCATATAATTAAAAAAATAGAAACAAAATGGTAAAATTAAACATGTTTTTGTTTTTATTTACAAATTTCAACTAAACAAGTTTTTGTTTCAATTTTTATATTAAAAATCTCATCCAAACAAAATTTTGTTTTATTAATTAAAAATAGAAAAATAAAATTAAAAATTACAACAAAAAAACAAAAATAAAACTAACCGTAAACAAACAAAGACATATGATTGTCAACATTTTTACTTTGTTACCAAACCAGGTAAACTCTAAATGTCCAAATAAGAGAATGTGGCTGAAATCGAGGAGATGGTACTACAGATAAGTGGAACTGGTACCAAAAGAATTTTTTGGTAACCCTACATGTGTTATGAGAGAGAGTTATGCTATTCTGACCAGTTTTATGCATCCTCTTGCAATCTCTTCCTTCCCTCTATACCACCAGCAGAAACATAAACAGTAAACAATTTCCCTTGTATAGTTCTAGGTTTCTAAGTTTTCATCAGTTCATTTGCTATTTCTTGTCTCACATTCGACATGGGGAGTTGCATTGGTTGATGGACTCGGCACAAACTCAGTTGAGGGAAAATAACATATTATCTTATCGATATGCAAAAAAATTGCTTCCCAGCAGTGAAATGGTGACGAAAATCAGCAAGCCAAGAGGGTTTACAGTCATATCCTTCCATTACAAACATAGCCTTCCTGTTCTATAATTCTTGCTTTTCGGACTAGATGTGCTCAGCTTGATGTGTGCAGATTTTGCAACCAGAAGGCTGGGACAAAGAGCCACAGTTCATAAATCATTTTAGGATCCTCATACTGATTTGCTCTTCCCGATTGCCGTAAATCCATAGCACAGAAAAGGATGAACATAGGAAGCGGATGATGCCAGCTCCCGACTGTCAACCAGAAATCTTTCAGTAATTTGCTGGTAAGTAGGGTACTTCAGTTTAATAATCACAGTGAAAAGAAAATGTCCAGAGAAGAACGTATCCTCACTCCACAAGCTTTGTGCTCAACTCTTCTCTTCGCTTAGCTGAAAGTTCCTTTGCCAGCATCTCTTCATTTTTCTTTCTGGCCATGTCCACCATACCCTTCTCAATTAATGCGTCTATAAAAGCATTGTAAGCAGCTTCATCTGGGCTAATGCCAAGTTCGTCCATCCTCTCCCACACAATAAAAACTGGCCGAAGAAACCCCCATCTACCAAACTTCTTTAAAAGCATCACAAAAGTGTCCGTGCTAGGCCTAACACCACTGTCTATCATCCTATCAAACATCGAAAGAATCTCTTTTGGCTTCATAAGGCAGCCAAAAAAACAATGATAAGTTATCATGTTGGGCACAATACCCTTCTTGGGCATTTCATCTAGTAGCTCATAGGCTTCCTTCATCCTCCCATTTTCACACAAGAGCTTTATAACAGTATTACAAGTCACAACATTTGGCTCACAACCCATGTCCTGCATCTCCTTGTAAAAAGTTTTAGCAAAATCCACACCCTTTGACAAACCAATGCAACGAATTACAGTATTATACGCCACAACATCCAACTTTATCCCTTTACGCCTCATCGCTTTGTAAAATTTAACAGCTTTCTCCGGCTTCCCACTTTTGCACAATATATCCATATAAATGGTATATGAATGCATATCTTTTTGTACACCTTTCAAATCCATCTCTTCCCAGAACTCTCTACACTTGCCCCACCACCCCATCTTGAACCACCCTCGTAATATCATGTTATGAATTTTGGTTTTGATCTTTGAGTTGATCGTATCATCCTTATCCTCTCCAAAACAAAACTCTTGTGCCTCTATAACATGCCTGTGCTCACAAAGTGCATCAATAAGATTACAGTAAGACGTCTCATCTTTCAGATTGAATTCATCTAGCCTACGATAAGTATTTATGGCCTCTGCAACAAGATGTGCAGATGTATAGCGCTTAAATAACACACGAAACGTCATATGATTGGGAACTGCAAGTGGGTCTTTTCGCATTCTGTTTATCAACTCCCAGGAGAGACCGAATTCGAAGAACTTACCCAAAATGTCTATCATACGATTGCAAGTCGCAGTGGTGTGTCGAAAACCGCATTCTGTTTCGACCCAATTGAAGAAATCCATTGCTCGTTTCCAATCATTCCCGTAGCAGGATAGAGTATCAGAGACAGTGTTGGAGTCAAAATTTTGTCGATTCGGAGGAGGGTTTTGGAGTTTAGAGCAGAAATATGAAACGGGTATAGTTGAAAACAAAGGAGCAGTGTAAAGGTGGAGACTTTGGACAGCTTTCAAGCGTCTAGCAAAGATTGAAGAAATCATGGTTTTAGAGGGTTTTTTTCAGCTGTTCAATCACTTGCAGAGGTTTTCAGTTAATTCACTGCTAAAAACCAAACTCAACTAATGTCCCATTCAAACTAATGTGAAAAACCTTTTCACATTGTAAACCCCCGTCGTCGAAGCCATTCAACTTCGTACTTAGGACCTCTTTCGGTGTGGTTTTTGTTTTTATTTTTAAGTTCAGTAAAAATATATTTATTTATTTAATTAAACTTTTGACTTCTATTTTTTATTTGTTCCTATTTTCATAATTCATAAAATTATCAAATTTGGGTTTGATATTATTTAATTCTTTAATATTAGTTATTAATAAAAATATAATCATGATAATATAATTATTCAATTTATTTTAATAAAATTTTGAAATAAATATCTTTAAATACATGAGTTCTAAGTAATTTATAAAAGTAATTTTTAAACATAGTTCTAAAAAATAATATTAGTTGTAATAAGTCAAATACATATTAAAATAAATATTAGTTTACAAAAAGGTTTTATAATTTTTATTTATTTATTTATTTATTTTAATAAATTATCATAAATTTTTATTAATATTTATAACTTTATAAATTTTAAGTAAAAAAATATTTTAATATCTTATTCAATATTTATAATTTATCTGTAAATGTAATTTAAATGTTTAGGACACGTTTGTTTCTTTTTTATTTTTTGTTGTGGTTTTTATTAAAAAAAGAAAACAATTTATTAAAATATGTTTCGTTACTTATTGTTAAGTCTTGCTATTTCCGAAAAGAAAAACCACAATAGTTTCACATAAACAAAAAACATATGTTTTTTCTAATATTTCATAACAAATTTTTTTAGCAAAAGAAATAGCAACAGATTCCTTTCTACCTCCTCCTCTTATAAACTTTCTCAAGTAAACCTCTAGTAGAAACTTACTTATCTCCTCTTTCACATCCCTAACTCAACTCTTCGCTCTCTCTGCTTCTTTATTCTTGTAAGTTTTTGCAGCATAATGTAAGATATTTTTTATAAATTTTTTATTTGTCTCCATAATTAAAAATTTTGTGAACTTTCCCTTTTTCTATCAGTGCAGAAAGCGAAATTAAGCTTGAGCTTTTCACAAAGTGGGTTTTCAAAATTTATTTGATATTTTTTGATTATATTGAAAGTTGATTTCATTTGATTATGTTATTTTTCTGGTTCTCCTAGTTTGTTGCTTTCTTGGTTTCTCATTTTCCATCGAAATATGGTTTTTATGTGTTTTTGGTTTTCATGGTTGATCATTTTCTACATTTATGGTTTATTTTTTCCTACATTTTTTGTGCTTCTACGTTTCTAAATCTTTGGTTTTTGTGCTTCTGCATTTTTGTGTTTCTAATTTCTACACTTCGTGTTTTCTGGTTTCTGCGTTTCTACATTTCAAATTTCTCTATTTTTATGTTTCTGGTTTTCCTTTTTTTCCAAGTGTTTGTTTTTCTACATTTTTGGTTTGTTCGATCTTAACAAAATTTCATCAGGCAATAATACTTGGTTTAATATTTGGATCATAGATAGACAAAGACTATTTTTTCCCTTCATAAATTTTGTTGAAGAGGTAGAACAGTATTCCAAATACATAAAAATATGGGTAAATGAGATGACTAATGTTTTTATCTTATAGTCAAACTGTAATTTTAACCCTTTAAATGTTAATTATTACAATTGATTCCCCTTCTAACATAAAGAAAATTGTAAAAATAAATCATAGAGTAGTAGAAGTAATTAAGTTGAATAGGGAACCCAATATCATAATCTTGACCAAATAAATCATAAAGATAAAAAAATGGACTAAAAAAAAAAGGTAGAGTTACATTATATTGAGTATCAAAATCTTAGCAAAATAAGTCATACTGAAAATTATAGTCAAAATAAGATAAGAAAAATGATTGGGAATGGAAGGCGGGAACCACCAACTTTTGGTATCAAAACTTGAAATCTAGATTAGAAACATCATAACTGCTTACATAAAGAAGCTTATACAAAAGTTAACCTAGTATAACCTAGTGCACGCGTAATCGTAACTAGCAATAGCAACTTAATATACACATAAAAGCAACAATAAAAACGCAAAAATGTACAAAGAGAAATGAAACATGGAAAGAAACTCTAAAAAATGAATTAGCTCAAAATAGTAGCATTAGCAATAACTAAATGAAATAATTGAACTTGAAGAGATCACCAAGCAGTAGCTATTGACCAGAGTTAAATTCACTTCCTAAAATTAAGAAGAAATAGTTTAGTCATAAGGAAAACATAGTTGAACTCGAGGAAATTAGCAAGTAGTAGCTATTGACTAGAGTTAAATTCACTTCCTAAAATTAAGAAGAAATAGTCTTAGTCATAAGGAAAACATACCTATGAAGATAAAAACTATAAGCTTGTTTCTTACTAAATCTCTCTTCAACTCACTCTTAGGTCAGGAGTTAGTCTACTATGTTTTATTCCTAATAACATAATAATATTAGAGAAGAGAACAAAGACTTTGTGGTTTTTGTCAGGAAGGAAATTATATTAGCCTTCATATTTTTGGTAATTTTTTACTGTTGTCTATAGTTTTCTTGTAATTATTTTTAAACCATATTTAGCATTTAATATTTGTAGAAATTGTTATGATTGATGTCACTTATATACAATAACATTTCGTAATGTAAGCTTTGAACAATAAACGATTCCAATAATTTTGTAGAAATAAATGAAAAGAGTGGGGTATGGAATGATACCACAGAGATGTATTTAGTCTCATTGATAGTTTAAAAAGTGACGAAGGGAAATCGAACTACTAATACCTTTTCCAAATTTAGTTGGAAAAATATTATTAGGCAGGTCTTCAAACAAAATTTAGTAAGGAGTTTACTAATGTTCAATTGAAGAGTAAGTATAATGAATCAAGGGCTAGATTGAATAATTTCAGGAACTTACTCAAAGAAATAGGAATCAGTTACAACTCCTTTATTGGTGAAATTAATGGTATAAATGAATGTTGGGAAATTTTATTTAAGGTAAAATATTTCTTTGATTTATTAAGATATCATATTATATAATATTTATTCTCATAGTCCCTTTTCATCATTACAAGTACATAAAATGGCTCATAAATTCTAGAGCAAAAAAAGATATAAGGAGTTTTCATACTTGTGTCATGTTTTTGAAGATACTACTACAATTAGTTTGCATGCATATCCATCAACTAAATCTCTGTCGAATAGTACAAAATAGGAACATCAAATTGATGTTGATGAAGATTGCTCATATAATGAAAAAGGAGATCAAGTTATAAGTTCTTCATCTAAAAGAAATAAACCTCTTAAAAATAAGAAGGCAAAGAAGACACACCCTAACATTGTAAAAGAGCTCTTGGTTATAATTAGTGAACAATCAAAAAGGAAGAACGATTTATTTGAGGAAAAACTGACTGCAACATCATCCACTATAGATAATGGATATGGAGATTCAATAATTAACTAAGAGTCTAAGATAATGACTAAATGTTTGAGTTCCTTAAATAAATGTGGTGTTGAGAGTGTGCAATATGGAAAAGTTATGAAGGCTTTACATAATTCTCCACTTTATAAGGGCATACTTATAAAGATGGAAAATACAAGGAAAATGGATTGGATTATGTGACTTTAGTTATATTTTCATATTATTACAAATCAAATTCTTATTAATTTATCACTTCTATATTAATAACTATTCCATAGTTTGAATATTTTAAGTTTATGGTTGCTATGAATGTTTGACTGAATGTTTTTAAGCCTATGCTTTGCATGAATATTTTAACTATATGTTTTGTATGAATATTTTAAGTCTATATTTGATTACATCTTTTGACTGAATGTTTTATTACTTAATTAAATGTTGATATTATACATATATAGATTCCTTATCAGATTTTCAATCAAATTCTGATGATGAACTAATATAAAAGTAGTCATTATTTCTCTAACTAGGAAAGATAAAAGACATTTTTATTTACAAAAGTAACCATGTAGAACTTCTACTCTATGAGATCATGATTGGATATTAAAACTTTTGAATAGGAATACTACAAGGATTTATGAAAACTTGAGAATGAACGAGATAATCTTCTTAAGCTTATGTGATAAGTTGAAGAGTTTATAAGGCTTAAAGGCAACAAGTTATTTGATTATAGAGGAACAAGTAGACAAGTAGCAATTTTCTTGATGACTATAAGACATAGTAAGATAACCAGAGTCAATGCAAAACATTTTCAACATTTGACCTAGACAATTTTAAAGTACTTTTGCAAAGTCTTAACAAGAGTCATCACTCCACCATCCTTTACCAATAAACCTCCTAAGATTCAACATAATTCAAAATTCTTACATTCATATATTTAATTACTATTTTAAATATTTCCTTATGATTAATTATTATTTTAATGATTTAGTTTTATTTTTTAGGATTGTATAGGAGTAATACATGGTAGTCATATTGATGCATATGTTTTGACTGATGAACAAATAACATATAGGGGTAAAAGAAATGATGTAACCTAAAATATTTCATGTTATTGTTCATTTGACATAGTTTTACATATGTAATGGTTGGATGGGAAGATACTGCAAATGACTCTCGAGTTCTTTTAAAAACAAGGACAAACCCAACAAATCATTTTCCCATTCCTTCACAAGGTATTATATTATTTTAATAAATATAGTAATTATGTTTAATTTTTAATAACTTTTTGTTAATATTATGTTATTTATATTTTAGGTAAATTCTACTTAATTGATTCAAGCTACACCAGTATACCTAGATTTCTTTCACCATATTGAGGTAAGAGATATCATTTATAAGATTATAGAAAAAGAGGAAGACCTCAAGATCCACAAAAATTGTTTAACTATAGGCATTATTCATAAGAAATGCTATTGAAAGATGTTTTGACGTTCTAAAAGCAAAATTCCTTATACTTTCAAATATGTCAAGTTATGATATGAAGATACAAAAATATATCATTATTGCTTATTGTGTTGTACATACTTATACTAGAATATAAGAACAAAAAGATGAATTATTTGACAATTATGCTAAAAATGAAGAATGAATTAGGGAAAGTGTAAATGAAGATACAAGTTCTCAAGTGGAGTATAATATCACTCCAACAAAAATTTGAAATATGTCTTAGAAGCGAGATGAAATTATTAGACAAATATGGAATTATTATATTAGTTCTAATTGATTTATGTTTCTTCTTGTAAATGATAGTACTATTATGTTTTGAAGAATTATAATATAATGGACATCTTTTATTGATTACAATAACTTAATATAATTTTCTAAATTATAGAATTTTATTATATAATTAATATGAAAATTTTTAATAAATAAATATGCATATATTTTATTTCTAACCATAATGAGAATTAATTAAGTTTATAATATAATATAATATATTAAAAATAATTAACATAAGAGTGTAATTAAAAAATAGAAACAAGATGATAAAACCAAATATGTTTTTGTTTTTAGTTTTTTATTATATATCTCAACCAAACATGTTTTTGTTTTCAGCTTTTATATTAAGAAAATCAATGAAATAAGTTTTTTAAATTAAAAATAGAAACCAAAAATAGAAAATAAAAACTAAAAATTAAAAACTACAATAGAAAAATAGAAGTAGAACTAAATGACTTAGTTATTATCAACACTAAAAAGATAGTTAAATTGGTATAAACAATTACAAGTTATTTTTGTTTAAAAAACTAAAAGATCAAAAATCAAAATTAAAAATGAAAATAGAATTGGAACCAAAAAAACTTTGGAATCTAATGATTTATACTACCATTTTGTTTGTGATCTATGTGGGGAAAAAGTAATCAGCAATACATTTAAAATTCCTTCCCTCAATAAGGAGTCAAATTGGCATTATGATTATACAATGATTAGAATCACAAAAGTCTTGGAAGTCATATGGTTAAGAGAACTAGAAAAATGCATATGCATGTTTGCAGCTCATTATAAATGCTCTTGAGACTAGAAATTTGCCTTGTAAAGCAATATTAGTGCTCCTATTTCCTTAACTCAAGCAAAAATTGAAATATGATTCATTCCCACACATAATGTAATAAAAAATAATTTGACTTTTTAAAAGTCAAGATCACTTTAAAATATATAACATAATTAATAAAATAAAATGAACCCTAATATTGTAAAAATTAATCTTTTATCTTTTTTAAAAACATTTATGAAATATGTTTAGCTCTACCACTATAATCACGCACGTGTTTAGCCTTTTACATTATCTATACAATATGTTGAGAGAACTTTATAATTAGTATAGTGAGAGTTAAGCAAAAAGTGCTACCTACCTTTGAGCCTAACCCTATTTGTAATAGGTTTGAATGTTTTAGTAATTAAATTAAAATAAAATTCTAATTTAATTAAAATAAAGTTAGAATTACATTTAATTTTAATTAAGTAATAATAAGGTCAAATAATATATAATATCTTGTATTAATCCTTACTTATCGATATCTCATATTTAATCTTAAAGTTTCTCAAACTTCACAATCAAGTCCAACTTGATTAGAACACCTTCCTGTCTTTAACTCACTCTTTGTGTATGACCTATTAGGTTTCCAAATATTTTAGCAATTAATATAAATTATAACCTTAAATCATATTAAAGATTAGATAAATAAAACTTTTTAATTCATATTTAATTCTCTAACTAAAAAATTTATATCTATAGATGAAGATTGCAGTTAAACAACGTATTATAACCATCCAAATATTTAAAAAGGCCAAAAGTGTAATTTAAACCCTAATGTTTATACCAGAGTATAAGTTGAGCCCTAATATTTCGAGACATTCAATTTGAACCCCAACGTTTACAAAATGTTCAAAATAAACTATTTTTAGACGAAAAATCTAATGGAGGTTACCCTCTGTCAATTAAATGCCATGTTATATACGACGTGACTTTCTTTTTTAATTTTGCATGTAAGTAAGACCCACTTTTTACCAATGTGGCATTCTTATTTTTAAATGAAAGTGAGTCCCATATATGTAAAACTCACGGTTTGTGTCTTGTTATTCTTCAATCCTCATTATCCCACTTTCCAAACACTCCCTATCCCAAATCTATGTACAAACACTCCTTTTTCTTCTAGTTCAGAAACCTAAGCATTAAAAGGAAAATGCTATCATCACCCTCCTTCACATTTAGGCAACATTGCCACTTAAAAATAGATTAGTAGGTACTGATGGTACTTTTAAGATTATCTAATGCTTAGAGTTTGTTGTCAGATAAAACAAAGATAATTGCCTATGACCAGAAGCAACAAGTTGGGGATATGTATTAAACAGTCCCAAACTGGACATCACTTGTTCCAAATCATCATAATGGTTTTCGTAACATCTTTAATTGTTTCAATTCATATGTTCTCACTTTGAATGATGTTATACATTATAATCTCGCTCCTTCTCATTCTTCCAAGTCTAATACCTTTTGGACAACTTGTGATGCTTGCAAATCATAGTTTGAGTAGCTTTAGGTGTATTTAAATAGCAACCTCCACTGCCACAATTTTCAATATCCTTTCAAAAGCAATTAAGACACCACCTCCACTTATTCATAGGTGGAACCACTTTGCTTTAAGGAATTCTTTTATGCAGTCACAAAATTGTTATTCGAATTTAAGGTTTAAATATTTGCATGTTAAAAGAAAGAATCCAAAGCTTGCAATAAGCACAAGAGCAACAACTCATCTTCAAAGCTTGTAATAAGCATAAGAGCTACAACTGATCTTGGTACATACTCAAGTATAATCAATGTTGGACATGTTCCATCAGCAGATTTTGTTTCTACTCAATATGAAAAAATGAAAAGAAATTATAAAGAGGAACCAATTGTTTCCATGAGAGGAGAAACCTTTCAACTGAAACCTTAACCTCATAAGAAAATGGCTATGGATTCAGCTACCAAGTCCTTAAATCTCGGCTCAAGTTCTATGCCAAAAGGCAAGGGGTTGAAGAAGAAAAGACATGTTGAGGAGCAAATAGTAGGCAAGCATTCATAAAAGAAAGCAAATCAAATGGGAAATGAAAATCAAGATTTTGGTGCAATGCGTTATCAAAAGGCAAATCAAATGGGAAGTGAAAATGAAGAGGCACTTGAAGAAAAGCAATTTGTTTGATGCAAAACGGTGAGGATTGAAGAATAACTAAACACAAAACAATAAGTTTTACACATATGAGACCCACTTATATTTGAAAGTAAGAATATCATATTAGCAAGAACCGGGTCCTAATTATATTCAAAATTAAAAAAAGAAACCACGTCATATATAACATGGCATTTAACTGATGGAGGATAACCTCCGTCATATTTTTCGTCCTAAAAAGGTATGTTTTGAATGTTTTATAAATGTTAAAGTTCAAATTGAACGCCTAAAAATGTGAGTTTAACTTATATTCTGGTGTAAACATTAGAGTTTAAATTACACTTTTGGCCTATTTAAAAATGTCAAAGTAGTTTTAACAACCTTTCTTTGCATAATTTTTGTCTATAATTCAATCATTTTATTATATAATATTATGATTAGACATAGAGTATGTAATTAATTTCTACTTTATTTGAATCCAGTCATATTAGTTCTCTATCGTTAGTAATTGATTCTGTTAATGACATTTGAAAACCATTTTCAAAATATCATTCCACTTGGCCAAAAAATTCCTGAATTGATACTAATTAAGAATGACATAATATTTTCCTTAATCACTTTAGAGTAATAATATTATATTGATCACTCAGCTACCTCTATTTAGTTTATGTTATATTCAATGACTATCAATTGAGCTACCCGTCACTAGAATAAGTCATAAGTATTATCAAAATATAGCAATCCCTATGAGATACTTTGAACTTATAAAGTCAAAAGAATCACTTATATAATTATTACAAAGAGAATTTATATAAACATACAAATAATGTTCTAAATAAAATTCTCATATAAGGTTAGTTCAGTGAACTTATTCTCTAATAAGTACCCACACATTTATCTAAATTTCTCCAAACTTTAGTAAGACTTTCTTTATAAGAAAGAAACATAAAGCATGCTAATCTTTTTATGCTATATTAATATCTAATCTCAATATAACAATGACTAAAAACAATCTATAGATAATATATAAATGTAATATGGATCTCATAATTATGATCTCATCATAAATTTGTTTGCAATGTATATTTACTCCATGGACTTTATCATATACATATGAATATATATAAGATAAGGAATATCTTTAAATATTATATCACTAAACTACATCTAATCGATTGGTTATAGGATATAAACTAACAAAATAGTCCGAAATTACATGCACTCAAAAAAATTATAGGAAAAGAATGGGAAGTTACATTGTTTGTATGTGTGTGCCAATAATAAAGCACATTACCTATGGTAAAACAATTAATGGCCTTAAATTTGCAAAGACCTCAATTCCTACTATGAGTTGAAGCAATCCAATCTCTAATTTAAGGTGCTTTTGATTTTTATTCCACTTATACCTTCAAAAATAAAAACCACGTAAGAAACAATGAGATGCATTATGTGAATAAAGGAAATGTAAAGATCTCAACAAAGGCAATTTAATAAAAACATGAAAAGGAACATAATAAAGGACAATGCAGAAGGTCAAAAATTAGTATGGTTAAGGACCCTTATATTGTTTAGCCATAGAAAGGGTTTCCTCTAGCAATGGAACTCCAATTAGATTTAAAGTAAAACCCAAATTGACATTTCTTGAAAAGTAAACTTAATACTTAATGTTTAAGCAAAAGAAAGGCTTACGAATTTAGAGCCATAAGTGTAACATACTAATCTCATAGAGCATATGCCCGAACGTACCGACTAATATTCGAGAGCATACTTTACAAGGATGGCACGTTAAGACGATCAAATTAACTCATTACTAAATTTTCAGGCATCAAACACATATTAAGCAAATCAATATTCATTTTGGCCCATTTCATTTACTAATATGTCCTGTCATCAATGTCATTACATTTCAGAATTCATATATACATTGTACAATAATTGAGAAATACAATTCTTAATATAAAATAATTGAAGACATATGCAGGTACAACTGATCTTGACCACTAACTTATGTCTAATTGCAGTAGCTATACTCCAATTAGTCTAACTAGAGTTCCTCTGAAATTGAAAGACAATAATGCAATTTTGATGAGTTTACGAACTCAAAGAGTGAACCGTCATCGATGTATTCACTCAAGTTAGAATCATAGAGACAAATCATATTTCAATTCAATAAGTATTACATTCCATCCAGTATTGTATAACACATCACGTTTCATAATACCTTTTCAAATTCATCAAGTTATTATGCTTTCATAAGTATCTCAGATAAACTAACATTTCATATCACAACACATCCTGATTTACTTTACAACTGTATTTCAAACATTTCAATAATTCGTTTCAATTCAATTATAAGATACATATAAGGATGCATATGCAGATGCACATGTGACTCCGTTCATTTTTACTTTGTTGTGAGCGAGCATATATTAACTGTCTCGTATCCCTTATGAATATCGAACTCATTTCATACACTATCCGGTCTCCATTGTAGATACTGGGCACATTAATAATTGAGCCTGTGGCTCTTTGTGCGCATTTCTGAGATTTAAGCTCTTTTTTAGACTGGTCACTCCAGTCATAACTCCTTTATCTAATCATGCATTTCAATATATTACATCATTCCATATGCCATATTTCATTTAACTTTCGTTCTTGTGTGCATTTGTCACATGTATCAATTCATCGGATCTAGTTCGACAATTCATCAGATCGAGTTCGATAATTCACATTCAATTTCTCACATTCCATATTCATTCCGGCATTTCGCTTCCAATTGTTCTCACATTTCATATTCACATACAAATTGATAGCAGTTCTAATACAATCCTGAATATGGAACTCCTCAGACTATCAATGTCCATAATTAATGCAATCATATTAATAACAGTTCAATATCAAAAGCTAAACACAAACAATTCAATCATAGTGAGTAATCATCTAGGTTAACTTACAGTACGCTCTAGATAAGCTATTGCCTTGACGATTTGGCAATGTCTGGATGTTGACATTCAATCTTGTGTATCTATCTTCATGCAATACACACATCATTAAGTTGTCAATCATATGATTATTCAATCATTCACACACACACACACACACACACACAAAAATATATCAATGCATACTCAATTGACTTTCCCGGGTATGTATCCTTATTCATAATCCTTGATTATTCAAACATCATAACTTATATATAGCTAGTTTGTAATTAGGTTAATACCTTAAATACACTTGATCATGCTCAATTTATCAAGCATACATTCACTAACTCTTTTCTAGTATTATATATAATCACACAATATCCCAATTCTCATTCATTCATTCCTAATGTATTATTCATATCCTTTGGATCACATTTGTATTCATAAGAACACTTTCATTTCCTTAACGCTAATAAATTTCCAATTTAGATACATTGACATCAAAAAATCCTTTCCTTAAGTTATAACTTCAATTAACAACTTAAACTTTTCAAACACTTAACTAACTAATCCAACATCAAACTAGGTTCATTTAAAACCTCAATCAAGTCCAATTGTACCATAGTAAAGTACCTTATCCTTAGTTAATTCAATAATCACACAAGACAACATTTTCTTCACTTCAAAGCATTCCCATGATCGTGTATGGCCTTCCCATGATCGTGGGATGGGTTATCCGAAAGATCCCATCCATTTTCCTTCAATATTTTTCTAGTTTTTGACATCTTTATACCAACTGCAAAACATCTTCTTAATAGTCCATCAATGACACCTCAATTAGACCTTAATTATACTCCAATTCCTCATCAATTTCGTCTCCAATAACAACTTAAAATTATTCAATTGGCAACTCATGAATTATTGTCTTTCATGCATAAAAGATCAAAACAGAAACTATCATTAAAGCATAATTTTCTAGAACTCATTTCATCATCAACATCATACATATTTCATTCCAATTCAATCATCATTATCATTTTATTAAGTCATGCCATAAAGATCATATTTCTACTTACTTGTTAAGCTCAAATTCCTACTCAATACATCACGTTAACCTATCCCTCTATGCTTGCAAGATCATCACAATTTCAAGGTAAAAATAAGTTGGTTTTTGGCAACAAGATGAAGACAATAATAAGCTGGTTCTTTGGCTATTTTGTGAAGGATAAAAGTCCAGCTTTGGTGTAGCAATTTAGATAGGACAAAAACCAAACTAAAGAGATGCGTGTTAGGAGCAATTTCTGTGGAGAGACTAAATGAAGACAACAAAACCATCTGTGCAAAAACTTGCTTCATAAGGTGCTAGGTGTCACTATCTTTCAAAAACGTATGTCTTAAGGCATGTAAGTCATTTGCCCACTTAATATGCTGCCATTTGTCTCTTAGTTATTAGTTCATTTGTCACTCAATAATTGATCCATTTGTTAATTAATTACTAGTCCATTTGTTACTCATTTATCTATGCTAAATGCTACTTAATTTATAGGCTTAGTCATCCTAATTTTTCATGTGTCAATTTGTCTTGTCACTTGGAATTTTTCTAGGACTAAATGTACATATTAATTTATCAATCTCCCAATTGTTACAATTAATTCCAAGTTGCTAATTATAATCTATCAATTCTTGTCAGTGGTAAACCAAAGTACTAGACGTTGGAAAAGCACATTCATATCTCATATCACATTCATTTTAGTTTCATACTACGGAATATGTCAATTGAGTGCAATTTGTGTAACTCACAATTCATGTGTGTATGCTCATATTATGACTTTGAATACAATCATAAAATCATCTCATAAATTACTAAATTCATTCTATATGATGCCACTCATGTGACTCAATAGTCTAACACTTTAAATTCTTCAACAATTTGAGAGACGGGATACTACAATAAGTTCCATCAAATACAAATTTTAATTTGTTAAGAATTGTAGGAAAAGTAGATGAAAATGAGAGGAAAAACTAAATGGTTTTTTTTTTCCCTCATTTACATAGTTGAAACTATAAAGGAAAGAACTTGAGAAATAATTAAGTACTCCAAGCTAACTACACCTTAAACTAATCTTCATTTTAAGACTTAATTAATCAGAACAACCAATAAACTATAGAAAACATTCTTTCAGTAACAAAACATGAAAAAAATAATATGATTAACAAAGGCATTCTGAAACATTTCGACCTTGTTTGGAAACTAGTAATGAGGAGGTGAGAATGAGTAGGCATGTTAACGGGCCGAGCCTAGACCACAGCCCGTGATCCGACCTGTGCTGACCGAAAACAGCCAGTAGCCCGGGGGGCTAGCATATGGGTCACAGGCCGCCTATCGGGCCTTAGTCGACTCGAGCTTTTAATATATTTTTAAAAACTTTTAAGATAATTTTAAAAAATTGTAGTTGTATTTTTTAAAATTCATAAATTATAAACTTTTTTATTTTATTTTTCATATTTACATAATATATACATTATGCATATATGTATTTATACTTTTTTATTTTATTTTTTATATTTACATAATATATACATTATGCATATATGTATTTATATTAATCTTAAAATGAATTAATTACTTTAATAATCCTAATGTATCAATTCCAAAATAATATATAAGTAATTCAGTTATAAAAATAAATAAGTACAGTATATTACATTGAAAATAACTATTATTTTATTAAAACAAGAATACATTTTATAAATTATTTTGATTTTTTTATAAATTATTTATTTTATTAAGTCAAAAATAGTTTTTTTACTTTGTTTCTAAAATCATTATATTCTAATTAATCTAAATTTATATAAATTACATTCAGAATTTTTTCTCCTATCTAAATTCTAATATTAGAAGATTCATTTATACCTAACTAAGTCATTCTAATTAAAAGTTTGTTAAGAGTAATTTCTTAGATCCTTAATGGAAACCTAGATATAAGATATAAGTATTAAGTTAAATCCTTCTTGTCCTTAAAGTATTATAAGCATATCATATATGATATATTCATATTTCATAAAATTACTAAAATTTTCACCTTTTTTTTAATATATACGTTATATGACAACTTTAAATTATATCAACATATAATTAATTAATTAATTGTGATATAATAAAGTTATTGAGATTTATCATGTATGTAATGGTATGATTAATTAGGACATTTAATTCAATTAATTAAAATTTTATATGAAAAGTTAATAAGTTAATAGTTATAATTAAAATTATGAATTACATTAATTACAAATTTTTAATTTACTTAAATTATTTATTAATTATTTTTAGAGAGAATTGA
>JANQBM010000001.1:15958590-15976066 GCA_025594535.1 Erythroxylum domingense | reverse complement strand
TAATAATGTAATATTATATAAAAAGAAAATTAAAAATACCTCCATCTTCATATATTTGATCAAAATAACCTTCCATTAGTTGATTACTTTCACTAATCCCCTCTGCATTAATACCTGTGACTGTAAGAAAAAAAAAACATTAAGTAAGATAATATAAGGGTAAATAAATTAAATATAATAAAAAGAAAAGAATTTACCATCAATATCTTCATTTTGTAACCAACTTTGAGTACACATAAGAGCTTCCACAGTGCGATAATGAAGTCGACCACGATGAGAAGTAATGACCTGACCACTAGTACTAAATGCAAACTATGAAGCACCAGTTGATGATGGAATAGCTAACAAGTCCCGTGCAATGGCTTGAATAATCGGATAATTATGTCCAGACGTCTTCCACCATAACAATATATCGAATAACTCACCTTCAGTTTTAGGAACACACTCATTAGAAATATATATATCGAACTCCATCGTACCATAAGATATCCTAGCCCTTTTCTCTTTCAAAAAATTTGAAAGAGAATCTGTTGGTAATGGGATAGAAGAAAAGGTCGAACTTGAAACCGAAGTATGAGTTGAACTTGAACTGCCTGTAACCCGATTATGAGTTTGTTGCATTCTGACTTTATAATCATGAAACAATTGATACCATAATTGTTTCATGGTATGTACATGCTCTTGAGCTTCACCACTGTACAATACATTATAAATATATTCAACCCCATCCATCTTGTATATCGAGTCCAACACATATAATACTGCAACAATATCTCCAACCTGAGACCAATAAGAATTAAACTTCTCCATCATCTGCTGTGCCATCTTCTGAATCACTTTATTGGAGTCAAACATCCACAATCCCAAAACATGCCTTATGTTGGACATAATGCTAAAGATACGATGCGAAGTTGGATATTTTGTTCCTAAAAATAATTCAGTCCACCTATTGAATAATTCCAACTTCATACAAATTTCTTTAGTCAAGTCCCACTGGTCCTATGATGATACGAAGGTATATTGAGGATCTCTTTCGGCTAATCTAGTAAATAGTTGAGTATATGGGATTGCTGACTCCAACATCTTAAAGGTTGAGTTCCATCTCGTAGAACAATCCAAAACTAACTTCTTTGTGCAGGGAATGCATAAAATCTGTGTAACATCTTCAAAAGTTTTAACTATTTTAGGAGTTGCGCTCCAATATAAAACACTACTCCAAATAACTCTATTGCTTCCTTTATCGTCTCCAACCCAACCTTCACAATCAAGTTAAGAATATGCGTAAAACAACGCATATGAAATAACTTACCTCGAGTCCATAAGCTCTCAATCTGCATCTTACCCTTCAACTTCTCAATCATAGCATCATTTATGCTAAAATTATCGATTATGATAGAGGAAACTTGTCGAGGTTCACCCTCATCAAACAATCTTTCAACACATTTGCCAACTTTTCACTTATATGCGGTATCAGCATATAAATGAACCTATCATAAAAAAACATAACAATATAAATCATAAATTCATAAAATAATGAAATTAAGTAAATGATAATAATATTAAAGAATATAAATTATCTCAAAAGTCTTTTACATAACTTCCAATCATTATCAATATAATGTACCGTCACTACCATGTAACCCTTCTATTGGTTATCGGCTGTCCATATGTTCGTTGTTATAGCAATTCGTCCTTTAACACTCGAAAATACTCTTAATATTTCTCTCTTCTTCTCCTCATAAATTTTGAAAATATCACTTCTCAATGTATTCCGACTTGGAACTTTGAAATTCGGTTGGAGTGAATTGAGAAATATCCCGAATCTCTTGCTTTCAACCATAGCCAATATATGTTCATCTCCAACAACCATATTAGCCATCAAAATTCTTGATTTATTATTGTCAAAAGTTGTTACGGTTATTTCATTCTTTCTTTTCATATGGTTAGGGGTAAAAAATGATTGACCTCCTAAAACCATCTTCCTTCTAGTACATGATTTCGTATGTCTCTTTAAATGAGACATTCCACCTTTCGAACTAGTTAAGTACAACTTATGACAATAATTGCATTCTGCTTTTTCAATTCCGTCGATCGATGTAGTCTTCTTAAAGTGATTCCAAACATCACTTTTATGTTGACTAACCTGACTTGTAATTGAACTTCTATCGTCACTTGATGTCGGAATAGAAGTTTCAACTTCTACCTCCGGTACCAGATTAGAACTCTCAACTTAAAGAATATGTTCATCCATCTGACAAACCAACCATGAAACCACTAGATTTAATTTTCCACAACCAACCAACCAAGCAACCACTATGAGGGTAGTATATTAGAAAACAATAATTAAAGGAATTGAACATTTATGTGTTCAATATTTAATCTAACAATTGATTATCTCGATCAAGAAATTAATCAGATATATTAGAAAATCAATAAAAACATAATCATTAAAGAACAATTCAATACATGAATAAATAAAATACTAGACATAAAAAAGAACCGTAATTGATGCATAGGGCCATGTTTGAGATCAAATAGAGAAAAAGAAAGGAGACAATAACAATATATATAGATGTCTGAATCTGGAACAATATCAATAGGTCTTTAATAAGTTTCTTCTTCTTGTTTTTGTTTATCATGAGCTGTAATGAAACTTTCAAGAAGATGACACCTGGACTTTTTGCAATGTTCATATGCTAGTTCACCGTTGGTATGGATAGTCTCATAGCCTAAATATTTAGGAAAACATAGACAAAGACACAAGATATGATGAAGATTTTTTCAAAAAACAAAAAAGATATGATGAAGATGAAACCAACATAAATGTTTGCAATTTGTAGAAAGATGGCAAATTGATTTATCCTCTGATTTAAACTACCCTTTATTTTATATTTCACAACTCAAAAGATTACAACTCTTTTTCCTTTATATATATATATATATATACCTGACGATGACTACTTTAAATGTTCTTCGAATTTGCATTGCTTCTTGATAAGCTAGTGTACTACTTGCCTGGTTCTAATCAGTTATTCACATATTCTAGCATGAAACATTCCTTAGTCCTGTATGCTTTAATTAATGTAATCAAGCCTATATATATGTACATACAAAGCCTAGGGGAATCCAACGATACTCTAGAAGATAGTATATTTTAAAAGATATTGATATAAAAAAGGTGGCTTTATGGTCATTAAGTATATGTGGTCATTAATGTTATAAATAATAAAAAACATTATTCTTATAACATAAATTTATATTGAATAATGACAACTAATAAAAAATATCAAATAATAATCATATATAGTTATTTTCAAGATTATATTTAAAAAATCATTCTCATAAACCCTAATTTTTTACTCTTAAAGACATGATCACACTAATTATAGGAGAATATTGATACCCTTATTACACAATCAGTGAATATAACCTTCCTACTTAGAAAGTGAACAACATGTTGTTACAAAGATCTTATTGTGCTCTATGTATACAGTATATCTTAACTCACCAACAAAATTTGAAATTATAAGATTAAAAAAGCAAAAGAAGCATTCACAATAACAACAATGACTTCACAATTAATACCCCAGCACTAAACATGAACATGATGCTTTGAATAATCGTATAGAACAGATGATCACTTTCAAACAATTTCAATTTACTATGACTCATTGACTCTTAGGAAGTAGGCCACGACTATTAGAAATTTCTTCAAACACTTAACGTGCATATTGTATATATTTACAACTATTCAAATTACAACCAGAACCACTCGTCCTCCTCAGTAAAATCGCAACCAAGCAGTCCACAACTCCAGATTCCTCTAAAAAAAACACAAAGTATTAACATTCAACCCACAAGTCACAACCCAAGTTTTATTCAAACTTCAAACAATTTTCAAACAAAACAACCCATGATGAAGCTCAGATGAGATTAAATATACATACATATAGAACAACATCAACGTTTGAACTTAAAGAGTGAAGGACCACCAATGTGAGCAAAGAAGGAAGCCAACGAATAATACTAGAAAACCAACTTTTATAAGTAGATGTTGGCAACAGGTGAGAGCGACGGAGAGAAGCGGTACGACTGGTGAGAGCGACGGAGAGGGAGGGTCGAGGGTGATGACGGAGGAGAGGGAAGGCCGAGGGTGGGAGAGTTGGAGAGAAGAGTCGAAGGAATGTGGCTGGGAGTGATTCAAAATATAAGAGACAAACAACATCGTTTTCTCGTCATTTTTTACTTGTAAGAAAACGACGTTATTTTGTTCTTATTTTTTTTGTAACATTACCAACATAAAACGACATTGTTTTACTCTTAAAGCAAAATGAAGTCGTTTAACCTAGGGAAGAAATGAGTTAAAACTTACATAAAACGACGTCTTTTATGTTTGGGTGATGGGCGGGCCGGTCTGGTCAAATCGACCAACGGTTTAGCCCGCGATTCGGCCCGTTCACCAATTCCACTGGCCACTGGCCAACCCACAGCCTGTCCACCCCAGCTCGTGACCCATGCTTCACGGGCCATGGCCTGGCTCACCATTCCATGGGCCATACTTACTCGGCCCGTAGCTCAGTCTGTAGATCGATTTGACTGATCTAAACCTGTTGACTAAGGGCCAGGCCGGACCGGGCCAATTTTGACATCCCTAAAAATAACAATTAAATAATCATTTTCTAACTTTTACTTATTTGGTTATTGGGAAATGAGAATAAATAAAATATGGAAAGACAAAATCGGAATATATTTTAGACAATCCTAAAATTTTTTCTCGTGGGTCATTAATGGTATCTTTAAGTAAAACAACAATTTTTTGTAATTCTTTAATTTTATTCTTGTTGCAAAATGTATTCACAATTATTTAAAAACTATTAATCAAGATATTGCCTATATTTAGTGAATTCTTTTCATAACATTATTATTATTATCAAAGTCACATATTATTGTCTTTTATATTTAATTTCTTTAATAATTATTTTATTTTATTTTATTAATACTATCTGACGTAAAACAATATTTTTTCTTGTCCTTTAATTTTATTTTTATTAAAAATCATTCACAATTATTTAAAATTGAAACATTAAAAATAATTTTGATTAATTATTATAAAATAATAATTTAATTAGTTGTTTACAAAATAAATCAGATAATAACTAAATATGAAAAAAAATTTGTACCATTCTTAGTATTTCATATTAAATGCTAAAATAGTTCGTAATATGTTTAGTGACACTAAATATGATATAATCAAAATTTTCGTTTTTTTTATTCTTCATTCTTTTTCTCAGTTTTTACTATGATTCTTTTATTATTGATAAAAATATAACAACATATGAAAATTAATAGATACACTTAGATTCTAAATTAATGTGTATCAAATCTTCTCAAACATTTACATTAAATCTCATTCATACATTTACGTATACACCTTAAAAAATACTATAATAATCGGTACGTAATAACTTATCTCAATTAAGGTACCCTTCTCTAACTCAAATCTTTTGTGTTCTTATCCCTGTACTTATCATATTCTATTACATCTTAGCCATCTATTTATATAAGACCCATATAAATAAATGATTAAGATGTAATAAAATATGATTGGTACATGGATAAGGGCAGAGAAGATCACATTCTACCCTTCTCCGCTATCCTAGAAGCAAAAGAAGAGAAACATTAATAAAAGCATTGAAATTTCAATTTCTTTTTCAGGAAGAACCAAAGCGGAGAAGATGAGTTGAGGAAAAGAAACAGAACCAGCGACCTGGAGAACGTTATTAGCGACAAAGATGACTTCAAGATCAATGCCATCGCCTTGAAAAAGAGTAATAGAATGGTGCTTTGATGAAATTACTGCTACATAGGCGCACCCGACTGCCGTTTTTAGTAAATGCTTCACTGCCGGCTAACGGCGGAGCGCCACCGTGATCGGGTTGGCTTTTAACTCCAAAGCAGCCGCCATTTGAGTGATGAAGACCGGTCAAATATTAAAAAATTAATTTCTTCGTTTTCGTCATTTTAGTCCCTCATGTTCAGCGTTATTCATTTAATGGACAAGATAATATACTTTATTAAAACCTCTGGCAAATTCCCGCTACTCATCAGCGATATGTCGACGAGCTCAAGCGCGACATCAGCCGGGATCTCCCCAGACGACCACTTCCAGTCACCTGCAACGATGATCGGAGGTGATTCTTGCGACACTTCGAGTTCTTCAGCAGCATCAAGGACCCAGGCGTTTCATTTCTCCTCCGGAAACCCTAGGATCGGAGAAACTCGTGGCGTCATGCATCTTTTCTCTTCCGATTCCGTCTCGAATCTTCCTGTAATCTCTCTCTTTCTCTTCTTTCTGTGTGAATCTGTTTCCCTGTTCACTTTCTGACTGCTTCTTTTTAATCTTTATGTTCCATAGGTTGGACGAAAAGCTCTTGTTTCGGTCCTTGGAGTGCCGAATCATATGACGTATGCAGATTTTTGCCAGTTTTGTGGTTCTTTTATCCAGCACATATCGGAGATGCGAATCGTCAGGTAAATATCTGCGATCGTCAATAATCTTCCACTTCATTTGATGCAATTTCTGCATCCAAACATCCCGTTATTAGTTATCTATTTGTTTATATTCATTTTTTCTGATGGAATTGATTTTTTTCATTGATATGGTAGGACTGATGGCATGGAGGACCGCTATAGTATTCTTATAAGATTTGATAGCCAGGATTCAACTGACAAATTTTACCTCCATTTTAATGGCAGACAGTTCAATTCCTTGGAGGTTTACACTTGCTCTTGCTTGATTTTTATTTCTTTAATTTGAGTAAATTTTAGAACATAAAGAAACTGGAGATAGATGACAAGAAGTCGAAGTTTACATCTTTAAGCAAAGATTATGTTGGTGTTGTCACCATTTCCTTTTGGTATTCTAAGTGGACTTACATTTGTCCGTAAAGCTGATTCAATTTTGCCCTTATGCAGGAAGAGGTTTGCCGTGTGCTTTTTACGGTTGATGTACAGTTCACTGGTTATACTGGGACTCTTGAACACACTCGGTCTTCTTTGGTTACCCCAACTGAGCAACCTTCATGTCCGGTCTGTCTTGGTACGTTGGGTTATTAATATTTTCTTGAACTCCCTCCAATTTCAAGTACCACCTCAACTATTTAATTCGAATTGAGAAGGAAAGAACATGATAATAAAGATTTTTAGCATTTTTAAGTGTTTCGGAAGAAGATTTAACAGTAGCTATTACATATAATAGTAGAAATAATCTATTTGAACAGTTGTTCAGGAGCAGTGGAAATTTAATTCCAAAAGGAGCAAACGCGGTGGTTTTTAGAGCAGTATTAGAGTTGTTTTGGAATCTTGTCTGATTTTGAGGTTGCTTTGTCTTGGGTCAACATACATTCTCAGCCTTGCTTTCCGGAATATTACCCTATCTTTTACATTTACCTGAAAGAATTTAGAATTGTACATGGCTTCTGTCCTGTATCATAACATTCTCATTTTGTTCCTTGTGTCTTGTACCTGCATTTCTTCTCTGTTTGATGTCTTTAATTGACTTGTTTTCTTCCATGCAATGAGGAAAAACTCAACACAACCATTGTACTGGACACCCACTGTCCCTATAAGAAAAAGTTTCTGTGGCACCTAAGCTGTTATCAAAATTTCTTGTCGACTGTTTTGACTTAGGTTTCATTTATCGACTAGCGTAGGAATGTACCCACATAACATGACATGAATTTTATGCTTGTTTTACACTTGCAGAGAGATTAGATCAGGATATGGGAGGAATCCTCACAACTATCTGTAATCATTCTTTCCATTGCTCTTGCATTTCAAAATGGACTGATTCTTCTTGTCCAGTAAGTGACTCTAGTTGTTATCCAGCTTTCTTTTGAGCTTGTAGGTAAACTGTAGGAAACTGCTATGAAATTCAATTATTAATTATCCAAAAAATGCATTACTTCTAGAAATAAGATGAACTAAGTTTATGTGTTGCAGAGTTTTAGTGGCTTGTTTGGTAGTATGCTCTTCTGAAAAGGTCACAAGTCAGTAATTTCATTTTCTCATAAATTTGCACTGGGTTAATTGATATCTATAACCAATACAAATTGGCCTTAAATGAAAAGATAAAAAAAAATTTACTTGAAATTTGTACCCCTTTTTTTTTTTTGTAAATTACAGATTGAGCGAGAAGTAGTTCTACTAGTTTTCTTAGAGTCCGCATGCAAACATAACTTTGATGTGTAATGTAGACGGATTTTAGACTTACATATATTCTGTTTGGGGTTCATTTGGGTAAAGAGGTTCATGACTTTGATAATCCCTGAGAACTTATATTTTGTATTATGAAGAGGTTATGTCTTGGTGTCCAACTCTTGGACCACAATGGCATTGTTTGGATGCTTGAATCAAGCTGACTATTGAGTATACATTTCAGGTTTGTCGGTATTGCCAACAGCAGCCTGAAAAATCCATCTGTATTGTTTGCCAAACATCTGAGAATCTATGGATTTGTGTGATTTGTGGATTTGTAGGATGTGGGAGGTAACTTTCTTTTACCTACTTGAGTGCCTTCTTTTTCTCTTGCATTGTACTTAGTTTTATCTTCACTTATCTTCTTTATGTAGTAATGTCTCCTTCTCTGTATGCATCTTCTCATGTATAAAATGACAGTGCAGGTATAAAGGAGGGCATGCCATAAGACATTGGAAAGAAACGCAGCATTGTTATTCTCTTGAACTGGAAACCCAACGTGTTTGGGATTATGTTGGAGATAATTATGTTCACAGGTTGATTCAATCAAAAACTGATGGGAAATTAGTCGAGTTGAACACCCATTGCGTACAAGCTAAAGATGGTTGTGGGAGTTGTGGCTGTGTAGATTCTGGAATTAGTGAGGCTCTTATAAACAGCAAAGTTGAAGCAGTAATGTTTTAAATATATCATCATCCTGTAATTATTTTTTTTTCTTTGTACTGAAATTATCTCATCTACTTGATTTGCAGATTGTTAATGAATATAATGAACTCTTAGCTACGCAACTGGAGAACCAAAAACTGGTGAGCAGATTCTTCCACTTGTTAACTAAGGAATTTTCTTTTGAGCTTATAATGATGTTTTTGCTCTGTCTCTCTCTCTCTCTTTTTCTTTTGAGAATGTGGCATTAGTTCCTTGATTAACACTTTTTAGTTTGTGATAAATGATCAGAGATGACAGTTATGTTGTTCACTATATAAGACTAGTGTTTCTGGTGAATTGATGCGTTCTTCTTTTGATAGTACTTTGAGAGTTTATTACAAGAAGTCAAAGAAGAAACTGAGGATGAAATTTCTGAAGCTGTTAAAAAGGCTGTCTCCCAAAAATTGCCGAAGTTGCAGGCCAAGCTAGAAAGATGTCTCAAAGAGAAAATGTTTCTTGATGATGTAAGTCTTTTGTCTCTTGTTTGCTGGAAAAAATGTTAAATATCTTGCATCAATATAAAACTCCTAATAATCAGTGTTATACATGCCGATAAGAGATGTATTCATGTGTCTCGTATGTTTTTCCTGTTTTAGTATAGGTTCATTCATTATGGCTTGATAGGGCAGCCCTTCCAATTTAAAATTTTTCTTCATTTCACTATTTAATAACTCATAACCAGATTTTGAAAACCAAATATTTGATACTTGTTCTTTAAATTTGTGTTTTAAACAACTCTTTAGTGTTTATTCTCATCCTTTTTGTTTGTACTTGTAGCTCAATGAGAATCTCTTGGAAAATCAGGAGATATGGAAAGCAAAGATACTAGAGATTGAAGAAAGGTATGTCCACTTATAACAGAAACCTTCCTCTCTTTGGGTGTTGGCTTAAAGTTATTTTTTTCTTTCTACATTAATGTTGATACAAGATTTCGAGAAAGTTTTGGAAAGTATATCTTCATATTGCAATAGTTGCATTTGCCACATTTACTCGAGTGGCCCAGTTCAGAAATGGACATGCAACGTTAAGAGTGGAAGCGGATGGGGAACTTGACTATGAGCCAATATTTGGTGGTTGCTCATGAATGGTATTTATTATGAAGCAGACTTGCATGTAAAATATAGAGTAGCATTTCTATTTGTAGGCATGTCCCAAGTGTCCTTCAGTGATATTATGCAGAGAAAATTCTGTTCTGTACATTGCAAGTTTCTTAATTGACTATGACGAGCAGTTATCTTAGTGAGTTTAGGGTTATTGACTTGGTGTGAATATTAAGGCGGGTTATAAATACTTTTGTAAATTGTACTTTGCTTGGCCCTTTCATTTTGTCTCCAGGGAGAGAAAAGTTCTGAAAGTGAAGGATGATAAGATCCGGGACCTTGAGGAACAGGTAGGATCAGTTTTACCTGTTAAAGGGTCATATTTCACCTTATATAATATGAGTGTCTATATATATGATTCATGGAATCATCTACCTTGCAGCTTAGAGATCTGATGGTTTACCTGGAAGCAGGGAAGACAGTTGAGCAACTCTCAATATCAGATGAAAACAAGGATGCTACCATCTTGCCAGTACCAGTGGAGTCATCTTCGGGGAGCAAAAAGAGTGATAATAGAAGAAAAGGCTAAAGATCCTTATCAGAAGAAAGGGGCCTGTTGCATGCTTGTGGATTTGGGTTTTACTTAGGGTTGTTAAAATATAGCAGCTTGTACATTTTAGCTTCTTCTGCCTTTTACTAATGGCTACATTTGAGACTACTTGAATCTTAAATCTTAGTCCCAAGTAGTTACTACTGCTAATTAATTAGCATTCATTAATCTAGAAATTATGGGAATTTAAACAAATAAGATAAAATAATTTAACAATTTATAATTAAAATTTATACGAAATAGATAAAATTGTTTTTAAAACTGTAATGATAAGGAATTTACTCGTTAGAAATTTAATTATATCTTAAGAATCAAATCATGTTTTAAATGACTATATCTATAATTAAACACACTCTCAAGTCTCCATGAAATATTAATTAATTATTTAATAACCAAATGAAAGACCGTAAAAATTGAGCGAAATATCTCCTTAGGATATTTTCCAAAAAGGACCCGCACACAGACTGATGGATCAGACGTATGTTCTCGTAGACGGATCACGCAGAGCCGTCTTAGATTCAAAACTCCAGTAACCATCCTCATCGGCTTCGTTTATTGATGTCCGTGTCAGGTGAAACTGGCTTTCTCTAGTGCTATATCGTTTTCTTGTCTGTGCTGTGCGATTGATTCTTCTTTTTGTGGGTCTACGTTTTCTTTCATCTGGGATCGTGTTCTTTTGTTTCTGTGATGGCTTTGATGTGGTTATTCATCTCTTTCAGAATAGAAATGAGTAGATTCTTTGGTTTTGCTTGATTAATTGTTGCATACGACCCGTTTTATTTCAATTTGAGAAGTAAAACTTCAAGATGTACCCTTTGCAAGATTCAAAACTATGAAAGGTTTTCAGTTTCTACATATTAACTAATTTTCTTGTTCTTCATCTGGAAACTGCGAATATTGTGTTCGATTGTGTTTTCTTGAATCAAGCATGTGGGGGAATGATATACGGAAAAGGACTTTGCGTTTATTGTATTCTTAATTTGGTATTGCTTCTCAAATGATTTTTCTTTTCTTGTTAAGTTTTCCTTGTGCAGGAGAAAATGAAAGTTGCTTTCAATGGATGATTTGCCAGAGCAATTGGTTTGGGACATCTTGAGCAGGGTCAATAAGATTGTTGATCGAAACTCTGCTTCATTAGCATGTAAGCGCTTCTTCAATCTGGATAGTGAACAGAGACAATGTCTCCGGGTTGGTTGCGGATTAGATCCTGCAAATCATGCTCTGACCTCCCTCTGCAATAGATTTCCCAACTTGTTTAAACTGGAAATAACATATGCGGGATGGATGTCCAAGCTGGGAAAACAGTTAGATGACCAAGGACTTGCTATTCTCGCTGACAGCTGCCCTTATCTGACTGATCTCACGTTAAGCTATTGCACTTTCATTACGGATGTTGGCCTTCGTCAATTATCCTCTTGTTCAAAGCTTTCTGCCCTGAAATTGAATTTTACTCCAAGAATTACTGGTTGTGGCATATTATCTCTTGTTGTGGGCTGCAAAAGGCTCACCATTCTTCACCTTATTCGATGTCTTAATGTTACTAGTGTTGAATGGCTTGAATATCTTGGGAAGCTCCAAACACTTGAGGACCTTTTGGTCAAAAATTGTAGAGCCATTGGGGAAGGAGATTTGATTAAGCTAGGATTTGGCTGGAGAAAATTAAAAAGATTGCAATTTGAGGTAGATCCTAACTACAGATATATGAAGGTATATGACCGGCTAGCTGTTGATCGATGGCAGAAGCAATGGGTCCCATGTGAATCCATGCTGGAGTTAAGCCTGATGAATTGCATCATAAGCCCAGGAAGAGGTCTAGCATGCATTTTGGGGAAATGCAAGAATTTGGAGAAGATTCATTTGGATATGTGTGTTGGTGTGAGGGACTGTGATATAATATGCTTAGCTCAAAATGCAAGCAGTCTTCGGTCAATTTCACTTCGAGTTCCTTCTGATTTCTCCTTGCCTCTTTTGATGAACAACCCATTGAGGCTAACCGATGAGAGTCTTCGAGCAATCGCTCATAACTGTTCAATGCTTGAATCCGTTAGCTTATCATTTTCTGATGGGGAGTTTCCCTCTTTTTCATCCTTTACATTGAATGGGATCCTTATGTTGATTAAGGTGTGCCCAATTCGGCAGCTTGCACTTGACCATGTGTATTCCTTCAACGACATTGGGATGGAAGCTCTTTGTTCTGCCCAGCATCTTGAAACCTTGGAGCTTGTTAAATGTCAAGAGATCAGTGATGAAGGGCTGCAGCTTGTGAGCCACTATCCTCGCTTGTGCTCATTACGCTTAAGAAAGTGTTTGGGTATAACAGACGATGGACTGAAGCCTCTTGTTGGGTCATGCAAACTGGAATTCCTATCCGTTGAAGACTGTCCTCAAGTTTCTGAAAGAGGAGTTATTGGGGCTGCAAAATCTGTCTCATTCCGGCAAGACTTGTCCTGGATGTACTAGGTCCTGAGATGTATGCATTTGGTGCAGTTCCTTGATACATTACTGAATTGATCCTTATTTAAAGTTATAAACCACTTATCACATTTGCTTCTTCTACATATTACTTGGATTAAGATTCTTTTTCAGTATAAAGTTCACGCTGCTCTATTTAGCCCGTCAAATAAATTGTGAGGATTTCCTTCATCTTTGTTTAATAGCGTTCGTAGTTGTTTTCTACTGGTTCGGATATGGAAGTTTGGAATTTAAAGGCCAAAAGAGTAATTTAGTCCTCCATGTTAACGTTTTGGAGTATTCAAAATAAATTATAATATTTGAAAAGCATTCATTAACTAGATGAAACAATTGATATGGCATTTCCTTTATTGACGTGAACCTTTTTATTAAAGTGGAATTTACAATAACGACGTGAATTATCCTATTTTTATTTGACTCAATTTCATTTAAACGGTGCGTTTGGGATTTTGAGTTTAAATGAAAGTAAATCTTATTTTTATTTAAACTGTGCATTTGGGAGGTTGAGTTTAAATAGAAGTGGGACTTATTTAAACGTTGCGTCTGGAGCTCTTCCCTTCCTTGATGCCGTTTTGACCTAACACGCACCATTTTGAAGCAATAAACACATCGCTCTTTTTTCTCCCCCAATCCCTAATTTATAATGTTCTTCCTCTTCTTTTTCTTCAGTGAACAACAATCCCTAATTTGTATCGCCGTCCTCACCTGGAAGATTATTGTTCATGTATCACCAATCCGTGTAGAACGATTGTTATTCTTGTATTACCACCACCACCTCCACGTCTGCCATTAAAATCACATCGTCCACTACACTCTAAGAACTGAGGGTCAATGCCACCACTGAAGTGAAAAAGGTTCTCTTTCTAATAGTGCCACATTATGTCATGCTAGAAAGATAGGACGACTTTGTGAAAAAAAGATATCATACGCATTTTGTCATGTCAAATGTGGCGGAATTATGTCAAGCAAGTGAAAAATAATGATGGGATTGTATATATATATATGATTGACATGTAGCATTTGATAGAACAATAAAAACTTTTAATCATATGTAGGAATTTTTCACTTAAACAAACCAAACTAACTCATGATTTGCGTGAGATGTGAGAATTCTATCTTCTGATTTCTAAATGCCTCCACAGTTGGGGCATTGCGTCAATATTGCAGGTTAGGGTTGTTGGGTTATTGATATTTGAAAATTAGACAATTCAAGTTGAGGAATAGTCTATAAGTCAGATGAGAGTCATGTGATAAAATAAGGATTTAAGTTTTCCAATTCAAGAAACGATTAAGTTCATTGAAGACATGTGTTAAGATCTTATTGAGAATAAAGTGTTGGGTCAAGCGTTGTTCTGTGATGGACCTGTTTTATATGTGTTGTGGTGTAGGAACATTTTAATATGCTTCATTATAATATAATGATCAAGTTTCGTCATCATTTGTTCCATCTTCTCTATTTGAGTGCAGCTTTGAGATAATGCTATGGAGTCTAATCTTTTGATTTATAGTTCTTCATACCCTAATATTTTGTATCTTCAATTTAACTTTAAATGATAATATATTTTGGTGTTGCATCTCTAGATCAAGTAGTGTTCAATTACTTACATATTAATCAATATTTGATAATTCGTCTGAGCATGAAAGCTGAATTTGTGAATACTTGTGATGCTACATGGTTGCAAAGCATTGTGATGCCTTTGTTTCTGTAGATTGAAAGGATAATTGCTACTAGCAATGAGAATATTGGGTGATTACACAACAATAACATTGTTACAAAATAACAATGTTATAAAATAGTCTAATTGTGTATTGTCTTTATTTAATTTTAATGATTGTGAAGGAAGTTGGTTGACAACAAATAATCTACGATAGCATGCCCTATTTTTGATGAAATCATTTATTAATATCGAACGATAGATTTATGCACTTCATAAAGCATGTTGTCGATTTTGCCATATATTGTTTACACCTTTGATTTCTCTACTGTTTTAGTATAATGGACAATAACTTCACACTTGAGGACATGGTCCAATGATATTTCTTATTTGTAACTTTCATTCAAGTTGGACGATAAAGAAATATGTTAAATAGATTGGGAGATTTATGACAGTACTTAGTCTTAAATAGTGTGTTTTTCTCTTTAGTTTTTTACCATTTGCATGGAAATGAGACTAATCAAATCCACTTCTACTTGTAACTTGCAACACCATATATTTATAGTGAGTCCATAGTCAAATTTAGATTGTTAATATTATATAAATTAGGTTGCTTTTCAAATATACAAAAAACTCCATCGTAGGTCCAACCAAATTATATTGTCCTCCTTATGCTGTATTAACTCTTAATGCAATCAACTTGAAAAGTTAAAAATCTTTATGACTTTGGATTTTACCTTCCAATGATGCCTACCGTTTATTCTTTGAGTTATATCTCACCAAAATATTTTGTTGAATTGCGAATGTTAAATAAGGATTCTTGTGCATGGGTGAATAGGTGAATATGTGAGTTCATGTTTTAAGACTGGTTGATTGATTAGGAGAACTAAAAGTATTAATATAATTTTACAGCAACTACTTAAAGATATGGACGCGGTGTCTTCAACTAATATTATATTAAATTCAAATAATGATTATCTAGTGTGTTATTGTGATTTAAGAGCTTCATTAAGAACTTCATGGAGTGATAATAACCCAAGAAGTATATTTTATGGATGCCTACAATATCCTGTAATTTTATGTTTCGATAAGATAAAATTGTTTGTATATATGTTTAATGTTTTTCTTTTTAATTATTAATTATCTTTCATGTTGGAAGATTTGATTTTTTAAAGTGGTAATTTAGCAAGAGAGTTGTTAAAGTAATTCATAAACTAAAGAAAGAAGTAGGTATGTTGAAGAAGACGGCTCAACGAACCACAATTGAATCATGTTAACGTTGAAAATTGAGGAACAAATAAAGTAATTAAAGAAGACATTGTTTTGTTAACAAAAGAGAAAAATAAGCTTAAATTTGTTTTAGTGATAATCATAATAAGGGTTTTTGTACTTATGGTGAGTGTTATAATATGATTTTTTGTGGGCAACTTGAACTAAATTGTAGTATTTTGTTTAAAACTTAAATTTTAAAGAATGAAAAATCCTTATTTCAACTAAGTTGTAATATATTGTGCATTGTATTTTGTCTTTATTGTTTTGTTATTTATGCAATTGCCTTAAATATGCCTAATTAATAGTTGAACAAATTATCAACAAGTATATGCAAAAGTGATTATATCACAATAAACAATTGGAGTAGTATATATAAAAGTGATTATATAAGAATAATTAATTGGAGCAGTATATACAAAAGTGATTGTATAACAATAAATAATTAAAGCAACACATACACAAGTGAATATATCACAATCTGTCTATACACAAAAGTGATAGGATCTATCTGTCCGTATATATAAGTGATTAGATGTATTAACTAAAGTTTCAACAACACATAAATAGTATTAATGTAAAGTCTTCGAATCAATCACATTGCTTCCCTCATTTGCACTTGATTGAGAAGGTTGATCATGTACTGGTTGATTCATTGATGATCTCCTCCTCATTGCTTCAGTTTGTAATTGTTGAGAACTTATAATAGGTTGTCTTTTGAACCTTAGACTTCTTGGTTCAAAAGATAATTTGAATGAATATGGATCAACTTCTCTAAACTTCTGTTTACTATTATGCAAAGAGCTACCAACCTATAAACAGACACGTCGTTAGCATTATTCATTTGTAAAAGTAATCTTTAATGTCATTAATGGTCATATACTTACAATATTGCTTTATGGACTTTCCACAACAACATGTTCAGCTTGTGAAGAGATCTCGAAGATGATTTAATAAATATGAATAAAAGAATTTCATAAATGATCATTAGATATTTAAAGAATGCATAGTAATCAAAGAATGTTTTACAATGTAACATCTTGTCACTTGAATTAGGGTTAAAATGATGATTATTAGAGATTAATGAGAAATTAGGAAGCATAACTCATGTTTATACATAATGAGGCATACACATACACGATATTATAGATATTGCACATTACAATTATTTGTACATGCATTCATTGACATTTTTCGAGTATTATAAATTGTTAACAATACAATTAAAATGTGAATTGTGAATTATTTGAGCTAAAAATGTACTTGGAAAACAATTAGATTATTTCAGATATTTGGTAAATTTTGGAAAAATTTTTGAAAAATTTAGAGTATTTTTTTGGACTAGAAATAATGGACCATTTATATTGTGACTCGTAGACTGTATAAGTTAGCGATAAATGGAACACGTGAATAGTGAAACGTGAAAGACATGCAAAGCATATACGTATTCTAATGTTTTGAGTAAGGAA
>JANQBM010000001.1:15920811-15940159 GCA_025594535.1 Erythroxylum domingense | reverse complement strand
GATGTGGTAATTTACCACATCTGGACCCGTTTCTTTGGTCCGACCCGTTCTCTGGAAACGGGATGTTACAGTTACACTTCCAACCATGCACACATTCTCTTCTATTTGCATGCCTCTTTATCATCATGATTCTAATGGTTTCAAGCATGTTGATAACTGGGCTGTTTTGGTAGAGAAGTTAGGGTTGAAGTGTGATAAACATCCTAATCCATATAGACTACAATGGTTAAATGAAATTAGTGAAGTTAAAGTCACTAAGCAAATAGTTGTTGCATTCTTTATTAGTAGATATACGGATGAAGTTGTGTGTGATGTCGTGCCTATGCAAACTGGTCATATATTATTAGGTAGGCCAAGGCAATTTGGTAGGCATGTTATATATGATGGGTATATAAATAGGTATTCTTTTGTGTATAATGGGAAAAAAGTTACCCTTGCTCCTTTACCACCCAAAGAAGCATATCTTGAATAATTGAAAATTGAAAAATCATCAAGCGGGGATTCAGGTAGTGAGGTGAAAAAGAAAGAAGAGAGAAAAAAAGGCCATGAGAGAAAAGAACAAAATTAAAGGCTCAATAGTGAGTGATTGCACAAGTGAGGAAAAAAAGTGGGGATGTGTAGGAGAGAAGAAGCTAGTGAGTGAAAAGAAAGAAAAGAACATGAAAAGTGAGCAAAGAGAAATTGAGAGGATTGAAAAAGTTAAGACACAACCATGTTTGTATGAAAAAGAGAGAGAGTTAAAGACTGCATATTTAGGTAAGAGAGCTTTAATCTTGATTCGGTTTAAAGAAACTTTGTTTACTAACACTAACCTTGACCCAAGTTTGCCTAGTGTGTTTGTGACTTTGTTGTAGGGTGATTGGGTTTAGGTGCATATGCGAAAAGAAAGGTTTCCACAATAAAGGAAGTCAAAACTTGATGCAAAGGGTGATGAACCATTCCAAATGTTGGAATGCATCAATGACAATGCATACAAGATAAAGTTGCTAATGCGTATAATGTTAGTGTTACTTTTAATGTTTCAGACTTATCTCCTTTTGACTTTGATTCAGATTCGAGGATGAATCCTTTTGAAGAAGAAGGGGATGGTGAGAGCACGACCATGGTACTTTATAAGAGATATGGAACTAAAGATAAGCTAGTAATGCCGGAGGGACCAATAACAAGATCAAAAGCTAAAAAGTTCAATAAAGCACTTCAATCCTACATGGTCGAATTGTAGATAGTATGGAATCTTAAGAGACAATAAGGGTCAGTGGCATTATAACTAATCAAGTTGGGCAGAATGTGCAAGAAGACTTTCATTCTTATTTAATTAATTATTTTTACGTTAGAAGCATAACTTTCGGCAGCCCACTACTTATGTCTTGGGCTTGTTAAAATCTTTTAGGTTTAATGGGTTGTATTTTAGAAATATTAGTTGAGCTTTAATTATTTTAGTGAAAGGCTCGTTTAAAGGTCTTTTACTTAGTTAGGGTTTCTTTCTTTTCAAGGGGTATAAATACATCATAATAAACATTGTTTAGGGTTAGATTGGTTGAATAACGAATTCTATAAGGGAGGATTTCTTGTCTTCTTCTATTACATCAATAATATAATTCTTATCAAGGTAAACACTTATGGAGAATTTCTATTCTTGTTTTCAAATCAATCTTATTATATGTGTTTCCTTTCATATAATTGATTAGGGGTTCATTAGAGTCAGGGATTTTGTCTTGCTCATATCCTATCCAAAGTGTGTGTTTAAGGGGTTTCGATTTCTTTAGCCTTGGGGTTCCGCATCAACTACCCTAATCAATCCTTATAATAATAGAAAAGATTCAGTCAATATAAAATTTGTATAATAATAAACTATTAATCAATGAAGAACAAAATAACTTTTACATACATGATATTATTGTAAGTCTTTCACCACTATCTAATTTCAAGTCTGAAACCAGTAAACTCATAAACCATGTCCAAGAATCAATATTCTCTACCTCCATAATAGCCCAAACCAACAGATACATCCCTTTATCACCGTCCCTCCCAATTGCACTCAATAGATAACTTTATAATTTAGTCTTCAAAAATCAGCCATCAATACCAAAAATTGGCCTCAAATACCTCCATCCTCTTTTCATGGCATTAAAGCAAATGTACATTCTTTTGAATAACATAAAGAGATAAAGATGTGTGAATAAATGAATAAATAAATATCGTTGTTGATGATATGCAAAAATTTAATTTTACATACCTGTAACAAACTAGTTTCTTCATTCTTGCTTAGGTTTAACTTAATTGTTACTCCAGGATTACTAATCCTCATCTCACGAACATATCCTTGTAGTTTGACATATTCATTCACATAATGTAGCACCCCCACTATCATAAAGTACGAACTAGAACACCCTGAGGACATTCCAGTACATACTTTATAATAATGACATGTTAGAGCAATCATAAATCTCACTTAAACATGGTATCATCATTTGATATACTCTTATAAAACTTCATAAAGAAGACATAATAATTTAAAACCAAATTTCCTCTTTTCATGCCATAAATCCAAATGTAAATACATTATAGCTTTCGAATATCCATACATGTACATCATCATATCCTAATACAAAATATGCTACATGAAACAGTAAATACACAAAACGTCTAACTAATCCTTCATTCCCAGCTGACCGACCTTTGAGCCATATCTTCTACCAAAAGTACTAGAATATACTTCTCGTAGCGTCTCTCAGTAGCTAATGTCCTCTCTCAGTCCTGAAAAATCAATGTGCAATTTTGGTGAGTTTTGCGAATTCAATAAGGTAACCATCATCGATGATTTTCCCAATTCATACATCACATCAATACACGTAACATACAATTCACATCTTTGCATATACATAAAGTATCACATTTCACATTTTCATTCAGCACAAGGCAATAATACAATTTAATTAGTCAAACATACGTATTAAAATGCATATGCAATGTTTATGAGACTCACTTTCATTTATTATTGTCGTTGTGACCGAGTGCCTTTTTACTAACCTATATCCTTTAGTGAATACCGAGCTGTATCAAATAATGTCCCATATCCTTTAGTGGATGCCAGGTACATTCACAACTGAGACTGAGGCTCTGATTACAGTTTGAGCTTTAAGCTCTTTATACTGACGACTCTGATCACAACTACCTTTATCTTTCATGCATTCATGTAATGGATGCTTCACATTCTCATATTCTCAGTTAATCCCACGATTGCACATTCACATTTAGATCACATTTATCATTGAATCTTAGTCTAACATTCAACAAAATTATTGAGTACATTTATTTCGTCACATTCTCTTACAAGGAGCACTTTAATATCTCATCCATACATCAAACTCATCGGACCTTCAATGTTCGAAATCAACACAGTCAAATCACATTCATAAGATAATTCAAAACAGAATTTGACACAAACAATTAATTGAGTAAAATCGTCTAGGTTACTCACAGATCGCTCCAGAAGATATTGCCTTAAAGTCCCAGCAATGTCTGGATGATGGCACTCTATATGCTCCTCTATATCATGCAATATACATTTACACATATCACAATTTTGCACAATTGTATAAGTATTCATTTATGCACATTTATGTATATGGAATATGTACAATGCATGTTCATGACAATCCCAGGTATCTTTCCATTATTCTTGTCACATAATCATTCATATTTCAAAACTCATATAAGTATAATTTGTACTTAGGGTTTATACCTCCATAAAACAATTTGAATCTAATTTCTTAACTCATTTGATCATTCCAGATTTCTCTAAAAATATACTTTCGTGTCAACTTTGCATGATCATTATGACTAGGAAAATGAAGTAATTTGGCAACACTTTCTTCTATATAATTGATCTCCTATGTCTTAAGTTTCTAATGATACCAGGATCATACAGTTTGGTTTAGTACTCTGAAGGTTATACTCCAAATATTTTCAGACTGTTCTTATACTGAAATAATGCCCTATACTCAAATTCCATCCAGAAATTGAAATTCTTAGAGACTGAATTAAAACTTTATATCTTCATACAATTTCTATTCCTATGTCTCTAGTTTACGAAAAATAAAAAATCATTCCATTTAGATAACTACAAAGCAAGATATTGTCAAAATACCGAAGCATGTTTAATGAACATACTCCACTCATCAATTTTCCAGAACTGTTCATAATTTTCGTCCCAAATTTATCACTCAATCTCTCCAAAATGATTTCATATGGTTATAATTTTTTTGGAGATGTAGAAAAACGTGTTTTCAATCTGTTGGTTTAAGTCCCATGGCATTTGGAGGTCAGGAGAAGAAGATATGGCCAAAAGATCAAAGGATGTTGGAACTGTCTCCAGCTATAGAAGTCATGATCGTGTAGGAGCACGATCGTGCTTCTTCTTCTTCTTCGTCTGAATCTCTGCAATTTTTCTTCTTCTTTCTTTTCTTTTAAAACAAATTCTCTAACTTGATTGTACTCTCATTTTTTACTTCCATTTAACTCAGCATAATCATAAACAAGTCAAAACCCAAGATTAAAACACAAACATCAAAACAGAAAAATCATTCAAGGATCTCCTTCACATTTTTCTGCATTTCTTCATTTTTTCTGCTACATTCAGTACTCAACTTCAAGTCAACTTTTAAAACTCTTAAAAACCGAATTTTAATTCTACGTCTTTATGAAAAATGTAGCCATATGTCTCTAATTTAATAGAAATCAAGAATCATCTCATTTTGATAACTACAAAACAAGTTATGGCTAAAACACAAAAGCATAATCAGTGGACATGTTACTGCTACATTTTCCAGCACTCATCTTCCAATTTTCCAGATTTACACCTAACACCACTTGTACAAAAATCATATTTTCTACTTCATTTACTCTTTATTCTCAACTCCATTTCAACTTAATATCATTCATAAACAATTCATGTTCTATATTTGATCATTAACCAAAAACAGAACATGTGCATATACCATACCATTCATTATCAATTTTCTACACTCATCCTAACACCATTATGATGATCATTCTTCCTATAAAACATATCTAAAATAATTTATGAATTATTACTCATCATAGATATACAAAAGCAAGACATTTACAGTAACTATTCATCACTTACGTTCATTATACATAAAACACCATTTTATGCCATTTAACCTCTAACTATCACCATACAAGCTTCATTTAACATTACCCATGAAGATTAACAAGATACTTACTTGATTTAGCTCCAAATCTTTAAAAATAACACTTAGACCTAGCTCCCAAGTATCACACGTACAACATCATAGAGGTTGGAAGATTTAAGTTTTCTTATGGTAATGAAGAAGATAATATGAAGGAAGTAGTAATTGAAAGATGAGAGAGTTGGTTCAAAATTGGTGGAGGTGAGAGTGAATGGAGAAAATGAAAATGGAGGAGAAGAAGAAAGCAAGCCATGAAGAAGATGAAGAAAGCATAAGAGAATCGTGAGAAATAAGACAAGGGTGGTCTTTCAATTAAAAGAATAGTGATCTTAAGACATGGCTTGGCAGGTGACACTTGTCACTTGCCATATGTCCAATTCTTATAACTTTAAACTAGGTTCTTTCATTTAATTAGTCTATTTGTCTCCAATTTCTAATCTAATTGTCTCCCAATTTTCAATGACACTTGTAAATAACTCCCAAAGTCATTTATCACAATTTTCATTGCCATTTGACAGTTAATTCTACTTTCATTTATCATTTCTCTTGCCACTTGGCATTTTTTCTAATCCAAAATTACTCAAAATTTTAGAAATTTCCTAAAATTCACCAAAATTTTTAAATCACTAAATACACTCTCCAAATCAATTTTCAACATATAAAAACCACAATTCTCAATATAATCTCATTTACAAATCAATTATACCCAGAATGTCAATAAATGCATGTACAATCATTTTAATGTTCAAAAGTTCAATATTCACGTGTATGTGCATGCCATATTATGCATGAGAATGAAATGCACTTTATAATTTCTTAAAAATCTGTAATATTTACTATTCTAGCCTTAATATGGGTAACGGGATGTTACACATAATCACTTGCCATTTTTTTTTCTCAATCTCATCTTTACAGCTCTATATATGCTTGAGTTGACAAATATATTAAGCTTTTTTCTACATTCTTCAACCATCTTTGCTGTCGAGATACTAGGCTTCTCAAATATTCTTTCCCTAAAATTTCTCACCAGGAACTTAGCTGAAACCAATTTAGGTTTGTTGGTCGTAAAACAACTATGCCTAAGATTGGATCTCACCACTTTGAAGAACCGTTCATTCTTAATACAAATGACATATAACTCCTATAGGCATCCCTTGATGCATCACACTTTAAACCTATGATTTTCACTTCTTTTTAAACTTCACGTTATATCCTGTATGCAGTGCATAATCCACAATAAAATCTCTAAATTTTGTTGCTGATCCAAACTCTATCCTCAATCTCCAATCTACTCCTCCCACAGTAGATGGATTATGCCTAATACTACTACTAGGTGTTCATAATGGTTCACCAAGCTCTTCTCTTCTTAGATATTCATCACTATCAATAAAACTACCAAAATCAATTGACTCAATTTAAACTGGTTGGTGGTCATCAAAAATCTCAACTTGTATAAAAACCCTTATAATGGTCATGATCGTCCACCTCTTCATAAGCTCCTTCACTAACTTCTTCGTCAACTCCTAAACCAACTCCTTCATTAACTCCTTCACTAACTCGTTTGCTAGCTCCACAACTTCCCTCCTCGCCTTCACTATCTCCATCCTCTCTTCTAGATATAGGCAATATCTCAGGTGCAAATGATGGGGTGTCTAATATATAAGTTACATAAACATTAATCATTTGGTGGATTTTCATCATATTAATGAGCCTCAGACAACTTTCATTTGATTCAATCAATATTAAAGACTTACTAAATTCAAAACCAGGTACCCTGTAATAGGCATTATGCACTTGAAGATATCCTTATTCCTTTCTCATCTCATATATTTGCCTATATCTAACATAAACAACGTCTACTTTATCAAAAATACTTGATTCCCCATCAACATATTTCAACTTTGGCTTTGCAACAAACTTTTGACAATAAAATAACCTTATATTTCCAAATTGGGCCATCATACACCTATTCACAATAAAGGGGAAATAAAAATTATCAACAGATTGTGCATGTAGTATCATTTTCAATTGCCTCCTAAAAGTGTCCACAGTGACCAAAACATAATTTAGATCAGAAATGAAAATTGTAATATTTCATGCATTAGAGATTGCAAACAAATATATAAAGGCAAGTTGATCACCAAAAAGTGTAGATGTAAATGATATTATCAAGACTATAATGGATACTACATGCACAATTATGAAAGCTTGGAGTGCCAACTTACAATTAGAGGATAACATAAGCAATTAAAGATTTCAAAATTGATAAAATAATCCCCATAAACTTAAACTAATGATCATGCAATAAATAAACTTGAACTAATAATCATGCATCATATCATGAGACTGTTTCATTAGGCATTCTAACCATTTCTTAATGCAAAAATTGGACCACTAAAGGGACTATTTGTCTACATCCAACTCTCAAAACTAATTTCAGAGTATGTCAACATGATTGTGTTAATCTTGTTCTTTCATGTAATTGTTGCCCAAGTTTTAGAAGCCAGAACAGTCAAAGTGAAATCATAAATTCTCTATTTTTAAACAGTTGCTCTGCTTTTTACTAATGGTTGTTTACTTAATGCAATGGATATTGAGTCGGTATTTTTTTATGTGTGATTATCTGGGTGGAGTTCTTTTTTCTATAGATTCAATTTTTATTTCTCTAGTTCCATATTATTATTGTCAGTAGAAGCACCTTAATGTATCAATCAATAGAATAACTCTATTAAAAGGACTAATAGATTATCATGTAACTGAACTATTCTAGTTAAAGTAATTATTTCAACTTTATTAAATCAACAACTTTTTACATTTCTAATCCATCTACTTTATAGCAACAGTAGCTTATGAATTTGTTATTCATTAATTGATTTAAATATATAATAATTGGATTGAAGGAGATATAAATTGGCATTGGAATGTCTACATCCAATTCTCAAAACCTTAAAATAGAGAACTACATTTTCTTCCCTAAAGAGATATTGTTTGCATTGAATAAAATGTATATAACATTGAAGTGTACATTTACGTGTATTGGCTAAGACTAAAGAAAATAAAAAAAATTAACTAGAAATGTTCAAAAGAGAAAAAATATATCATATTTTTAAATGTGCAGAAAACCAACACATTCACTGCTAACATCCAATCTTCGCAAATAAATCTACGCTATGCATAGACGATCACAACATACGTGCAACACGTCAATAAGCATAAGAGACCACAACATACAATCATAAACAAACAAGCACAAACAAGCAGATTTATGGGACCACAAATATAAAAACAAAAAATTCAGACAACAATGGACCTACCATGATGAATTATCGACTTCTTGCTCAGAAACCTAAAGAGCGTGTGAGTTTCTTTTAACATTAGAAACGATGTATGGGAGAAGAAGAAATAATTAGGGATTTAAGGAAGTCTGAAATTGTTTGAAGAATAAATAGGTGGGACTAAAATTGATCTGAGTGAAATTTTCTGAAGAAGAACAGAAAGAAAATTAGGGATTAAGGGGGAAGGAAGAACGTTACACTAGTTGTTTCAAAACGGTGCATGTTAGGTGATATATGTTTAATTGTTGATACATTTAATTATTTACACTTACCGATTAATGATACGAAAATGCTTAAGATACTAACTTTAATTCATATATGATTTTAGGTACAATTTGGAAGCAAAGAAATTAAAGTGAGTCGAAAGCACAACATTTGACCTATTTTTTAAGATTAATTTTCACTTGTCTTCATGGAGAAAATTAAACGACAAGAAGAAGAATTAAAAGTGATTATTGGAAAAATGAAGAAATAATAAGAGTAAAACGTTGCAGTAGGTGGATAGCCTACAGTACAAAAGGAAAACAAATGAATGAGCAAAACGGCAGCGCCAGGAGAACGTTGGACCAAGCAAGGAGTGTCAAATAATAAGTAGAAATGAAGACGCATAGCAATTGGAGGCAAGAAGCAAACATTTGTGAAATGCAGAAGTTTCACACTGACGTCCTGTGGAAACACAGACATTTCCATAACCTGTTAATTTGGCTAGAGGGATTTGAAAGAGCAATGAACAGTATGCGTGGGCATTTTTATTTATTTGTCCCATCAATACACAGTAGTGTAGCTAGAGTGGTGGTAGAGAAATAGAGAAGAGTAGGGCTGGGCAGTAGAGAAGAAAAGAAGAGAAGTTGCGTTAATAGTGCAGGTGGTCCAAGCTTACTAATTTGTCACATCATATAATAGTGCAATGAATAGTAATTAGGAAGAGAGTTTACAATAGTAAGTGAAGAACCAAAAGGGTCTTCGGTTAGGGAAATTTTAAAAGGGCTGAAATATTTTTCCGGGAGAGATTCATAGAAGGGTAACATCCTGACACTGGTTCAGAGGCGACATCGACGCCAATGACCCGAGTTAAGCATTCTTTTATTGTTTTGTTATTTCTTTCTCTCATTAGAAATTGATTATGTTATCTTGTATGGATTAATTGGGTATTTGAATGACGATGAATTTAATGCTCTATTGAATCGTTTTTCATGAAAACTCATTGCTAGAATCGAATGCAATATGTAATCGTTGTATTCCCGATTCATGTGTGGCAAATAATGGTTCCGAATCATTAGAGATAACATAATATAGATTAAATAATCCAAGCTTGTGTGATTATTGCCTAGATTGGTTTATTTTTCTTATTCGTAGTGTGGTTGTCTGGATAAACTTAGAGAGTTTATTCTAGGTTTTCAATAGCAAGGGTTAATTAACAAGCGCTTCGTGATTAACTAGGATCTAAGGAAAAATTGGGATTAACAGAGCTTGTTGTTAATCTACGACCAATAATTACTAAGAGAGATAAAAGAACAACAAACAAATGAATTATGCTTAATTAGGGTGTAGTCCGAGATCGAACCAAAGAACCAGATCCCTACTAAATTCCCTAATTTTATCATTTTTTACATGTTTTCTTTAATTTGTTTTTATTATTTAGTTTCATTTTATTTTCTTATTAAATCCAAAACCCCCTTTACCTAATCATAAATTAATTTTATTTTATAAGCTATCCGAACACTACCTGTCGAATTGACCTAAATTCACCACTATTACAGTAATAGTCTAGTTATTTTATTTTGACTAGTGTTACGACACGCCAGTTATTAGGTTAAGAAGGTGGGTATTGGGGAAAGGAAAAGCTCCAAATGTAGCGTTTAAATGGAAGTGGGCAGACACCTAAATGCACCATTTGCATTTAACCTCACACTCCCAAACACATCGTTTAACCTTCCATAAGATCCATTTCCATTTTAAATAAGAAAATCCATGTCATCACTATAGGTCCCAATTTAACAAAATTTTAAAAAAATGTCACGTTAGCAAAAAAAAAGACATATCAACATTTAACTGAAAAAGGTCATTAGTTATTCTATCTACTCAGAAGTTGTTTTAAACATTTTGCAAACATTACAATTTATTTTGAATGCTGCCAAATGTTATGATTCAACTCAAATTTTAGTATAAACAATGAGGGCTAAATTACTCTTTGGGCAATTCAGAAGTTGTTTTGAACGTTTTGCAAATGTTAAAGTTTATTTTGAATGCCCCGAAATGTTATGATTCAACTCAAATTTTAGTATAATCATTGAGATCTAAATTTCTCTTTGACCGAATTTAAACCATAAACTTCATGTCCCAAGGGGCATCTAATTTGCCTTAAAAAAAAGGAAACGACAAAGTCACCAATTGTCTTCGAAAAATATTATGTCCTTACTATGATGTATATTTTTTTGTACTCTCTAGATTTCCATTTTATAATGACTAATCGACAGAACTTATTGACATTGAAAAGATTTTAGAAAACAGTTAAAATGTTGTCATGTCTTAAAACTAACTCTTCTTTATGTCTTTTTTATGAAAAAGCAGCTTCAACCTTATTGTTACAAAGGTTTTCCTTCGGCACTGAACTTACCTGCAAGATGCGCCTACTCCTTTGCACGACAATCTTACTTAGGTCCTTCTAAGCAAGACTCAGTCTTCCTATGTGATCGTCGACCAACTATCAAGTTCTCGAACGCCTCACGACCCACGTAGTATTTAACTCTCACACTTGCAAGAAAATTACAAAAGCACTAGAATAGTAAAGGCAACAATAAGAACAAGTTATATCCCTCAAAGTATACAGAGGAATACTCTCTCAATTTCAGTGTCTCACAACACTCTCCTCTTCATTCCAAGAGCAAGGCTGAAATGAGCTATTTATAGGCATCTCTAGATGGCTAAGTTAGAATCCTAATAGAACTCTACTAGCTAAGATCACGATCTTATCCTTATCAGATTACATCAAACTAACCAATAGATGACATCCCTATCCAATTAGGACTCTATCTAATAGGATTAAACTACATCATAATAACAAGATAAAAGATTATATTATCTAGGAATGACTATCTATATCCACAAGTATCTGCTCTATCTTTAGATGATCCTTCCATATGATCTTTGTCTCTTAAAGTTCATATTCATCCACTGTGATCTTATCCACCACATCATCCAAGATCTCCTCATCTCTATCCGTTGGTGATGAGTCATCCAAGCCAATAGCACACTGGTATGATCAAATGCTTACCCATGCCATCTTCATTAGCCATAGTCCGTTCACTTGAGCACACATTAAGTCCTTAGTCCATCAAGAACTTAACCTTAGCTAAGTCAGCTCGTACACGGTGCGAAACTCTTCCAAAACTCGCAGCATGCTTGATTTACTTGCTAAATAGCCTTGGAACTCTTGCATATTCTTGTCATATATGTGATGCTAACCTTCCATTCGAACTCCGTCTCAAGCTTTCTTTTGGCCTCACATCTGAATCTTACATCTCGTCAAAGATTTCTGCCAATGTGCACTAATGCATGCCAACGCTTGACATTGCCCCTTCTTGTCCTTTCTTCTCGTAAGTCTTTATCTTGTTCCATTGTTTCGAGTGTCAATCACTGGTCAAGGCTCGATAATATCTGCACGATTTCACTATCATGACTTAGGGGTCTAACAAACCACCCCCACTAGAAGAAATTGATGCCCTCGTCGAAATAATCTATGGACACTCCTCTAAATGTGATTTCCTCGAAGACTCGTTAGCTATTGGCACATCTCTGACATACCATGTTCCCTCTCCATTGAGTGTCTCCTTGCTTTTACTCGGATACTCCTTCACAAGGCTCATTGCACCCAACACAGTAAAACTGTTAAGGTAGACTTCTTCCGTCGAGTCATCCTCTCCCTCTGCTTAATCCTTCGTGACCATGGAATTTACTTACTCTTCACCGCCTTCCGTTTTGGGCATTCTCGAGCAAAATACGACCTTTCACAAATGAAACAAATAATATCCCGTTTTGTTTGTTTCTTACCTTAAGAAGATCCGCCTACCTTCTCTTTGCCTTTCTCTGAGCCATTTTGTATCTCACCACTCTTCTTGCCCTCGTAGCTAGTTCAAATCGGTGGTGGCATTTGTATATCTACCAAGGCATCTGCAGTGACTATTGTGCTTAGGAGGTCCTTTACGTTTTGTCTTCGAAGCTCCATTTATGCCCAACCTTGCAAGTTGCTTATGAAGTTGAACAAATTGTCCTCCTCTGACATGTTCAGCACGTCCTACATCAAAGATGTGAATTTTCTCACATACTCCCGCACCGATTCATCTTGCTTCAACCTTTTCAAAGCTTCCCTTGCAAGCCATGAAGTGTTGTTAGGGAGGAACTAATCCGTTAGCTCCTTCTTAATCTTCTCTTGGGAGGTCTCCCTGCATTGATGTCGTTGGAGGTTCTCGTTCTCTACCATAACTTTGCATCCTCCACCAAATACATAGTCGTGATTGAAACATTATCTGAGTTAGAAACCTTTGTCGCCAAAACTATTGCTCCAGATCCCACAAGAAATTTTCAAGCTCCTTGGCACTCCACTTGTCGTCGAAAACTTGTGGTTTTCGCACCTTTACCAAAGTGTTTTCAACAAGCTCAACGTCCTCCATTGTAACGGCACATCTTAAGATCGCCACCTCGAGCCTAGACTCCTTTTGTGCCTTTATCAACTCCGCTATTTGACACTGCAACTGTTGGATTTGCGCCTCTAACATTTCTAATCGAGTGTTATAAGAAGTCACCTCTTCCTCCCCTTGAGGAATCAGCCTATGAGTGTCTCCACTCGGTGGATACGTTCTGTCAAATTGTTGCCTCCCACTATCTTAAAATTATGGCTCTGATACTAATTGTTATAAAGGTTTTCCTTCAACACTGAACTTACCCACAAGATGTGCCTACTCCTTTGCACGACAGTCTTAATTAGGTCTTTATAAGCAAGACTTAGCCTTCCCACATGATCGTCGACTAACTATCGAGTTCTCGAATGCCTCATGATCTTTGTAATGTTTAACTCTCACACTCGCAAGAAAATTACCGAAGCATTAGAATAGTAAAGGTAACAACAAGAACAAAAAAGAGATACAACTAAAAGACAACTTTCATTACTTCCCTCAAAGTATACAAAAGAATACTCTCTCAATCTCTATGTCTCACATCACTCTCCTCTTCATTCCGAGAGCAAGACTCAAATGAGTTATTTATAGGCATCTCTAGATGACTAAGTTAGAATTTTAATAGAACTCTACTAGCTAAGATCATGATCTTATCCTATCTTATTCTTATCAAATTACATCAAACTAACTAATAGATGATATTCCTATCCAATTAGGACTCTATCTAATATGATTAAGCTACATCACAATAACAAGATAAAAGATTACATTATCTAGGAATGATTATCTATATCTACGAAGATCTCCTCTATCTTCAAATGATCCTTCCATATGATCTTTATCTCTTAAAGTTGATATTCATCCACTGTGATCTTATTCGCCACATCATCCAAGATCTCCTCATCTTTATCCGTTGATGATGATTCATCCAAGTCAATAGTACACTGGTCCGATCCAATAGTTACCCATGCCAATTACATTAGCTATGGTCCATCTACTTGAACACACACTAAATTCTTATTCCATCAAGAACTTAGCCTTAGTCAAGTCAGTTCATACACGATGTGAAACTCTCCCAACACTCGCACCATGCTTAGATCTACTTGCTAAGTAACCTTGGAACTCTTGCATATTCTCATCATACATGTGATCCATCTAACCTTCCATTCGAAGTCCGTCTCAAGCCTTTTGGTCTCACATTCGAATCTTGCATCTCGTCAAATATTTCTGCTAATGCGCACCAATGCATGCCAACGTTTGACATTGCACCTTCTTGTCTTTACTTTCTCGCAATTCTTTACCTTGTTCCATTATTTCTCGTGTCGAACATAGTCAAAACTCATCAATGCTCTCACGATTTTGCTATCACAACTTAGGGGTATAACATATCTCTCCTATCGACGATCCACTCCCTCCAAATATCTCCGAACCATTCCCGCTCAAGAATCGATCTCATTCCTGAATTATTATAAACAAATCACAAATTAGAGATCGATCCAGATGCTAAGTTCACCTATTTAAGCCCCCAACATTAACAAACAACTTTTTAAGCGAGTTTTGTTTCAATTCCAATGGGCTCTCTCCAACTCTTCCTTAACTGTCCCATCCCATTCTCTTCAGCGGTAGATGTCAAGTGCTCATCTCACGGGCGCGCGTGTCTTAGCGTTGATGTGCAGTCTAAAGACTCCATAAAGGTATGTTTGAAGAGTAAAGAGGTTATGGAAATTGAGGGTAAGGTTATGGTGGGGACGTATGCACGAACTCCTTTGGTGCTCTCCAGTGCCAAAGTCTGCAAATTGTACGATCCTAAAAGGCAAGAATATTTGGACTGCACGTTTGGAATCGCCGTCAATTCGCTAGGCCATGGTGAACCTGATTGGGTGCGAGCGGTCACAGAACAAGTTCAATTGCTCACTTATACTAGCAATGTCTACTATTCAATCCCTCAAGTATGTGCTTTTGCTCTTATTTATTTGTTTTTTTAAGTTAAAAGTTTGTTGCTTTTTGTTTGGTTTATGTTGATGTTACGACGTTTGTTTTTTTCATTGAAAATTTGTTCCTTTTCTTATTAGAGTAAGTTCGTGAATTGATTTTCTTGGTTCCAGAGTTGGGCATTGCTAATTATTAAGAAAAAAGAAGTTGATGGTTTTATTCATTAGTGGGTAGTAATTGATTTATTGTATTTGTGTAAAGGTTAGTTTACTTATTGGCAATTGTGATTTTGAGTCTTGGCCTAAGCTTTGGTAAATTGAATGGAGGAAAAGTAGTGTAATGTTGGTTGGTTACTAATATAGGTGGAGCTTGCAAAATGACTTGTGGATTCTTCTTTTGCAAATTGTGTCTTTTTCTTAAACTCTGGAACTGAAGCTAATGAAGCTACTATAAAATTTGCATGGAAGTTTCAAAAGGTTTCCCATTCTAACAAGAATGACCATCCAACAGATTTCATTTCGTTTAGTAATAGTTTTCACCGAAGGACTTTGGGAGCCCTTACTTTGACAACCAAAGAGAATTACCGCTCGTCGTTCGAGCGGTTATGCCTAGAGTTATTTTTTTTGGAATATGGCAATATTGAACAGGCAAGGGAATTGATATTGAAGGGAAAAATTGTTGCGGTATTTGTAAAACCTATTTAGGGTGAAGGTGGTATTTATGGTGCAATAAAGGAATTTTTGCAATCATTGAGAAGTGTTTGTGATGAAGCTGAGGCTCTTCTGGTGTTTGATGAGGTTAGGGAACTTTCACTTTTTAAACTATGATGAGATGAACTTTTCATCCAACATTTGATCTGGTGATGCTGCTATTCTGCAAAAACATTTTGTTTCTGACAAACTGAAATATAGAGGACAAAGTTTAACTTGCCTATATTGGTTTTATCAACCAAACTTGCTTTTATGCAAGATATTTAAGCTCTTTTCATCCGTTGTAATGGATATTTCCTAAATATGTGGGCAACAATTCTAGTTTAAGAACAATTTTAGCCAGAGAAACAATAATGCAGATTAAATTTGCTCTAAAAATTGAACTCTGATTGCATTTGAAAATGTTTATATGGAGTAGGAAAGGATTAGGCTTTCTGTGCTTTATATTGGGCGTTGTATTTCCTTTTCCCATGTTACATGGTTGTAATTAAGAATAGGGAAGACTTGGCCATTGGAAGAGCATATGTTCTTCATTAGCCAAAGGCTGTAATGATTTGGTCCAGCATATTAGTGGGTCTTTGATTTTGCTATACTATTTTTAGTAGCTAAGATAAGGATTCCAAAAGTTGCTTGGCGTGACAGTTATAGATTTAGTGAGTAATAGAATTCATCTTGTCAATCGAGTATTTCTTTTATACATTACTTTCTTATCATCCTAAGGTTAGCAGACAGAAAAATATAATCTTCTGCTTTCAACTTCAATGCGACTTAGGTCGAACTGGTTATCTTTGGGCACATAAAGCATAAGGAGTTTTCCCTGACATTATGACACTCGCTAAGCCTCTGGTAGGAGACCTTCCTATAGGAGCTGTATTAGTAACTGAAAGAGTAGCTGCTACTGTAAAGCATGGAGACCATAGAAGTACTTTTGCTAGTGGCCCTTTTGTTTGCAATGCTGCCATTGCTATTTTAGATAAAGGCCCCATTTGTTGAATGGCTTATCAGCCAAAAATTAGCTCATTGACTATGTTTAGCTTATTGACTATATTAAACAACTACCTATTGTGTTTGGTAATCAGCTGATTGGGTTGGCTGATTAAACCCAATCAGCTAATTTTCAAAAAGCTCAGGAGTACAAGCGTTTTTCCTTCAGCTGATCAAAAAATGACGAATGTGCCCAGTGACAATTCATTCAGAAAGTTTTGGGTAGATTTTTCTCTCTTTTTTTCTTTAAACGTCTTCTCTCTTCACAAACCTTCGTTCTAATCACGATCTTCTACCAGCATTTGATCTTCTACTCCTTCGTTCTGATCATGATTATGTCGTCAAAAAAGAATACCCATAAACCTAAAAAGGTGTCAGTAATAAGCCAGTGTACACTCACTCAAAGTTTAGGGGTAAAGATTTTCTCTCTTTTTTCTTTAAACAATCTTCTCTCTTCACGATCTTCTACTCCTTTGTTCTAATTTAAATAGTCTTCTCTTGCATTTTCGATGTTCAACTTTTTCTTTTTTCATTCGAGACAATGAAGATTGAACTAGCTGCTTACTTTTTCACTTCGATCTTCATAAACTTGGTTAATAAGAAAGGCTGGGATTGATAGGAAGGAATGGAAAAGACGATCAATGCACATGGATTTTCATTCAACTAAAGGCGCAGGATTGGTGAACAATTGTAGGTTTCTTGTTTTATGTTCTTTGTATCTTAGGGTTTAGTAAATGTTAAACAAGAAAATTGACTACAGCCTTAGATAAAATCCAGACATAGCCTAAAAGACACTATTGAGATGCCTTTCAAGTATTTGTCTTTTTTTTGTTTCTAGATTTAGAGGGCAACAAGGAATCACAAAGTTATTGTCTTGAGGGTTCATGGATTTTACTTTTCATATACTTAAAAAAAGTGTTGATTCGTTATTTGCTTCTCTAGTTAAAGTTAACTTCATCACTTTTGAGTATAAAGATAGCAAAAGCTTGTTACTTTAGGTCTTTGTCTCTTATGGAAAAGGCTTACAGAAGATTGCAAAAGTTTGTCACTTTAGGTCTTTGTTCTGTTGTAGGAAGGTTAAGTATTCGACAAAAGGTTTTAGTGACAAACCATTGGTTTAAGCCTTTTAAAGTGCAAATATAAGTGTTTGATCTTTACCAAGTTTTAGTTCTGCTCTTTTTCTGAATATCCTTCCCTATTTTAATGAACACACTTCCTTGAAAGCACATGTTACTTGTTTTGTACCTTTAAGTTTACAAATTTTTTTCAGAAGAGTTCTCTTCAGCTTTAAAACTAAAATTAAGGGTAGACTCAAGTCAAAGATAAGATTCTGTTTCTGGTTTTGGTTCATGTTTAGTCAGCTTATTGTTGACATGTACGGATAGTTTCAAATGAATGGTATCATTATCAAATGTTATTTTTTAGTTGCACATAGTTTTTATAATGTCTAAATACCCTCTTCACTTTAGGGTGATATGAAATTATTGTGTTTTATCTGGTATTTACTTGCTTTTGAAATTTCAAGCTTTTGCTTCATCCATTTATAAGTGCAAACATCAAACTTTTGGGTTTAATGTGAACATGTATTAATGGTTTTAACCCTCTGGAACTCTTTTAGGTTAACCTTTATCACATATCCTTTAGTAACCAAAAGAAAAATCTTCTCTGTCTTTAGTCTTAGTAACAAGGAAACTTCTCTTTGTTTAATCAAGTGAATGACTTTTCTTACTGGTGATCCTCCATGTGTTATGTGGAATTGTTAGTGGTTGGTATTTTGTAGTGTTGATATGTAGATAACACTTCATAGTTGTTTGAACTCATATTCTTGCTTGAAAATATGTTTACTATAATTTGTAGTTTGGATCTCCTATGCATATTGCTTCCATCATCTTACTAATACATGTATTTGGTTTGTAGAAAATGAAATTCTATATGCTTCTAGTTTGAGTGGTTGTCTTCTTTTCTTCTTTTTTTCTTTTTTTTCGTAATAAAAAAAGGTACCATTTTGTGCGAATTTCATAATCAATAAAGCTAATCATTTTAACTCCATTGTTGTAGTGTGTTCTGATTTCAATTTCAATTCAATGATTAGGCAAGTGATTGATATCTTTGTTTGCTTTAAAAGGTGGGTGTCAGGGTAGGCATAGTTAGAGTCAATCTTATGGACGTAACAAAGCTTAGGAAAGTCAAAGATTTATCAAATTTTGTAGTTACTGTATGGATTGACTAAACTTTAAGCTGAAGAAATTTGGAATATATGATTGCACCTATTCGGCATTTGTTGGATTTTACTTTGAATTCTCAGAATGAGCTTTGGTAGAGTCTAGTTTAGTGGTGAAGGCGCTGCTAGTGGATCGAGGAAGCGAAAGTGAAAACATGGGATGAGCTTGAAGGAAATGGCTGCAAGCAGTGAGCGTGAAAGCTGTAACATCCCCTCACCAATTGCTAGTGAACAGTGACATATGCATGCATTCATACATGCACATGCATAGTAGATA
>JANQBM010000001.1:15903170-15919243 GCA_025594535.1 Erythroxylum domingense | reverse complement strand
ACTTCAAAATATCTGTCCTGTAAATCTCATCCTAAACAGTAATACAACTTCTAAAAATCATAACTTCCTATTCCATTATTCAAAAATTCCCTACTTTATATCAATGGAAAGATTAAAATACAATAGACAACTTTCATGAAGAACTTAAGAGCAAATTCATCCTCTAATTAGGTCAAAATCTCAATCAAAGTTTCTTCCCCATAAACTCACCCTAAACCACATCCAAACTTCACAAAGTCATATCCTTCAATTCCCACCTCCAAAAATGGCATATTATACATTATTGAAAAGCTATGACATTCCTCTACAACTTTCAATAAAGCTACTTGCTCCAATTCAAATCATAACGGTACAGAATTTGCCTCAAAACACAGTATCCACAAAACCTACACTTATGGACATTTTCACAAACAAAACACATTAATCTTTGGAATAACATCCAAAAATCGACAGATTATAACTTTCAACCCTTATATCGAAAAATGTCATACTTTGTAGCGATAGAAAGCTAACAAGAAAATCTAAAACTTTCATGAAGACCAATTTAGAAAAATCTACCTAAATCAACCCAGATAAATTCCCAAAGTTTCAGATCACTAAATGCAGTTTTCGAGCTACTGTTCATCCCTATACATATTCTCACATTCAAGTCAATATTTGGAACTCTTCAAGCCAAAATTTAACAGTACTTCCTTCATAAGAAATATAGCCAAACATATCTAGTTTAATTTAAAACTAAAAATCATCTCAATTTCACAACCATAGAAGAAGTTATGATTAATCCATTGAAACATACACAACTACAAATTTCCAGATTTTCATCCAACACTCCTTCTACCTCTTCCATAACATTTCCCCACTAAATAACTACTCAATTCACTCAATATATCAACCCAGCCAAATCAAAACCTCTACTTGAACAAGAGTCCACAAAATGGCAGCAACATACACTCAATTCAACATGATGTCATTCCCTAATCTATTATCCATCAAAACATAAGCAAGACATGAATCTATCCCCCATTTCTCAATCACGTTTTTAGCATGTACCCAACCCCATGTTATGATCATTTAACTTTTAACTATCATCAAACATGTTTCTTTCAACAAATCTAGAAGAGTGATGCTTTATACTTACTTGTTTAGCTTCAAAGTCTTCAAACCACTCTTAACCCTAGCGTCCCAAAACATCACACGATCATCTTTCATGGAGGATTGGGTTGGGTGTTTTAATAGGTAAAATGATGAGAACACAAAAATGAAAGTAATAAGTTAAAGATGAGAGCTAGGTTCATCGTTAATGGAAGTTGGTGAGAAAATCGTGAAGTGAAGAATAGAAGGGATGAAGAAGATGAGAGTAAATCTTACAAATGAAAAACAATGGAGACATGGTCTTTTAATTGGACAATTCGTGAGAGTTAAAAACATGGAAAGTAAAGTAAAGACTTAGTGGGTGGTGAGTGTCATGACACATGTCATGACACTTGTCACTTAAATAATCAAATACGTATATCTTTCTTATTTTGATACTCCACAACACGTAATAACTAGTCCATTTGACTCCCAATTTCTAATCCAATTGTCTCTCAATTTTCAATGACATTTTTCATTCAATCCCAAAGTCATTTACAAAAATTTCCACTACCATTTGACTCTAAATTCTACTTCTTTTCATCAATTGTTCTGTCATTTGACATTTTTTTATAATCCAAAAAAAAACCCCTAAACTTCAGAAAATTCTCAGTTTTTCACCAAAAATTCTAAATCAATAGATACACTCTCCAAATCAATTTTTAACACCTACAATTTAGAATTCCAAAAATAATCACATTTATTCATAATCATATTTCTTAACATTTATACCAGGAAATGTCATGAATGTATGTACAGTCATTTTTCATGTGTAAAATGTACTATTCACATGTATGCGGATGCTAGATTATGCATGAACATATAAAGGCATTTCTAAACGCCCATGGACCACTCAAAATTACTATTCTACCTTTCCCATCGGTGATGGGATGTTACACGACATGATTTGCTCGTGACCCACTCATGGCTAGTCAAACCCGGGCCAAAAATTGGCCGGGCCGAAATTGCCATCCCTAGAGCCCACAACTAGTGATGGCTATAGAACGGTACTTTGCTTCAACAGAAGAACAAGATATAATAGGTTGCTTCTTTGTCTTCTATGAGACCAGAGAGACACATAACATAATGAAGTAACTAGTAATAGAACCTCGTGTCGACAGATAAGTTGCCTAATTGGAATCACAATAGGCATTGAGATGTAGATCACTATTATGACGTAGACGAAGCCTTTGACCAAGATTCCCGTTAATGTATCGTAAGACATGAAAAGCAACATTCTAAAGAGAATCCTTAGGACAATGTATAAATTGAGTAAGAGTATGTACCGTATAGCAAAGTTTTGGTGAGTAATTATCAAATAGATGAGGCGACCAACTAATCATCGATAACGATCAAGTTCTAGCAAAGTCAAGCCCAATAACAAGCGCAAGCTGATGGTCTACTCAATAAGGAAGTCACACAATTTGTAACTAAGTAAACTAGCTTTGGAAATAATATCCATCACATATTTTCCTTGAGAAATAAAGAGAACTTTAGGACCACGTGCAATCTCAAGATTAAGAAAATACTTCAAGATACCTTAGTCTTTCATATAAAAATAGGCACTCAAATATGCTTTAAAATTAACAATTGGATCAAAATTATTGCCTGCAATAATAAGGGCATCAACGTAAACCAAAACATGAAACTCAATAACATTGCGTTGAAAAGAAAAGAGGGAATAATCTGCATATGATTGGGTGAAGCCAAAAGATGTAAGAGCATTGGTAAGTTTAGTAAACCAATTTCACGGTACTTGAAAAAGGCCATAGAGAGACTTTCAAAGATGACATACTTTCCTAAGAAAAGAACTGGAGAAATTGGGAGGAAGCTTCATGTATACTTCCTTATCCAGATTGCCATGAAGAAAAGCATTATGAACATCCATTTGGTGTATTTCCCATTTATGAATAACTACCATAACTAAGAAAACAAAAACAGAAACTATTTTTGCAACAGGAGCAAACGTTTCATTATAGTCAATACTTGCCACTTGATTGTTCCCGAGAACAACGAGATGAGCCTTGTGATGCTCAGTAGTGCCTTCGGAGTTATACTTGAGCTTATACACCCACTTACTCCCAATGGCCTTCTTACCAGGCAGTAAATCCTCAATTAATCAAGTCTCATTATTCTCAACAGCTTATAGATCTTTCTGCATGGCTTCACGCAGATTAACATCACCAACAACCTCTGAAAATGTTGTAGGCTCATATCCTGTAGTGATGGCTACCAAAAAACGAGCATAAGGATCAGAAAAGTTATTGTAAGTCATATAATTAACAATAGGATATAGTGTACTGAAGACAATGAAAATGCAGGTGGTACCGAAAAGGAGACAGGGTCTAAGCATGAGGTCGTGTGACAAATATAATCTTGTAAAAAAATAGAAGTTTGTCTATCCCGAGAACCACGACGAGGAGTTTCATATGAAGGCTGCTGAGTTTTAGTAGTAAAGGATATAGAGGGGGTAACATCACTCCCCCTCTCGTCAGTATTGGGTGAAATAGCTAGGGCTATGGGGGATACATTTCCCCTTACTTCAGTATTAAAAATCACTAGGTGTGGCGATAAAAAATCAAAGGCAGGTAAGCAATGTTAGGGTTGAGGATCAGTAAATAGAAATTTATTTTCATAAAATACCATGTCCTGAGAAACAAAGAAATCATCACTTTTAAGATCATACAAATGCCATTTCTTTTTGCCATAAGGGTACCTAACAAATATGCATTTTTGACTACGAGAATTGAAATTATTTCGGTCTTGAGAAATTTTAGATGCAAAGCAAAGACACCCAAAAATACGAAAATGGTTATATGAGGGTGGACACCTAACAATGATTTTGTAAGGAGTTTTTTCTTTGTAAAGGGGCATGGAGTACGATTTATGAGATAACATATAGTAAGAATACACACCCCCAAAAAATCAGCTGACAAATTTGTTTGAAAATGAAGGGCCCAAGCAACGTTAAGTATATGACGATATTAGTGCTCGAACCTACCATTTTGTTGAGGGGTATCAACACATGAGATCTCAAATAAAATCCCTTGTTCTATAATAATGCTCCAAACAAGTAAATTAAATGCCATTGTCACTATAAATTCGTTTAACCTTCTGATTGAATTGCGTTTGAGCCATAACACAAAATTTTTTAATGATTTTTCCAACCTTAGTTTTAACAACCTTTAAGTAAACCCAAGCACCCAGTGAATAATCATCCATAATTGTCAAAAAATAAGAGGCACCACATGAAGATGGAATACTATAAAGACCCCAAACATCATAATGAATCAACTCAAAAATTGCAATAGCATTACTATAACTTATGGGAAAAGAATCATAAGTCTATTTTGCTTTAAAACAAATATCACATAGTTCATCTTTATTCCTACAAAAATAAAAAATACTAACCCCAGGAAGAGAAGAAACTAGCTGATGAGAAGGGTGTCCGAGACAGCGATGCCACGTTTGATAAGTATCTGTAGTAGTTGCAGAATAATGGCCAGCATGTGATGCCACCGACCGAAGCTAATAGACCCATTCCTCTTCACCCATACCAATCACCATCCTCGAAGTTCAGTCCTATATTACATAAATTTTGGTAGTTAATGTGACTACTTTTCTACCCAAAACTCGAGTTTTTGGTAGCAAATCAGAGCTGGCTTATAGGGGCTAAGCGCTTACTCCCACGACGTGCCAGGTTTGAATCGCAGCGTAACGAACTGCATTTGCCTAGGTAGCATAAGCGTGGTGGGTTTAAGTAATTTGGTAACGCTCTACCTTCAACTCGAGTTTTGGGTATAATCATGAGCTTTAATCAACTAAACAAACGAGATCAAGTTACAATTCAAACGTGGAACATATAACATTCTGAACTCGGAGAGTATCACTGAATACCACTATCCTTTCCTAAACAACATTCGTATTTGTAACATCGAGTAAAGTAATAGGAGAGAGAACTATGTTGTGAAGATCAAGGAGCAAACTTTTGTCACCAATCATGTGATAGGAAGCACTAATATCTAATATTCAAGAAGAAGAAAGCTTACTAGTAAGTTTTTCAATCGAGGGGGCCTTATTATTATTATTAGTCAGTGTCTTAAACATATTAAACACTATATTCCATTGATCATCATTAAGGGCAGAACTAAGCGCACTTCGATCCTTAGAAGAAAGATGAACGGTTGCCCCATTCTGAGCTAATGAGGACTGTGATGCACTTTGAGCAGAATTGGCAACCCCAACACTTGCCGTTTAACCATGCCCACCAGATGCATTACCTCCACAACCATTACCACGCCTAGATGAATTATTGTTCCTATGTGGCTCAATCCACCAATTCAAATAGCCAATAAGTTTAAAGCATGAGTTACCTCGTGCCCTAGTTGTCATTTCGACTATTGGATGCTTGCGAGGAAGACGAGGCTGTTTGAACAGCAAAACTAATAGCTTTGCTTCGCCCTTCCTTCCCTCTAGCCATATTTTTATGTCTCTCTTCTTGAACCACAAGAACATAAGTATGATTCAAAGGCAGAAGCAGATCTTAAGCAATAATGTTGGAACAAATATTTCCATATAAATCATTATCTAAGCCCATCAAAAATTGATGAACTTGGCTTTCTTCACTTTTTTTACCAAATTCAGTAGCTCAGCAGCACGTACACTTACCACAAGTGCAAACTTTGATCGGAACATACACAAAAAGTTCGTCCCATATTTTCTTGATTTTCTTATAATATGCAATAACGCTCTAATCGTTTTGTTCACAACGAGCCAGACCAGAAGTCAATTGTTATATACAAGGGTCATTGCCAATAAAAAATGTCAAATTATCCCAGAGGTCCTTTCATGTGACATAATAAGTAATAGAGGAATGTAGAGTGGACTTAATAGAATTAAATATTCATGCTATAAGCATGAAGTTGACACTCCACCAATCTTCAATCTTTATAGCTATATAGTCAGGCTTGGAAATGACTCCATCCAAGAAGCCTAGTTTTTGCTTGATTTGGAAAGCATTACGCACACTCTTTTCCCATTCCTATTAATTATCATCCTGCAAAATCACCTAACAGATATTCATTTCAAAAGGGTTAGAAGTAGGTTCAAGCGACATTGCCTCTTCCTTTTGTCACCTCCATCACCTATGGTGTCTGTATTGCACTGAGTTCAATAATTAGCTAGGGTTTTCTTTCCCTGCTCTTATACCACAAAGAAATTTATGGAAATGAATTTATGTGTTTTTTCATTGAAGGAATTAGAAATATATACATAATATAACCCAATAAGTTCCTAATTTAGAGTACCTAAATAGTTACTGAAGATAACAAAGAATCTCCTAAGAATATTACAGATATACATGATATATGTACACCTAATTATTTTATAATTAGCTCAATACGCCATTGATTCCTTTTCAGGACCAACTTCTCTGATATCAAATGTTGTGCTATTTTGTAATTGGGTTCTTTACCATTAAGCAATGAACAGGAGAGGGAGAAGAGAGAGAGAGATATGAAGATCTTGAGAGAATATCAAAGAAGGGAAATATCGATTCTGCCGTTGTTACAGCGGGTTAAATACACATAAAAGGAAAACTAGGAAAAGGGAGGGATTGGGGATAACAATATTGTGGTCTTATTTGCGTAATAACTCTCGTTTTTTCCTAACTCCTTCAACCATTCCCATGTTCACTCGTCTTCTTCGTTAATTTCTGCAATAGTATTATATTATATTAGCAAAAGTAAGTATTATGGAGGGAAATGAATTGAAGGTACCAATATTTGATGACACAAAAGTTCACATCAATATTTCTATAAGAAACTTGAAACAAGTATACATCAAAAATTGGAGGAAAGATCCAATAACGAATTAAAATGACAATTAGAGATACATAAGTAAACTTGAACTTTCTGTTTTCTTTCCAACAAAGATCGTATAGACGAATGCATTAATAACAACAACAGAAAAAGTAAAAGTTTGTCTTTTCATTTACGGGGTGTTTGGAAACCTTTGAATTGAATTAATTAACGAATTGGATTTAATTACGTTAATAAGATTGAATTGAATTCAATTTACACTGTTTGAAACAAATTCAGTAATATTAGAATTGAATTCAATTACAATGTTCGGAACAAAATCAAAATGAATTCAATTATTTCATATGACACATTTACCCATGACTAAAAAAAATCTTATTAATGTTAATGAGAAGAGTGGTTGTTGTTGAGGAGTGGCTGTGTTGAGGGTAACTGTGTGAAGAGGAGTGTTGTGTTGAGGGAGGCTGTTGTTGTGTGGGTCTGTTGTTGGGAGTAGAGTGACTGTGGGTTATTGTAAGGATATGGTTGTTGTGTTGAAGTTGAGTGTGAGTATAATGGGAAGACTCCAATTTTAACGTTAAAAAAGAAGAGTAACGCGCTGGAGAATTGAAATCACATGAAATATTGGCTGAATTGAAATAACAAAGAGAGTGAGTTTCAATTCCCCCTATAAATTCAATTCATGGTGATTTTTTGGTTCAAAACAGATGAATTGAATTTAATGTTCACCTTGTTTCAAACAGTTTGTTAAGTGTCCATCTAAATCCAGGTTCCGTATGGCAAGTACCACCTCTGACCCTAACCATGTTTTTTTTCTTAAGCTTATCACATTAAAGTTTTGAATTTGGGTGGGTTTTAGCATACAAATTTAAGCTAAAAGTTTATGAAATTGAAAATTAGAAACCTGTTTGACCATTTAATAACAGAATGAAAACATATTCTTTCGCTTCTAAACTTCTCGCGGGGTCCAATCATGCAAAACTCTTGTTTCTGTTATTATTATTTTGTTTATATTATGCTTACGAAACCATTACGTCTTTTTAAGAATTTCTTAACATTCATGTCAAGTTCTCCACTACTTTGATTTGATTTGATTTGATGTTTAACAGGTCTCATTGAATAGAAAATTGATTTTCTACAAGTTTCTTACTTAGGATTTAGTTTATGTTGATGTTGTTGCAAGAGAAGAGGAGCTTTTCCAGATATGCTTCAGACAGCCTACGTACTTAAGCGAGTAGGTCAGTCCAACGCTACTTAACCAATAAGGAGATTGAAAAGGAATCATTACTTGATCTCAGAACTAAATGATTACACTGCTAATTTAATAGAGAAGAACATAATTAGATGAGATTGAAACAATCTTTGAAAAGCTTGCAATATAATATGATAAATCAAAATTACAATCTATAATTGAATTACCAAAACATTTAGATAAAAGAATTCACACCCATTTCCTCCCTTTCGGTAAGTAACAAGAAGCCTATACAGTCGAAACAACGAAACCTCTTTTTTATCTCCTCTGGAAATTGAAGGTCCTAATAGCAAATGCGAAAATAACTGCAAAGAGGACGGTGAACCCAAGCACCACAGCTGCAACAACACCCAGAAAATCGTGTTTGTAACCAAAGGAGGCGTTCAGAAATTCCTTTACTGCTTGACCACTCTGAAGGGGTTCCTTTATATCTCCATATTGTGATGCAATCAAACCATACAAGGTCCATGACACTGGACTTGCCCAGTAGTACCATCTCCACCATATTGGTAGGCGCTGTTACAAACAAACACCAGAATTATAATTACTACTGCTCAATACTCATCCTCCAGGCTAATGAAGAAAAGAAGAAAAAAAAACAACTTACAGGTCTGGGAATAATGAACCCTGCGAAGAGATTCCAGAATCCATAAAATGCCGAGGAAACTATTTGTGCTATGTGGTGGTTTGGTGTCATAGCAACAGTCATCATCCCGTAGTAGGTGAAGTAAAGTAACGTGAAGTACATGAAGAACAGGTACCATAAGAACTTAGCAGCAGTCCATTCAAATCCAATCATGGCATACACGATAATACCGTAGACTGCAGATTGAGCAAAGATGTAGGGAAGCTCGATGAGGACCTGGACCACAAAATGAAGTGTTGTTTGAGAATCACATGCAAGTTAGTCACGGAGAGTAGAATCTGAATGCCTTGGAATTACCTGCGCAAACGCGTAAGGTAAAGCTGAGTACATTCCCGCAGCTTTCTCTCGGTAGAAGACGGTTCTCTCAACAGCTACCACTGGCTGAACAGAGGAGGCATTTTGCACCCCGAGGAAGAGAACAGCTGCATACATGGAACCCATTGCGTTGATGAAATCCTGTTGCCTTCTCCTGCAAATTTGGTTGTTGATGAGAACGCCAAACTACAAGAGAATGACCATTTTCATATTGCTAATCGTTATCTTCCTTACATTTTGGAGCCAAGGTCCCAGAACAATGTTCCAAACATCAAGGCAATGAATGTTGTAAATAGGAATCTAACGGCAGTGTATGGTGGATTGCGCCAATAGGACAAACGTTGCTTCCATAGACAGGCAACACATTGGGTCAAAAAGGACTGCGAGTACTCAGTAGGGAAATAGAGATCCTTGGAACCAGGAGCTGGTTTGCTTAGTTCCTGAATCATCGCCTTGTTTCTCCTGAAGCACAAGTAGAATAGTAACATGTCAGCAACAAACAAACAAACATGAACAAATTCAATTGCGACTAGAAACGGTTACATGCCTGTAAAGTTGTGAATTTTTGTAGACGGCAGCAAAATCAACTCCTAAAGCTGCCTCTTGTGCTGAAGTACTGACTTCTAACATCCATGTTGCTGGATTATAGCCATCAGTAATTTTGCTTACTCCTTCTACACCCTTCAATTAAGAACAATGAGAGAAATAAGCTTGTGTTTGTGTTCCCTATTATATAGTACAAGGAACCAGAAAAATAGATACCTCAAAATAGTTAATTAGGTAGGCAGAACGGTGACCCAATGGCCCCACGTATATCTCTTGTCCTCCTCGCTTCATCAGGAATAGCTGCAAATCGTGCATTGAACACATGACTTCCATTTCAGTGAAACCCTTGATCAAGGAATTACAATAATCTGTTAGAATCTTACCTCATCAAAAGCTTCAAATATATCGATACTTGGTTGATGGATTGTGCATACAACAGTTCTTCCGGTGTCCACGGTGTTTCTAACCGTTCTCATAACAATTGCAGCAGCTCTTGCATCCAGCCCAGAGGTTGGCTCATCCATGAAAATTATGGAGGGGTTTGCCACTAGCTCAACTGCTATGGTTAACCTCTTGCGCTGTTCAGTGGACAGACCATTCACACCAGGCAATCCGACTAAAGCATTCCTCAATGGATTTAGTTCCACAAGTTCCATAACTTCCTCAATGAACATCTGCCGCCAATTTTGACAATGTTCAGGATTTAAATTGATCCAGACCAGTACTAGCTTGTATTCATATGAGGATGCAGAAGTAGAATTTGGATTTTAGATCTAAATGCCTACCTTTCGCGTTTCAGCATTCACGTCAGCTGGTAGACGAAGCCAAGCTGAGTAGAGTAGAGATTCGTAGACAGTAACATGAGGCGAGTGGATGTCATTTTGCTCACAGTATCCTGAAATTCTGGCGAAAGTTTCTTGCTTCTTGGGATATCCGGAAATGGTGATGTTGCCTTCGATATACCCACCAGTTTTTCTACCAGCCAAAACATCCATCAAAGTTGTTTTACCGGCACCACTAACACCCATTAATGCTGTGAGAACACCTGGCCTAAAAGCTCCACTGACGCCCTTCAAAAGCACCAATCTGTCTTCATCAATCCCCTGGTTTTTCATTTCCTACATTTATCAATTCAACATCAGTGTTTTCTTTTCATCCTCGTAAGTTGGCATTTTGAACTGTGTTGTTCTTTGTTTGTGAGTTTGATACCTGAGGCATATCAACGGAGTATATAACTTCATCAAATGTTATGGAATGTGGTTCAAAAGGAAGAACCATTCCTCTCTTCTTCACATGGCTCGCCTCGCCTGATTCTGTACGCAAATGCAAAATGAGATGGTTAAATAACAGGCAGATGAGCTGATCTGAGAGGAATCAGGTGTAATCTGTGAAATCTGTCACCTGTGTGTGCGTTGTGACCACTTCCCTGCTCTGCCAATTGAATGGCTCCGGCAGGCCTGTCACTAGTTTCATTACTCTCAGGCTCATCAGATATAACAGCCTGAGGCTTCTCAAGTGCTGGGTAGGCAATATAAAATGCAAAATGTCAGAACAAGCTATGTATGTCTTCAAAGGTGAAGGATGTTAGAGTGGTTAACAAAACTCACGGTTGAGAAAAGTGAGAGCCAAAGTGAAAAGGAAATTGAACACTACAATGAATCCGATCAATGCGCCAACTCCTATCCAGTACCAGTATGCGTATGGGAAGAATCCTCGAGAGGTCAGAACTCGAACACCAAGTGGAACTGTTGAGTTGGGAGCATTCTGAACGTTGTAAAACAGATGAAAAGATGAGTTCAAATTCAAAAGGTAGATGCTCTAAATCTAATACGAGTGGGTGTTCAGGGAACTTACGTGTCTCCAACTTTTTCCAAGGAATTCGTTAACCAATATTGCATTCTGCCCATACATCAGTGGAGAAATCCAGTAGCCCCATATCCACCATTTCTTTACGTCCTCTGCAGCAATCAGAAGTCATTTCAAGTTTTGAGTTGACAGGATTCAGTCATTCATCGACTATTTAGGATAAGCTTTACCTCGTGAGAGAATAACACCACCCAATGCGAAAAGTGCAAGAAGTGCAAAGGATCCGAAGGTATTAGCAATAATCATATTCCTTCCAGCAGCGGCAATAAATCGGAATAGCCCAGAAGCCATCTGATTAATGAGTAATAGTATCATATACTGCTTAAAGAACCTGCATAATGCCCATATCCTTTCTTTATCAGCTGGATGACATATGATTGTCTTAAACACTTGTATTTTGCAATGGATTTTCTTTTTACCTTCCAACATTAGGATCAAATCCAATTACATAGTATGTGAGGAACACCCAAATAGCAACTTCTGCAAATGTGATGGGAATTTTAAGGAGCCAAGGAGGCAAAGAATATGCCCATGGAGGATAGAATAGAAGGTCCCTTTGCTTGTAGAACACAGGAAGCTTTGCGATGGTCATAGACAGCTCTGACATACCGTTGAACATGATCTGAATAGCGGTAAAGAACAGAGCACCAAAATAAATTCCTCCATCGTCTTCTGTATCCCGATGCATCTCAGTTCGAAAGAAGAGTGACATCGCAATGAATGCCATTAAGGTAAGCTAGAAGTTCAGAGAACAATTGAAAATTTTCAGTATAACAGCAATTTTCTGAATAAAACTCTTACATAAACAAATGGTTTTGATGATCACCTGGCTGAACTTGAAGATATAGACAAAAGAGTTCCTCTTCATAAGTAAGTACTCTCGTGAGAAGTTAGCTTTCAACAATTCCATCTTTTCAACACCGTACTTTTCAGTTGCCAAAGCAGCTGGGTGACTCTTGGTCTTGTCAAATGGAGTAGAAAGCTCATTGCTCAACCTTTGCCCCACCCTGAATGACTTGAATGCACTAACAAATTCGTCGACTGCGACAAAGTGATAAGGCTGATCTTTTCGCACCCAATACTGCTTCTGATCTTTCTTTGACGTCACCTGGAACGAAACCATCATTTCCAAAGGTTAGTCGAGTTCAAAAGGAAGATTCTTTCTTTTTCTTTTCCTATTTTTTTCTCTTATGATAAAGTTAAGCCATACTTCCTGTAAGAAGTCAGCGACGCCTTTTCTTTCGGGGCAACGGAAGCCCATTTGTTCGAAAAATTCGAGCACATTTTCACGAGGGCCTTGATATACAATTTGGCCATCTGAGAGGAGGATAATGTCATCAAAGAGGTTGTAGGTCTCTGGTGCGGGTTGAAGAAGGGAAATAACTGCGGTTCCATTGAGAATGTGAATAGATTGCTTGAGGCAGTTAATAATCTGGAAAGTTGTTGAGCTATCCAAGCCAGTAGAAATCTCGTCCATAAATAGTGCCCTTGCAGGTCCGACAAGCATTTCACCTGCAATGTTATTAAAAGACAGATTCATACACACACAGATGACGACGAAATACAACCTGTTTCTTCATTGAGCTCATTTACCTGTAGTAACACGCTTTCTTTGCCCTCCGGAGATACCCCTCAACATTTCATCTCCGACCATTGTGTCTGCGCACACTTCCAGTCCTAATATCTGTATAAGACAAAGAAAGACATTAGAGATAATTTGTAGTCACTGAAGAACTGTGTGACGTTTATAGTATTTTCTGATCATATTACCTTTAGTATATAGTCTGTAACCACATTGGTCTCCTCACCTTCTGTTGCAATAGCCTACAGCAAGAAAAAAGGGAAAAGAAATGAACTTTAGCGCCATCAATGTAACTCTTCTTAACATTGAAAGTTCCCTAATGCAGTCTCATTCAGTGTGAATATAATGCCAAGACTAGTAGTTGATTAATCTCCATAAGAATGTTTGCAAATATCAGACGATAATTCGATATAAAGACCATCGCATTAGTAAGTTTATGATATCCTTGTCTATAACCAATATCTTCCCTCACCTTCATGAAGACATCAACATCAGGATCAGGCTTGATGTTAGCTGCTTTTTCTCTTCTTGCCAACTCGGCTAACATTTCTGGAAATTGACAAAAACGTTGTAGATGTTTAAGCAACGATTTTGTGAAAATTCTGGTAGAAAGAATAGAATTGAAGACCGGGTATATAGAGACAGTTGATCTAACCATGTCGGAATCCAACTCCTTGGCACCTCGCAGAAAATGCCAAAGTTTCCCTTACAGTCATTTCTCCTATGTGGAGATCATGTTGACTGATATAGGCAGCAGTTCTCTGTGGAATGAATTCATTCATCCCATGACCATTGTATGTGACATTACCAGATACCTGCAAGAGAAATGCAGCTTTTTCAAATTAGATAGGAAAATCTCAAGTTAAACATACATCTCTATCTGAACGAGCAAATTTCCAGTGTACAATCCTCAAAATGAAAATGAAGGTACAAGAATATGTGATCACCTTTAGGTTAGGGTCAAGCTTCCCAGCCAATGCCAACAAGAGTGTTGTCTTCCCAGAACTTGGAGGACCTAAAAGCAGGGTCATTCTGCAAAATTTGCATGGTCAGAATTATTATAAGTGGATACGCAGATTATAACTATGAGGCCTGAACTGGAAACTCAACTCACCTTGATGGTTTGACGATTCCATTAACATCCTTGAGGATGGTCAGGTGTCTCTTCCTATTTGGAAGAATATGAAGATGATTTAAGAGACCCTTCGGAATGAAAAGCAAAATTAATTTATCAGCACATTATAGTCGGAGAAACAAAATCACAATATGCCAATGATGGCATCCAATTGTAAGAGGATAACGAGCAGTTACCTCTACTATGTTGACACAGAAATTAATGAATGTTGGCAGAGCTCTGCTTCCCACATAAGCCTCTGCTTCAATATTTAGATTCTGATATCGTACTTCAATAGTAGGCAGATCAATTCCCACCCTAAAACAACATAAAAGATAGAAAAATTATCCAAAGAAAGTAGAAATTATGATGTAGATTAGATTGCCGACTTCAGATAATCAAAACAGAGATCCTATGTCTACCACTTGATCAATACAATTCCCTTCGTTTAGCATCTTTCATTGCTAAGATCTCCTGCGCAAGCGACAGAAAGCAAGCTTCGGTGAGGAGTCTTTACCTATCAATACGATCCTTGAGTTTCAACAAGAATTTCTCATTGTCCTCTTCTGCTACTTTGACCAACCTCTCAAGCAAATGCTTCCTTTCTTGGAATCCAAGGTTGTGTATGTCGATCTCATTAGCTGTACCTTTCGATGCACTTGTTAATATACCCTTCCTCAAACGATCATATGTAGGCAACTTCTCAAGAACAGCCCACTTTAGAGCCTCCTCATCGTCTTCACCACGTGAAGAACCCGAGAAAACATCCATACCAGTATTTCTCCATATTGAAGAGCTGCCTCTTCTTAGACTAGCACTTGCTCTATAAATATCACCGTTTTCCATTGATGAACAACCACAATGAGTTCAGACGCAATATATCCTTAAACTCCTCCACCACTCAGAATTTGCGTGTGTCACCTATTTCGCTTGATATTTTTGTAAACTTGTTTCTCATAAAGAAAAGATTTTTGGAGTTGATGTGCCAAGAGGAGCACAAAATGAGAGATGGCTTCGGTGAGATGTGGAGTATAACAGGTATATATAAAGGTGCATGAGAAGTGGCGGCTTTTGAACTTTCAAACACATATGCTTTCCAGGAAAGTCTTGTTTTATTACCAAAATGTTATTTGACCAAAATCGTGGGAACAGTGTGTTGATTTGTCCAATATCCATGTTATCTGGAAGCTTTGCAAGTAGAAAGCAACCTTACTTGACCACTTTCCCCGACAGTCAACTTACTATTTACAAATTTTCTTCTTTTTATTATTTTTATGTGTGTATATGAACAAAGTCAGATAGATTATGGATATTGGGTAATTAAGTCCATTGGCGAATCTAACTTTTGTTGAAATTTTAATTTCGTCCATAAACTAATTTTCACACGATGCCTATGACTAAATTTGCTTTTTCTCAAGTTCATAAAATTTGACCCACGTGGATATATAGATGATGAGAGAAATCCATTTGATTGGTCAAGAAAGGTGACGAGCAAGGGTCAAATGGGTGGCTCTTGATTCATTAATAATTGAGGTTAATACAGCTACATGAGACTTACTCCTGATATTTGTTTTTTTAAAATAATATTATTAATATTAACCAAAATCAAAATTCATCCACTTAGGGATGATAATGAGTCATTTTATTTAAATTTTATGTAAGATTCATCTGAACAACTAAAAAAAATAGAGGGCTGGCCATATTCCGCATCCAACAAAACTGGAAAGGTAGATAGCTACACCTACACCAAAGAAACAAGAGTTATTCATTTTGTTAACACATCATAGTTTGATTTACTTTAA
>JANQBM010000001.1:15822709-15836078 GCA_025594535.1 Erythroxylum domingense | reverse complement strand
ATATGTGAAAATTATTGTTAATAAAAATAAATAAATTATTCTTATTTAAAATTTTATTATTATGATTTTGAGAGACACGATTGATGTAAATTACAAAGTATACAATGTAATATACTAATGAACTATATTGTAATTTTTAAAAAAATTCATGGACTATTTTATAAAATTTAAAAATTACCTGAAACGGTACCTGATATTAACCGATACCGGTATAGTACCATACCAAAACTCAGTCTGATATTAGACTCGGTACGGTATTCATAATATTGATACCAATGTTCATCTTGCTTTGGATATCTTATACTAAAATTAATTACCTAATGTAATTCAAGGTTCTTCGAGAGAATTCTTGGAGAGAAGTTAGGTGTTCTGGAATATTCTCCTATTAATCTCTTTTCAAAAGCATACATGACATAATTAATCACAAGATTAAAAATATTTTAATCACCCTGGTGTGTGAATCTTACATTCATTGCCCAGTTAATGAACTGAAGCAATTCTTACTAATGTAGTTGAGTTAGTAAAGTAATAAGGATTGTTCCTAGAACACGATAGATAAGCCAAATTTTGATGCAAGATGATCTAAACACTAAGGTACTAGTTACAAACTTTAGAAAAGAGGTTAGGAGATGAGATAACTTATAGGTTGTCTAATGTCCCTAAGCTATGCCTAATGACTAACCATAAAATGCATGATGCTCTAGTACATATTTTGGGGAATCAAATGCCTACACCAGTTGAATTTCTTTAAACGGTGACGCCTTCAAGTGACCTTATTTTCTTCCTCAATGTTCAGGTTATATTAAGGACATAACCTTTGAACTTTGAACTCCAAACTCCATTTGCTATGATTGAGCTAACCTTGACATAGCGAGGGATAAGGAGCATCAAATTCTCTAGGGTTTGAGTTAAAGTGCAATGAGTTGAGCATCAAATTCTTTATTTACATAGTACATAAAGAATAGTAGTTTTCTTTTAATGGAAAAGTTATTTAAGTATATTACTAAATTTTACATGAAATTATATGAGATCAAGCCAAAACTGAAATAGCCTTCATATGATGGTGATCGGGATGATGACGAATTCCAGAAATGCAGCAACAAAAATGATGGAAGTTGCTTAAATGCATCGGGGACTTGATTGTTATTTTTTTTAATGTAGTTGACTTAGTTGACTGACTGTACAGAGTTTACGTAGGAGGACTTGAATTGTAAATATTTTTTTCTGTTTAAGTTGTAGTTGGTAGGGTTTTAAGTCGGTGACTAATCCGACTCTATTTAATGGCTTAACAGCCTTGATGTAAATAACGAATAATCTTTTTTTATCACTTTAATACAACAACACATTATTTCCATAACCTTTCTGAACTTTTCTATGGCGAGTAACCGCCACAACCTCCTCTCTCTTGTTATTATTAGAGCCATATGGTTCTGATTGCCTAATTTTTCTTCCGCAAAAACAATCCTCTTGTTGTCCGCAGCAAAACCTAGCAGTTTGTTTTGTGTTTTACGGAGTAATCATAGAGGATCTGGAATCAAGGGGTGAGGTTCGAATAAGGAATCATTCTGGATCGACACATTTCACAATAGAATATGAAGTGATGAGTCTTAGTGGTACTGAGAATGTAGGAGTGCTGTTAATTCCTGCGAAACTAAGTGATTGCAATTATTTGTCATGGTCTAGGTCAATGGTGCTCTTCCTAAAGTCCAAAATGAAATTAGGTTTCATTGATGGCACTTGTGCATCTCCTGAAGAAGGTACTCTTGAAAGAGTTCGCTGGGAAAGGGTAGATTCAACTGTGAAGGTTTAGATTATTGCAGGTTTGAGTGTAGATATAGCGGATAGCTATATGTACACACTAACCTCGAAGAAACTATGGGACGCTTTGGCGCAAGAGTATGGAACATCTAACAGTCAAATGCTCTACAGAATGCGCCAAGAGAGAATGAAAATGAGCCAAGGTGATCTTACGCTGGTGCGGTACTATAGTGCTTGTAAAAGACTTTGGGATTAGATCAGGCATTACAAGCCTATGCCTGCTTGTCCACCTGAGATTGCAAAGGTGTTTGATGCACGTGAAGAGGAAGACATACTAATGGATTTCCTTAATGGATTAAACTCTAGCTTTGATGCTGTCAAGGAGCAAATTCTGCTAATGTAGCCCCCTTCGAGTGTTAGTAAGGCATATAATACCTTACTTAAAGCTGATAAGCATATGTCTGCTTTTATCTTTGGTAATAATCAGGTATCAGATAATACTGCATTTGTTGTTAAGAATCAAGATGGAATAGCTAACCAAGTAACAGAAGAAAGTGCTATGATTGCAAAGACTGCAATATCCTTCAATAAAGGAGATCATATGAATGCTGGTTCTGGTAAAAGTCAGAATAAGAACAAAGCTGATCTCGTGTGTACTTATTGTCATAAGAAAAGGCATGACATAATTACCTGTTTCAGCATTCATGGTGTTCCTGGTTGGTGGAAGGCTAAGTATGGAAACAAAGGAAATGCAAACAGGCAGGAGAAAATGACTACAAATAATCAGGCTTATATGGCTGAGGTAGAAACTCCTTTAGGGGTGGATTCGGGCATAGGAAATGAAGCAAATGCCTTTGACAATCTGAGTAAACAAGTGAGCATGCTGCAAGTTAAATTAAGCAAGCTGGCCAAGGGAAAGAACACTGCAGATCAGAGTCAGTATTCTCTCAATTTTGCTCATATGCAGGATTTTACAGGTAATGCCACTGCTTCTCATAATCATAATTGTTGTTTAATAGATAAGAGTTATTGGATTTTTGATACAGGGGTAACTACACATATGACACCATCCCTATCCTGTCTCATCAACCTAAAACCTATCATGATCTCTTCTTCCATCACTTTGCCTAATGGAAGACTTCAATCTGTTACACAGGTTGGAGAAGTCATCATAAAGCCTAGAGTCAAACTTACCAATGTCCTTTTTGTGCTAAGTTTTAAATACAATCTTATTTCTGTTAAAGAATTGGCTAAATCAGTAAATCTATTATTTGCATTCTTTGCTGATTTTTGCTTGTTGCAGGACCAAATGACTAATAAAATCATTGGCCTTGGACAAGTATTCAATGTATTGTATCTTCTTACAGCCTCATCATTTGATGCAAGTTTTATCAGAGACCATACTCAATCATTTGTACATAATCCTCAATTTCAGATTCCTCAGATCAGAAATAATTCCTTGCTTAGCAAATGTAATAGGTTTGCTAGGTCAAAACTGTTTGCCAATTGGCATTATATGTTGGGACATCCATCCTTGAATGTACTCAAACACTTGAATAAATCTGTTGGTTTTGAGATTGATGATTCTTATTGTTGTGAAATTTGTCCACTAGCTAAACAACAAATACTTACTTTTCCTATTAGTACATCATCTACTTCATCATGTTTTGATCTGATACACATTGATCTTTGGGGGCCATATTCTCATCAAAATACATCCAATACACGTTATTTTATTACAATAGTAGATGATTTTAGTCGAGCTATATGGATTTTTTTCATTCTGCACAAAACTTCTATTTTGCAAATCCTGAAACATTTCTTTTCTATGTTTAACACTCAATTTCAAAAATCAATCAAAATTATAAGAACTGACAATGGAACTGAGTTTGTTAATCAAGATTGTCAAACTTTATTCTCAAAACTTGGAATCTTACATAAAAGAAGTTGTGCTTATACTCCTCAACAAAATGGAATTGTTGAGAGAAAGCATAAGCATCTTTTACAAATAGCCAGATTATTGTTGTTTTAGGCATCCTTACCTTAATTTTTTTGGGGAGATGCAGTTCTTACTGCTACTTACTTGATTAACAGATTACCTACACCTATACTTCAGTGGAAATCTCCATATGAAGTGCTTTTCTCTAAACCACCAGACCTATCACATCTGATGGTTTTTGGTAGCCTTTGTTTTGCCATAAATGTTCTTCCTAATAAAGATAAGTTTTCCCCTAGAGCTTTCAAATTTGTATTCATTGGGTATCCCATTGAACAAAAGGCATACATGGTCTATTCTCCTTCATATCACAAGATTTATGTTTCCAGGGATGTTATATTTCATGAACACATGTTTCCATATGCTCAGAAGAAAGAACCTTCTTCTACAGCAATCATTATTCCTGACTTACCTAATGATTCATCTGTTTCTCCTCCAACTTCTTTTTCACTCAGTCCTTCACCTATACCTGAATCCTCCTGTGAGAATGTCTACATGAGTCAGACGTCCCCCAAAGAGTTTTGAAGACTTTGTGTCTCATTCTGCTATTCATTCCTCAAGCTCTTTCATTCCTCCTCAAACTTATCCCTTTCAGTCCTCTCCACATATCAATTCCAAATATCTGTCATTTCTTACCAATGTGTAAAAAGTTCAAGAACCTTATTCCTTTAAACAAGCAAAAGATGATCCACAATGGCAGGATGCCATGTTGAAAGAAATTGCTACTTTAGAGGCAAATAACACATGGGATCTCATAGAATTACCAGCAAGCAAGAAAGCTATAGGATGTAAATGGGTGTATAAGGTGCAATATCATTCAGATGGTAGCATTGACAAATACAAAGCCAGATTAGTAGCTAAAGGCTACAATCAAGTTGAAGGAGAAGAATATATGGAGTCTTTTTCTCCAGTGGCTAAGGTTGTGACCGTTAGAGTGTTCTTTGTACTGATAGCAGCCAAAGGATGGCCAATTCATCAACTTGACATAAATAATGCTTTCTTGCATGGGTATCTCAAGGAAACTGTCTACATCAAACCTCCTCCAGGATATGTTGTGACATTACCAAATCAGGTTTGCAAATTGAAGCGTTCTCTGTATGGTTTGAAACAAGAATCCAGGGAATGGAACACTGAGTTCACTAACCATTTGCAACAATTTGGTTTTAAACATTCCGCACATGATCACTGCTTATTTACTTTCACAGTTGGTGATCATTTCCTTCTGTTGATAGTCTATGTGGATGATGTGCTTGTTGCTGGTTCTTCTGAAACATTGATCCTACAGGTCAAGGACTATCTTCACAGATTGTTCACCATCAAGGATCTTGGTTTGGCCAAGTACTTTCTTGGTGTAGAAATTGCCAGATCCTCTTCAAGAATTGCATTGAATCAAAGGAAGTATATCCTGGATATTATTCAAAGTGCTGGGTTGTTTGGTTGTAAACCAGCTAAAACTCCTTTACCAAAGGAGCTAGATTTGCAGACAACAAAGAGTCCTTTACTGCAGGATGCTGGAAAATATAGGAGGCTTATTGGAAGGCTTTTATATCTGAGTATTACCAGACCTGATGTTGCTCATGCTACACAACAGTTGAGCCAGTTTGTTCAGGAACCTCTTGAAGTACATTGGTCAGTTGCTTTACATACACTCAGATATTTAAAGGGCTATCCATCACTTAGATTATTTTACTCTAGCAAGAATACATTGGATCTTTCAGCTTTTTGTGATGCTGATTAGACACATTGTAGAAATACCAGGTTTTCTTTAACTAGTTATTGTGTATTCTTGGGAAATTCATTGATTTCATGGAAAACTAAGAAACATAATACTGTTTCTAGATCCACTTGTGAAGCTGAGTATAGGTCAATGGCCATGACTGTTTGTGAGCTTCTTTGGATCTCCTATATTCTTAAGGACTTGGGTGTTGCAGTAAACAATCCTATTCCTCTTGGTTGTGATAACAAAGCTACCCTATATATTACAATGAATCCTACATTTCATGAGAGAATGAAACACATTGACATTGATTGTCATGTGGTTCGAAATCAGTACATGGCTGGATTCATTGCTCCACTGCATATTCCTTCTCACTTTCAGCCTGCTGATTTGTTCACCAAGAGCTTGCATTCTCCACAGTTTCAGTTTTTGCTTTCCAAGCTTAGTGTGTTTGATTTACATTCTTCACATGCTAAGCTTGAGAGGGGGATATATGAGATTAAGCCAAAACTGAAACAGCCTTCATGTGATGGTGATCGGGATGATGACGAATTCTAGAAATGCAGCAACAGAAATGATGGAAGTTGCTCAAATGCATCAGGGACTTGATTGTTTTTTTTTACTGTAGTTGACTTACTTGACTGACTATACAGAGTTTACATAGGAGGACTTGAATTGTAAATATTTTTTTCTGTTTAAGTTGTAGTTGGTAGGGTTTTAAGTCGGTGACTAATCCAACTCTATTTAATGGCTTAACAACCTTGTAAATAACGAATAATCATTTTTTATCACTTTAATACAACAACACATTATTTCTATAACCTTTCTGAACTTTTCTATGGCGAGTAACCGCCACAACCTCCTCTCTCTTGTTAAATTATAGCTAAAATAAAGTCGCTAAAGCAAGTTCTATACTAAAAGCAACTTTCCTTATTACTTTTGAGATAATTTATCTGTTAATATAGTATTATAGTCTTTAACGTCAATTTGATGTATGGAACTATTAGTATAATGCACAAGTTTATGTAGTTTATAACGAACCATAAATAGCACAATAAATAATAGGAAAAATGTGCAGGGTGAGGTGTGACCGTGTGAGAAATTGAAGAAACATCGAACTTCAATGAACTGATGGATGTACAAATCTCCTTACTTAGCGAATTCTTTACTAGGATAATTCTTATTAAATTCTTATGAATTACTACAACACATTTAATAAAAATTATGTTAGGTATTGATAGAAAATTAGGGCAGAATTAGTAGAATAATTACAAAACTATTTCACATAATTTCTAGAAAGCCAAGATTATTTTAAATCTATAACATGATTTACACATAAAACATAAATCTTAACTAGTACTTTATTATGAAGCTTGATCGTTTTCTTATCATTTTCCTCAAACCGTTTCTAAAACTAACTTATCTCAACCATCGTAACTGCAAAAGTGTCTGATATCTAACTATATTCACAAAATAGGTTAAGAGAACTTTACAATTGTTGTAAAGAGGATTAGATAAGCAGTGCTAGCTCTCTTAGAGCTAAGTCTGTTTATAATATATTTTTAGATATTTTATTAATTTAATTGAAATTAAATTCTAATTCAATTAAATTTTAATAAAAATCATAACTAATTCTGATTGAAAACTAGTTATGCCTAAATAAGAATAAATAATATCTAATATCGCATATTGATCCTTATTTATTAAATATCACATATTTAATAATAAAGTTTCTTAAACTTTACAATCAAGTTCTACTTGATTGAAACACCTTTTCTTTGTGCAATCAATTCTTTGTATATGACCCATTAAGTTCCTAAATATATTGACAGTAGATATAAATCATAACCCTAAATTATATTTAGGATTAGATATATTAAACTCTTTTAATATATCTTTAATTCTCTAATTAAATTTATCTTTAATTCTTTAATTTAATTTATTTTTAATTATCTAATTAAACAATTTATATCTATAGATTAAGATTGTTGTATAGCAATGCATCATGACAACTAATATTTACAAATGTTAAAGTAGTTTTGACTAACTTTTTCATGTATAACTTTTTTACAATTAAATGCTTTCATCATATAATTTCTTTTAGACAGAAAACATAGAATTAATATTTACTCTATTTGAGTCCAATTATATTAGTTCTTCGCCATTAGTAATTAATTCAATTAATGACATTTGAAAAATATTTTCAAAGTGTCATTCCACCTTTACTAAGGATTTACCGAATCAATAATAATTGAGAACAACAAAACATTCTCCCTAACTACTTTAAGGTGATGAATCATATATTAATCACTTAATTATCTTTATATAGTTCACGTTATATCCAATGACTACCGACTAAGCTACTTTTGATTAGAATAGGTTGTAAGTAATATTAAAATATAACAATTCCTATATAAGACACTTTGGAGATCTCAAGCCAAAGAATTACTTATACAATCATTATAATGAGAATTTCCATAGACATAAAAGTAATATTCTAAATGGGTTTCTTATACGAGGTCAATTTAGAAAACTTATTCTCTAACAAAATCAACATTTTTGTTGAAGTGCTTTAGTTTATGAGATCAACGACTTCTTTAATAAGGAAAAACATAACATGTACTTTTTTTTTTTGCTCTATTAATGTCCATCTTTAATAGAACAATGACTAGAAACAATTTATGGGTAATAGATAAATACAATATGAATCTTATAATTACTACCTAATTATAATTTCATTTGAAATATACATGTATCCTATAGAATTTATCTATACATATTAATATGTATAGGATAAATAATACCTTTAAATAATTATGTCACTAAACTTTAACCAACCTATTAGTTATAGGAAATAAACTAATAATCTCCCACTTTTACTAAGTCAATTGTTTAAGTATCTTATATCATATCTTTATATGACAATCATATTATTACTGGGACTATGGCTTAATGAGTGAATTTCAAAAGGTTCTCTATAGTATAAATGTTATAGCTGTCATCTTAATTATCATCATAAGTAAGAGAAACTGCCTAAATATATACTTGAATCTTTGTTGAAACCTTAGCTTCTTTTACATACCTAATGACTCTAATATTCTATAGTACATTAATGTTTGAACAATCCTAGGAACTATTCCAAGTTATCCTAATCCAAATAATCATTTCCATTGAAAAATATTATGGCCTGATTAACAACTAATGCTACACTGGAACATTTTTAATCTCAAAATAATATTGTTCTAAGTAAAATATACCTTAATTAGGGTTCAATTCTAAAGTTAATATCTATATAACCTTGAACTCAAATATCAACTCATACATAGAATAACAGACATCTTTAGTATTTCACAAGTATTAGATATCTTAAATATTAAATAGTTTTAGTACATTATCAACTTTCATATATGTCTTTATAGACCTAATTCTCATAATTAAGATTTTACCTTCTTATATCCAACAAGAGTTTTTTTAGGATAATTATATTTTTCAAAAATTAAAAATATAAATTATTCTTCTCTATGAGCAATATATTACTATGTACTCTCACCGAATTTCTTGTAGGCATGATAAATTCATAAGTATCTCTAAAATAAACTCTTTGAATTCATCATGAAAATGAATCTTTCAACATCTCGTAGCCTTTCAACTATATATCAAATGTATCACAAGGGCACTAGTTCGAATTGGAAATCATTCTCCTATAAGTATATATTGAAACAAATATTTTGTTCAATAAGGTTTGTAAGATTATATCTAACCTTTTGAATGTCTCATAACCTTTTATTATCTGATTTATTTCTAAACTTATTAGACAATACATGATTCAACTAAGAATTACATTCCAAAATCATTAACTTTGACTCTTTTGATGCCTTATCATTTCATACATATGAAATCTTACTGATTAATTTAATTTTAACTACTAAAGGTAAGTTATATTACTAAGCTTGGTTATAAAAAAAGAATATTGCATCATAGAACATCTCTTATTGTGTTTTCTTCATTACATAAAACCATAGTTTTATGGAATTTGGTTATAGAGATATTCACTAGAGAATTTATATCTCATCATTAATGATCTCATCAAAGTGTTTCAACATTCTCAATGCTTATTTTCTAATTAGATTTAAACAATTTGTACTTTTAAAAAATTTAAATTAATATTTTATTTAACGCATATGACTATATCACATAAAGTCATTATTAATCTAATGAAATATAAGTGTCACACTTTTATAAGTTATTCCCATACATCTCATGTATAAGATTTAACAATTTCATTATCATCATTATCTTTTTACCAAAGATTGACTTTGGTTATTTTTTGACCCCAACAAGTTTCAAAACATATGATTCATAATTAAAAGGATACATATATCCTTTTAAATAACTTTATGATTATCACTATATTGATTTAACCAACATGTCATAAAAAGATAGTTTTGGTTACCTAATTTTTTATTCATAAAAAGATAGTTTTGGTCACCTAACTTTGTATTCATGTCACTTATGTTAAACATAAATCTCCTTTTATCCAATATATATATAATGTTTGAATAAATTTGGATCAATTACTTTAACCAATAATCTATTTCTTATCATGATTTGAACATTATAATTAAATTAAATTTAAAATCAGTATCACATACTTATAAGCACGAACTAGAAATATATGTTATCTTTATCATATCACATATAGACAAGAAAAAGTTATGCAAATATTTTTCTTCTAATAACAACTATTATCATACGATAACAAAGTCTTTAATTGTGGTCTATGTTTATACTTTTAGTAGGCTAATTTGAATAAACAGTTTCATTTAGATATTATACCTTTCAACTCTACCTCATGCAACTTCTTGCATCTTACTATCACGATGTTGACATTCATCTTATATGTTATCATTCAAGTTTATGAGACATTAGTCAAATCAAAATGTCATACGATTGTTTCGTCCATATGGTATTGAAATATATCTCTAAAATTTTGTCATCAAATCCTTAATAAAGATCAATAATAAAATTTCATAATAGATATACAATTTTTCTATGTAACTTTGTAAACTCTTCTCAAGCTTAACTTATGTGAAAGAAATTTGTTTCACTAACAACTTACTATTAACTATACTAAACAAAAGTAATATGTACTTAAAACAAAATATAAATATAAGAAAAATAAGTAATTGGTTATATACCATGAAAATAAAATAAGATCATGATTTTAATCATCTATTTGACTATTCCACTATTTTATTAGAAATAATAGCCCTTATTACTATTCGAAAAGCTTATTATAATCTTTCTAGTGGATTAGGATCCTATTCAAATTTAGTTGATCTTGAGTTTGCTTAATAAAAACAACTAAACTTACATTAAGTGGATAACATCTTTATCAATCATTAACTCATAACTCTTAGATTTGTTATGTGATAATTCTCGCCAAAATATATCTTATATGTTACTCTTAACCCTGCCTCCTGTGATCATGAGTTTGGTTATCTAAATTACACAAATTTAGTTAAGTAGGACTCATTATTATAAGACTAAATATAATTGGATTAAAGCAGCTTTGAATTTGATCAAGAAGCCTAACAATAAAAGAACTATGGTTTATTCTTATAACTATAGAAGATAACAATCATTTTTAAAATATGTACTTAATATTTTACAGGGTATTTAATTTTTATTCATCCCATGAAATATAAAATTTCATGAAAAATATCATACATATAAAGCATACAATTTTAACATGTATCCATATATATATATATATATATAACATGCAACTTATCTGCTCATAATAAAATTATATGCACAAAATATGAAGCTTTGTGTTTATTTTAGTTATTGATATTCATAATCTAAAATAATATTTCCAAGTACTTGGATAATTAAATTAGATTAAATCAATTGATTCCTAAATAAATTAAATTATTATTCTAAATAAAAATTTAACATGATTTGGAAACAATTTTCAAATTCAATTGGAAACTATTTCCATTTTTTTTACTCGTTTAATTTAAATTTATTTGAAAATAATTTTCAATAAATTATTCTTCTTATTATAATTTAGAAGAACCTTTTAAAATTTTATAAGTAATGCATATTAATCCAATTAGAAAACTATTTCTAATCTAATTAGAAATTATTTTTCTTAATTAGAAAACTATTTTTAACACTATAGAAATTGCTTTCAAAATTAAATAAAACACTTTTAAATTTAATTAAGAAAGAAATTTATATTATTTATTTAGAGATTGATTTTTTATTTATTCAAAAATTAAAATTTAATCAAGAAAAACCTTCATTAATTATTTAAAAATTCTTTTTTAATTTTGGGAAGTCTAATTAATTAATTGTAATCTAATTAAAATATCATTAGTTTAAATTCTAGAAACAACTTTTCTTAAATTTAATAAAGAATCAATTTAATTATTAATCTTAATATTATTTAAAAAAATGATTAACATCATTATGAAATAGCGGTCTCCCAGACATAGTCCTTTCAGGTTGTGGTCATTTAGTCCATGGTCTATTTGATAGTCGGTGCAAGGCCAGAAATTGAAACACATTAATTTTAAGACTTTGGTCTATTAGATTGACCAATTCATTCTGTAGAAAAAAAAACATATGATAGTCTTTTTAAGTTGTATTAACATTATTTCTCAATAAATATATTCCATATTCTTACCATTAAAAAAATCCAGTCTTAATAAAATAACGGTTAAAAATAATATATAAATAAGATATGAACATCATATTGTATTTTTATTTATAATGCATATAAAAAATATATATTTAAATAATTTTATCATTAAAATATATCAGTTTACTAATCGATAATCTTTAAAACATGCGCTAATCGATATTACAGCAACACGTGATGCATTTAAAGAATAGTGACATTAGAGGCAAGAAGGAGTTGGCCTAATAGTTTTAGCTTCTCACTGAAGACTCTCCTTTACAGGAGGTCTTGAGTTCGAGTCACGTCAAAAGAGGAAAAATAGGAAATTTGTCTTATTGATGATCCTCTGGGGTTCTTGAAGTGGGGTCTTAGAAGCTTAGGATTAGTCCGACTAAATCGAGATACTTAATGTAATAATAAAAAAAAAGAATCGTGACATTAGATATTTTTAACTTTTTTATTTTTTTTTGGTCATTATTAACTATTTGAGTTGTCAGTTGACTTGCTTTTGTCCTGGCGACTGCGTCTATTCCGTTGGCAGCTACTTGATCACCTTCCAGTTGCGTTCCACGCAAGCGGGAGATAGAGACTGTCGCTAGCATCTACTGCGTGTCAACCTCTGGTCTCCTCTCTATCATTCTCTGTTTTTTGTTTCTCTTTGTAGCTACATCTCTGTTTCTATTGTGCTCAATGCTTGCCGAGTTGGACTGATCACAAAAAATTGTTTATCATATATTGTCCCCTTCAAAAGGTATAATTTTCATATTTGAAGTTGAAAATGCCTATTTTTGCAGAAATGTTGAAGAACTTAGTAGCTAATCATAGCAAAGTTGCAGGGTTTTGATGGATGATGTAGAGAGAGGCCAAGAAGACAAGAGAGGCCTGTCAGAGAAAAGAACCAACAATGGGGGAGAACTGGCTATTACTATCCCAAGTAATGGAGCAAAAGCAGATGCCATTGTTGACACTGAAACTTTAGAAATGTCTACAACAAACGATCAGTCGAGGCCAAAAGATTCAGGTTCTGATATATCTGAAGATGCTGCAAAGACTCCCAGGATGAGAAGCGTCCAGAGATCAGTGTATTCAAAGCCACGTAGTAGCTATCTCGACGAGTCACAGCATTCACTGGGACAGGTAATTGAAGAGTACGATGATTACGAAGAGGAGATCTACAAGAAAGTTAAATCGAAAAAAGAGAAGACGAGTA
>JANQBM010000001.1:15788830-15799976 GCA_025594535.1 Erythroxylum domingense | reverse complement strand
TTGTTCTTTCAATTTTACTACCACCATAAATTCTCTAACTTAATTTTAATTTCCATCAATTCTAAACATTCTAATTATCTCCTAACAAAAACAAATTAATCGAATTAAACCTCAAAATCAACTACACACATGTTTCTTAGTAAGCAAAGAATTGAGGTCCAACAGGAATCATGTCCCTTTATCTACTCCTCTTTTAAGTCTCCACTCACATCCTTTCATATGAAATTCTAAAGTTTTGGTCGATGCACGGTCTTGTGCACAGTCATGCATTAGACTGCTAATAACCAAATTCTCTTAATATTGCAAAACTACACAGCCTGAGAGAAGTGCACAGGCTTATGCTAGGTCGTGCATCCCTTCTATGTGTTAAATCTTTATGTTATGTTATGTTTTCATCCAAATTCTTTTCCTTTAAGTCTGTGAAGGAAATTATAACCTGTATACACACTTGGAGCAAATTAAGTGTCAAACATATAACAAAAGCATAAAATATCAAGCATAAATACATCAAATATGGGGTAAAAGTATGCTTAATTATCTATATATCAATTAGCGTATACATCATTTATTCACTTGTAAATGATTTATATAACATAGGTATTTATAAAATGCACAAAGCCTAAAACTGTGCATAAAAATAGGTCATAAATGATTACAGATGCTAATATATAATATTTCTGTTTTGAACCATTAACTTGATTAGTTACAACTGTTTGTTGAAAATTTAATATCTCATAATCATATTAACAAATTTTATTTCCAGCCTCCCCCTTTAATTTGGCTTGAATATGTCCTCATTTTATGATTATCTTTTCTATAATTGTTCCAAATGGATGAAGTTAACCTTTCAACAACATAACCCAATATAATGAAAAGTTTTAATGTAATACCTAATCATATAATAGGTGAGGATACAATTTAAACAACAGGAGTTGACTCTTTGAAGGTAAGAAGTGATGTTTGGAACTATTTCTTAAAGACTAAAATAAGCGATAGAAGTCGAATAAAACTAAATATTATATTATGCAAGCAATTGGAAGACATTTATTAGCTATATTTGATATCTATAGTTACTTTTGAATTAGCTACTGATAGTTGAATAGTAAGTATTCATTACAATCAACTTCATCTAAAAACTTTGGAAATCTTAATATGTGTTAAAAGTTAGTTAGGTACTAAGGTACATTCTATATTTTATGATATATTAGTTTTTTACTTTTATAATTATAATAATCATTTATCATATAATCTCTTATATATGTGATAGAAAAAGAGAATGTGAATATAGAGGTCATTCATCCAATTGAAAGTTTTTCTAAAGAAATATACGATGATAAAGATATATCTATTTGTCAATTATCATTCTTTAATCAATTTCTTGTATAATAGTTTTTAAATATAGAGGAAGTGGTGCGAACTATTAAAAAATTTAACTATAATAAATATTGGTTAGTGATGCTTAACTAAATTCTGAGATGTAAAATCTTATTATTGGTTCCACTCAATTATGTTTCCATATTTTGTAAATTATTTTCTTTAAATTGTTTTGGGATTATAAGGAATTCTCAATGAAAGATTTAAGATCTCGTCTATCATATATAAAGGCCATAGACTTACCCAATTATCATACCAAAAATAGGTATGCATTCCATTCCCTATCAAACTCTTAAAGGAAGAATAAAATGATTCCTTAGTCTTAACATTTATATTAAATTCTAGGAATGCTCTTTAAATCCTTAATTTCCAAAATATGGTTCTGGATAAGTAATATTCAGTTTCCATCTAAACCAGGTTGCTTCCTTATCATTGAACAACCTCCATATCCTCTTAGCTAGCAAAACAAATTTCATTGCTTGGATAGAAACTATCGTTAACCCTTAAGGTAAACAAGGTTCCTACCACTTGATTTTTACTCCTTTGAAATTCTTAGCTTTCCCTGACCATAAGTAATTCTTAATGCACTTCTCAAGTTCCTTGATAAGCTTTCTTAGGATGAACAGATGGGCACCCTAATGAATGTGGAAATTTCTCATAATTGAGGAAATTAACTACACCTTGCTTGCATTTGTTAAGAATATATTCTGCCAAAAGTTGATTTTGGTTTTGACACTTTCCAATAAGATAATACAATCAACATACTTGGAATTTTTTGTAGATATAGACACTTGTAAATGCTTAAGAAGTATATGAAGCTAAAGTGGTGGACCTCCAACACATTAGTAAAGATATAAGTCCTACCTTTTTATTTATTGACTATTAAACCAAATACAGAGAAATAATTTAGAGAATTCATCATTGTCTGAAGAGAGTTAGGGTATACCCCACATAATAGTATTAGGTCATCCGCAAAAGTCAAGTGACTAGTTTTAAATTCTCCACATTTGTGATGATATACAAAAATGTCTATTGGCGTCTATATTGAATTTAATTATTCTTGTGAAAGCTTCAATGCTCAAGGTGAATACATAAAGAGACAAATGATTCTCTTGTCCAAGTTCCTAATCCGTAGTGAAAGTTTTTGAAGGGTGCTATTTACCAAAACACTGAAAGAAGTAAAGGAGATGCAAGCATAAATCCATTCCACAAAAGGCACTAGAAATCCAAAAACCTAAAGACAATTAATGATAAAATACCATTTCAAAGAGTCAAAGGTTTTAGAGAAGTTTATTTTCATATGACAACTCTTAATTGAAGTCTTAGTGTCATAGTATTTAAATAACTCGTCAACCAAAAGTATTGTAATAGAAATCAACAAAGAAGTTGATGAAGTTAACAAAGTTCAGATTAGAAATTAACCATGTATTTAGATTTTTGGTGCTTCATGGATTTTAATGTTTTTGTTTTTGTCTTGGACTATTATTGTAATATTAGTAACGAATGAATTCCATGTCAGATGTTAATAGTTAATACCAATCATATAACAGTTGGACCAGACTGACTGATTCAATGGAGATTGGTTTGTGGTTCAGTTTTTACTTTTGACTGTTGTGAATGAAAAATGGTTGGTTAAATAATAAACTAGCCAGTTTCCTCTAAACTGTGAAAGACTGTCTACTTCTTCTTCTTCTCTGACGGACAATCCAATAATCCTTTAGTCTTTTCATCTTTGGCAATGAATAGCTACCACTTATGTTAGAGTACTAATAAGATGACAGGGAATGCCAAATCATAAGGATTAGACTCAAAAACCCTACGTCCAAGCTCGTATGCATTTATACCTCCATACCTAACACAACATCCAACGAACTTTTATAAGCCCTAAGCTCTAACTCGCTCCACCTCATATAGGTCAGGCAGCTCCAATGATGGCAAAGTCTATTACATAGATAAAAAGGGCAAGAGCAGTCAAAAAAGATTCGGGAAATCGAGGGTGGTGATTGAAAAAGAAACACGAGGAGAGGAAATTAAACACTATTGTTGAGGCAAATTTTGACCAAGGAGAGTAATATTCCAAAGGAGGACTGATATCATTTCAGAAAATCACAAATTCACAACCCATAATAGATAGTGACTTTAGGGCTTTAGAGTTTGGGATTTGGAGAATAGAGATAGAAAGAGTATAGAGTCTAAGAGAAGTATAGAGCAGAGATGAGAGAAGACAAAGATAAGCTTTAGGCTTTTAGTATTCTAAACTAGGAAAATTAATAAAACATGGAGGAATTTCATTTTGTTTTCAATTTTCACTTTCCAAGTTTCATATAATATTAGTCTATTACTGAGAAAAGTATACTATAGAGAGATAAGGTTATACTTGAAATAAATATTAAATAGTAAAATTATAAAATAAGAAGAAGATATCAATTTTAATTTTTTAATGATATTAAGAATATTAGTATTTGTTGATCAAAATTCAAAACAAAACATAAAGGTATTTAAACTTTAAATAAGTATATTTAAAGGACATTAGAAAATTATTAATTAGTAATTAATATAGACAATCAATTTTGTTTAAGACAATTTACGAGTGTGATAAGGAGTGATACTTAAACTTTAAAGAAGTATATTTAAAGAATGACACTAAAAAATTTATTAATTAGTAATTTAGTTAGAGAAATAATTTTGTTTAAGAAAATTTAAGAATGTGTTAAAAAGTGATTTAAAATTTTAAGAAGTATATTTAAAGAAGAACACTAAAAAAGTTATTAATTAGTAATTTAATATAAATAATTAATTTTGTTTAAGATAATTTAAGAAAGTGTTAAAGAATGATATTTAAATTTTAAAGAAGTATATTTAAAGATGGACACTAAAATAGTTATCAATTAGTAATTTAGCATAGATAAGTAATTTTGTTAAGGATAATTTAAGAATATGTTGAAGAGTAATATTTAAACTTTAAAGAAGTATATTTAAACAAGGACACTAAAAAAAGTTATTAATTAGTAATTTTGTTTAGAATAATTTAAGAATGTGTAAAGAGTGATATTTAAACTTTAAAGAAGTATATTTAAAAAATGACACTAGAAAAGTTATTATTAGTACTTTAGTATATATAAGTAATTTTGGTCAATAAAATTTGAAAGTATATTAAAGAGTGATGTTTAAACTTCAAAGAAATATATTTAAAGAAGGACATTGTAAAAGTTATTAATTAGTAATTTAGTATAGATAAATAATTTTGTTTAGAATAATTTAATAATGTTTTAAAAAGCAATGCTTAAGTTTTAAAGAAGTATGTTTAGAAAAGGACATTGAAATTTAATCATACTTCACCCTTTTTAGTGCCTTTTTGGATTTATTCAATTTTTGTTTTCCTGTTTGAATTGATTTTCTTTAATGTTTTCAATTCTTTTTCAACTTTTTTTTCTATTTCTTATATACATTCACAAGTCAATTCTCTTTTTTATTGTTTTCTATTTTGTTGGTTGTGGTTATTAAAGTCAAATATCATATTATATATAAAAGACATAAAAATCAAGCAAACAAAGTTAAGGGATATTTTCATTTTTCAAACTTTTATCTTTTATCTTTTCGTTTCATCTTTCTTCTTCAGTTTGTTATTTTGTGACTTATTTTTGTACAAAACTAACAAAATTACTTTTATCATATTTTCATGTTAAAATTATAATGGAGAATATGGAAGCAACAGAAAAAGATTCAATGAACTTAACAACCTCTAATTGTGGTAAGTCTGATCTAACATGGAATTATTTTTCTTTTTCTCAAGCATCTGATGGGAATATCCAATATAACTGTATGTTTTGCGATAGAATATTTAAAGGAGGAATTTATACAATGAAAGAATATTTTGCTAGTGTTAAGGGTAATATTATTTCTTGCAAAAAAAGTACCATTTGATATATGTGAAAGGATTGGAAACTATTAGCAGCAAGTAAAAAAGAAAAACGAAAATAAAGAGGCTCATTGTGTGTCTTTTAGAGATGATGAAGTACCACAAGAATTAGATAAAAGAAAAGGGAAAGCTACAATTGACATAGATTCTTATTTTCCTCCAAGAATTACTCTTAGTTCTCAACCTAGTCTAGAAAAGTATTTTGGTTGATAAGGATGTTGTTTTATAATGTAAAAGAGCATGGGCTAGATATTTCTATCATTCATGTATTTCTTTAAATGCTTTAAATTCACCATATATTTAAGAAACAATAGATGCTACAATAACAATAGGTCCAAGATTTAAGGTATCTTCTTATTATGAGATTCATGTGCCTTTGCTTAAAGATTTTAAAAAATGAATGTTAGTTAATTATAGATACATATAAGTTTAGTTATGGATCAATATCATACAATATTATGGTAGATGGATGGATCAAAGACAAAGAATCTTGATTAATTTCTTGGTTTAAGGTAATATTGGAAAATTTTATCAAGTTTGTTGATACTTCTAATATGGTAAAAAGTGCTAATACTTATATCTGAATTATTTTCTAAAATTATCTAGTTGATTAGACAAAAGAATGTTGTGTATTTTATTACAAATAATGCAGCTAATTATGTATCAGCTGAGTACTTATTATAGTCAAAGTATGTGCATATTTATTGGTCTCTATGAACTGGCCATTGTATAAATTTTATTTTAAAAGATATTGATAGTATGAACCATATTTCTAGTATTTCTTCACATGCATCTAAGATCATAATTTTTATGTATAATCATATCACATTTTGTCTTGGTTAAGAAAGCAAAAAGATTAGGTTAAGATTGTGCATCCTACTACTACCAGGTTTGCAACTACATTTATTACTTTGAAAAGTGTTTATAAACATAAACAACTACTTTAAAATTTAGTGACAAGTAAACATTTTTCAAGTCATAAGTTATCAAAGAGTGCGAAAGAAAAAAAAAAGTTTATGCTATTATTCTAGATAATAAATTTTGGGATGCTTGCTTCATTATTATGAAGATTGTGGCTCCACTTATAAGGTTGTTGAGGATTGTTGACTCAGATGAGAAGCCATCTTTGGGTTATGTATATGATGGTATGTATAGAGCTCACAAAATAATTATTTTTAAAGGGAAGGAGAAATTGTAAAAGCCTTACATAGATATTCTTGACCAAAGATGTGATAAGCATCTTATTCAAAGGATCCATTTAGCAGTTTATTTTCTCAATCCTTATTACTTATATAGTGGAGACGAATGTAAAAATAATATTATGGGTGATCTATTTGATATGATTGAATGTAAAGGTATTTTCCCCAGTAAAGAGCAATCATAAGCAACAAACGAATTTAAATTGTATCGTGAAAGTTTAGAGAGTTTTGCTAGATTATTAACAAAGAGAACTTATGATAAAAAAATACAGCCTAGTAAGTTTTTATACTTTTAATTCATTCTTTACTTATTAATAATAGTTTTTATTTTTCATAAATATTAATTTGAAATACAGATGAGTGGTGGAGGTTATTTGGTAAAAGTGCTCCAACATTGAGAAAACTCACTATTAAATTACTTAGTCAAACAACTTCTACATCAGATTATGAATGTAATTTGAGCATTTTTTAGCATATTCATATAAAGAAATGAAATCATTTGGAACATTAAAGACTTAATGAACTTCTTTACATTACTTATAATCTGGGAATGAAAAATAGCTATTATATATTTTTTAGTTTTCATTAATTTTATTTTTTATTGTTGACATTATAATTTCTATATTATATATTTAGAGCACTTAGTAAGAAGAGAACATATGATCTAATTAATATTAGTTGCATTGACCATACTAACTTTTGGATCAAAAAAGAAAAACAATCGCCTAATATTGAATATAATGAACTTGAAAAGGCGATTTATGAAGAAAAAAAATGTATTTGTCGCAACGAATGAATTAAGAACATCTATTGATGGTCAGTTCATATCTTATTTTGATCATATTTTAGTTAAAAGTATAATGTATTACAAATTTATTGCTGAAAATAATTTGATGCATTACTAATTTTTAATTTATTTGAAAGCAATTGAAAAAAGTTGATGCAAATACTTTGAATGAAAACATGATTTACGAGTCTTTAGGTAACGTTGGGAAATTTAAAACTTTTGACAATGATATGAGACAATCTCCTTCAGAAATATAATTTTAATTTTTATTGTTATTTTAAGTTTTATATTAGACTCAAATTTATTTTGAATTGTTGGATTTGATTTATTAGTTCATTATATAATAATGTACATTGGTATTTTTTATTTCAATAAAATATTTCATTTTTACTTTTTTTTGTAATTTTATTTCTTTTTTAATATATACCAATTTTATAGCTATTTAATACCGATTGAATTTTTAAATCTTAAACATTTTCGGTCAAATTTTTAAAACAATGGTATTTTAAAACTTGTAACAATTAAGGTTTTTGGACTTCGGATAAGTTCGACTAGATCAAATCTTGGATCAAATTTAGAAAAATATTTTCAGGCCGGTCCAGCCCACTGAATATCGAGCTCAAGATTTCGAAAAGATGTTTAGCTCCCGTCACAGTTTGGCACGATTTAATTCCTCGTCAACTAGAAAATTTCACTCCGAGAGGCCTAGAGAGAACAGCAACAAGATCGAAACAAATGTTAGCGAGAACTACGAGGCCTATCGGCAACTGGACAAGCTAGACTTCATGAATGCCGCTCTTCTCTGATCCCCCCAGAAAAAGAAGTTTGGGTATTGATTTGTCTTCCATTTCCTTTCCAGTGATTTTTATCTGAGTATTTGATGTTTTCCTTTTTGGATGCTTGTTTGTTGATTTGTCTCCTTTAGACATTTCGTCAAACGTGTTATGCCTTTTTCTTCAGTTGTTATGGTTTTGATCCCCTTTAATATAGACAAAGCTTATGGTGAAAGAAAATATCACTTTCGTTTTTTGTGCTGGTTAACTGACAGATAGTGTAAATGTCGTGGTGCTCTTTCGGGTCACTTTTAACTGCTTAGGCAAAGATAGTGCAGCCTGATGATATTCAAACGAACGTGAGGAGCCTCCGTTACGACCCTTAACTGAAATGTTCCTTTTCATGATTCAAGAGTTGGATTAGTTGGCACCAGTGAATAAGGTGGCCTTCTTACTGAAATCACGTCAATCTTATCTTGTTTATTTGTATCTTTTTTCTTAAATGTATTTAGTTCTCATCTTGAATTTTTAATAGGATCTTAAAATTTTGAAGGTCTCAATGTATTAGCTTTGGAATAGATTCATGAACTGGATGTCTGTGATGCCTGATGCAGTAGAGATCCTACTGGCTCTAAGAGATTAAAGAGGAACACTTGAACATTATTGCTAAAGTTTTTTAAGCATTTGAATTGCTGCCCTGGCATACTACGCTCAAACTGATTATAAAGTTTGTTGTTTAGCTTTATGTCATTTGTGATGCATTCTTAGTTTGTTGTTTAGCTTTATGTCATTTGTGATGCATTCTTAGTCTTTTTGCAGGCTTATTTTCATTTGGTTCAGCTCTTCTTTGCCTGCTTACAATTATTGGGTATTTTAGTCCAAAAGTTTGGCATATTGCTGTAGTTTATTTTTAAATATGACGCATTTGTATCTATAAGAGTGTATTTTTTCCATAACAGCTGTGTAATTGGTTGCTCAATATGCTAAGGTGACATGAAAAGAAAGGATACGATAACATATCTTCTATAATGAAAATTATGATCTAGATGCTTTTTTTTCTCTTTTATTTCACATATCCAATTCTTTCCTACTTCCAAGACTGACCTCATTTCCCTTTTTCTCCTCTTATGCTTTTTGGTAAAATTTTAAATCCTATGCTGCATCAAATCTTTACATGCATTAATGAGTTTATAGTTCTCTTAGAAAGCTATTCAATAAATAATAACATATCATATTCCCGCCTAAGTTGCGTGTTTTACTAGAACATGTATCATATATCTGAAGTTCTTGAACTATTATCCATGCATTACAGGGCAGTCATTGTCATATAGGACTTGTCAATTGGGAATTTTTAAGGCATGCAGTATATTGTTGTTATTTCAAAATCTGCCGGCCAAGTTTGATATGTTTACTGCAAAAGAGAAGCTTCAAACTGTTGTTAAGAAAAAGGAAGGAAAGAAGAATGAAACTCCAATTGTCTTAGAACATTAGAAGCCTGATGCTCCTGCATTGCAGGTCTAATCCTTTACAAATTCTGTCTGATGTAAAGCTTGTCTTATCATCTTTTAGTTTGTTTCTCCTCAAGTTTCTTTTTTTCTTCGTTTTGTTTTATTTCTATTTACTGTGGATGCTTCTTAATACCGGACATCAAGCAAATGTGATATTATTTGGTGTTTATAAAATGTTGACGTTGTATGATCTTCTCTTTGGATCGTGCTTCTGTTATTGGCTTTTATTAAAGTTTTTAAAGATAGCAGGCTAATTTCATCAGAAATAGTCATTTCGATGGATGACAGTAACTCAGATGTTATACTAAAACCTATCCAACTTTTGTACCAACTTGATATACACTTACGAAATGAAGCACTTAACAAACAACTCTTCAACACTTAGATTTTCATTATTTTGTCTGTTAAAATTGATCAGGAGCTTGAGCAGAGAAAGAAGAAGGAAAGAAGAAAAGGAGAAAGCAAGAGAAATTTAACTAAAAGCTAAGGAAGAAAAGAAAGCCCAGTCTTCAGATATTTTGAAAGTGGAAGAAAGAAACGACAAACTAGAGGAGGTTGTCAAAGAAATTGTGGTGGAAGCAAAGAAACAATCAGGTAGCAGTGAGATCAAATACCGGGACAAAATTGATAAGCAGTCCATTTCTCTGGAGTTGAGCAACTATCCTCAGGGAAGGTCCATCTCAGTAAAGAGCACTTTGTAGAAGTGGCAGCATCGTAGCAGGCAACAGATCAAAACCGTTATCTAGCGCTTCGCAGCAAGACCAGAAGGGCAATCGAAAGCGGAGGGACTTCTAAAGAGGAAGAAAAGCCTTGGTGGTAAATTCTGTAGAATCCCATTTCGGCAAAGGATGTATTCAATCCGCTAGTCCAAATTTATGCAAAGACTTCCATCTGTTGTCTTTATGGATGACATGGGTGGCGGGACAAAAGTGGTCTTTTTCTTTTTAAAGAATTATCAATGTTTAAACTGCACGATTTCATCTTCTTTCAGAATCCAATTACAATGCTCTAAGGGTTTTTTTTTTCTACTAGTCCTAGCTTGAAAGACTTCTTTCTTCACTCCCATAATCGACCTAAGTACTGTTATATATTTCTAATCAACAAATTTCAGATTTTTTTGGTTCAATCCGACCCCAATCAATAAATCAAAAGTTCTTGTTTAAGATATCCAGTACGTATTTATATGAAGACAAAACTCTGCTTTAATAAGCGACAAATTTTAACAGAATAGATGTGATTTGATGGGTGGTATTCCAAACGCTTACATGTAGAACTATTTGCTAGCAGAGCACCAAGAGGAGTGTTTATGGTTTAGACGCTTCATTGTGGTTTAGGAAGTTGGATGAGAAACAATTTCAACTTAAACCCTAAAAACAAAATCCTCAGCAGTTTCTCGGGTAAGAGAGACAAAACATAAACCCTCCTTAAACCCTACTGAGTGGTAACAGGGTTTATCACTTCCATCGACGCTAATTCGATCTCTCAGAAGAACCCTTCTCAACCCTCACCACACCCTAATTCCCCAATCCCTACGAACTCTATTTTCTCCACTCAACAACCCTCAAAGTCAAACAATTACATTCACG
>JANQBM010000001.1:15703570-15721989 GCA_025594535.1 Erythroxylum domingense | reverse complement strand
TTTTGCAATATTCTCTAACATATTTCATCTGTTTATTTTTTAAATTCCTCATTTACTATACATTTCTAAATTTTTAATTTATTAATTCCTCATTTACTTATTTATTAATTCATTTTAAATATTCCAACTATTATATTTTTCCTCTTTTCTTTTACAAAATTTTATCCCCATTCATACAATTCTATTTTTTCCCACAAAATTTTAAATTACGCAAATATATAAAAACTCCTTAATTTTACGTCAAAGGCGTAAGCATAAGAAAGAATTAGGCTGATCTCACGGGTGTGACTTACACCCGTAATTATATATATATACTTAAGAAAAATTATTCCTATTTGTTTTAATTATGTCGTACTATAATGTAGAAAAACCTCGCATGCAAGTATATAAAAACTCCCTAATTTTAAGTTAAGTGGGCATTATTCTTATTTCAATCCTCACTGCACAATTGCGCAGTCTGCTAGTAAAACGCAACGTTTCTTAAGCAGTTTCTTTGGGTTCAAACAGTGGATAAAATTGGCCCAAACTAAAATTATGGTTTTATTTTGGGAACCATTTTTCACCTCGGTGTGTTTGGACCCATTTTTAGCCCATGTTTCTGGTGGGGTTTTAGGGTTTTGCAAAGCTTTGAGCCTCCCTTCCTTTCCTTCGCAGTCGCATTTTGCCTCGTTGCTATAGGGTCTCCCTCTTCTATTTCTAGCTTTCTCTTTCTCTTTGCATGAAACTTTGTTAAAAAATAAGCTTTAATTTTTCTAAAGATTTCCTTTTGTTGTGTTTTTCAATTTAAGCCTCCATTAATTTTATGACTGACAACGGATCCAAAATCATTAGACTTAAAAGTTAACTTTTGTGCCCATTTTTATTGATAAGTAACAATCTTTATCGGTTAAAGGGTTTTTGGTAAGTGGTATTATCAACTGTAATGATGATTGTTTTAAGTTATCTGTTCAGAAAGAAGATTATTGCTTGTATCAATTTGTTATTGGAAATCTTAGAGCTGTTGTTATTCGAGATTTGATTTGGAGCCTTGTTTCTCTGCAGGAAGGAGATAGTAGTTGGGCTTAATTGGCAAGAACAATGGCAGCGTAAGTAATTTTAGATGCATGATTGTCCAAAATTAATTGTTATAGTTCCTGTAATCTATATGGTACGTGATTTTGAATTTAGGATTATACCATTGCAAAGAGAAGTATATTATATCACTGTTAAATCTTTGGTGAGGTGAGGGTACGATAATCTCCTACACTGATTTACCTGGTTTTGTCTATGAATATTTAGTTGCCTTAGTCTTCAGCATTTTTGTTTGTTTTTGGACTGATAAGATTAGTTGATTAACAACAGACTCGTCCTTCTTTCTAATTTCTGAAATGTCTATGTACCTTGTATGAACTGTCGTGTTGTGTCATTCTTTCTGAAATTTTGGTTTATTGCTTGTTATGGTAAATTGAAACAGGCATATATGTGAAAGTCAAGTCCAAATAGAGCATTAATCACTTCTGTGAAGAAAAACATGTTTCTTGTCCTGATTTAACTTCCAAATTTGCAGTGAAGAGGGTGCTATTGCTGTTGACGCATCTGCTCAGCCACTTGGTGAGCCTATGGACCTGATGACTGCACTGCAGCTTGTATTGAGAAAGTCTCTGGCTCATGGGGGCCTTTCCAAAGGTCTTCATGAAGGCGCAAAAGTGATTGAGAAGCATGCTGCCCAGCTGTGTGTGTTGGCAGAGGACTGCAATCAACCTGACTATGTTAAACTGGTCAAAGGGCTTTGTGCTGATCATGGTGTGAGCCTATTAACTGTTCCTAGTGCCAAGACCCTTGGCGAGTGGGCTGGTGTAAGTATATCTTATCAGCTTATTGACTCGTGATTTCATTCATGAGTTATTGTAGATGTCTTTACAGAGCTTCTAATGTCTCAAGTTTACAATTCCTGGATCATGTTTCTATATAGACATATCTCCTTTGAGATGAACTTTACATTAAGCAGCTTTGCTAGATTTAAACATTTGAATATATACGATGCAGTGGTACCTTCAAATTGATGGCAAAATATAGACGGCAAACTATAGAAAGAATTGTCAAGGTTGATGTAGTCAATAATATGTAATGAGAGTTCTGATATTTTTTGGATTTAATATAATGGCATCCATGTCTGAGGAGTCATTTGTGTTTTGCCTCATGCTTTAACTTGTATTAACACATGAATATTGAACATAGTCAGATTACAATGCACCAACTTTTAGATTGGTCATGAGTATTATTACCATCTATTGTTCTTGCTTGAATTACATATCACTCGTTAGGCATCTGAAAATATATTGTCATTTTGGATGAGTATGGTGCCTCAAGAAAAATTTCTCTCTAGGGCTCGACTACATATTAAATTTCTTTTCTTAAAACTTATTTAGTCGTAAAATAGGTCAGTAATGGATTTCTTTAATGCAAAGTTTACATGGTGACACAGATTTTATTGTACAACCATTTATTTATTTATGCTCATGATCACTGTGTGCTGAGTTGTGTAAAAGTTGACGGAACTATATTATTGGATCCTACTTGCAGTTGTGTAAGATTGATTCCGAGGGCAAGGCCAGGAAGGTAGTTGGTTGCTCTTGTGTAGTTGTGAAGGTATGAGCTAAATTAAGGTGTTGTTTTGGCTATTCTAGTGTCTCCTGTTGGGCTAATTCTACTTCCTAAACTGGTTTGCAGGATTTTGGGGAAGAGAGCGAAGGTCTTAATGTTGTCCAACAACACATCAAAGCTAACTGAGAAGCAGAACATTGTTATGAGTTTTGTTTTTTAATTAGTTGGTCAACTCATCAAATAGAGTTTTTGGATTTTTTCTATTTGAGATGTTTACTTTTTGAGATGACGATCAATTTGTGAAATTGTTGTTGAGAACCATTTATTTTAACTACGTTTTACTGAATTATTACTTATTTATTCTTGGAATGTGGATGTGATTGGTCTCATCCATCACAACGAAAGATGTCCCCTTTTGAAATAAACCCCAAAAACGATGTGTTAGACAATTTATTCACCAATTATTCTCCAAAATAGGACAGATTTGGAATTACGGATCACATCATAGAATATCGACTATTAGTTGAAAAAAGGATTTTGGGAAAGCTATACTATATTAGCAATGGACTTGTCCTTGCACAATAGCACAGACAATCCAGAGGGCATCTATTTGGTTGGTTCCTACACACAAAGGACGAAATCTGCATGTCATCCACATGCTTTATTTTTCAGGAAGTTTCTTTACAGTATTTGACTTTATTGCTCTTTGTTTGCAAACTCCCCTAAACTTTTTTGCGAACTTTAAACGACATAAGCTGACCCAAAGGATCGTATCATCGAACTGGGCATAGGACAGAAGTGTTACCTTGTCAGTGCAAGCGTGCAATGTGACTTGTCAAGGAAAACACTTCTTCTTCAAGGGCTGTCATGTAACTTTCACAAGTTCAAATGACTACTATGTGTGCGATATTTGGCTAAAACTGAAGCATCAGCCACTGAGACTGAGAGCTAAAAGCCCCACCAATGTAATAGAACCACGAGGACCCTATATACTATATATATACCCGGTGAAAACAGAGAGCATTGCCACTGAATTCGAGACCACCCCAATACGCTGTACTTTAGTAAATTTATGGGCAAATCTGAAATTGCTGTTTAGTAACCTCCGCTTGCATGCTTTACGCATTGATAGAAGCACCTTCCTTAGGTGTGCTGAGTTGTAACAAAATCTGTTGTGGGTTTTGTCTTTTGAGGAAGGCATGCAAAAAGGTCAGAGAAGTCTGTAAAAGTGATAGTTTCTAGTTATTGTTCTTCTGGGTTTTTAGGGTTTTCGAACTCTCGTCTCTCAAAGTGTGAAATGGTTGTTAATGAGGTTGAGATTCAGCAGCAGCTGAAGGATGCTGGGAACAGGCTTCTAAACCCTATGTCTTCCACCGATGAGTTGCTTAATCATCTTGATGTAATGCCCCTTTCCTGTCGCTCTCTTTTATCTACGTCTCTTTATAACTTTTTGGGTTTTCAATGATTGTCTTTTCTTTTAATCAGAATACGGGAATTGGGACTTGAATTGTGTTTATAGAATCAATATGGCTATCCAATCGATAATTTCTGGTCTAATATTTCATTATCCTGATTGCTTCTTCGTTTTTTATTGGGTGCCTCCATTTTGAATTACGTGTTCAAGTAGTTCCGCCTTTTGTTGTGGATTCTGTTTTGTATCGACTTATTGAAGTTGAACTGTAGCCCATGGAATTGGATTTGCGATTGCTGTTCTGGATTTGTTTCTTCCACATTTCTAGCTTTATGTTCTCATTTTAGCTTTTGTATTGGTGCTTTTGTGATCCTGGTATTCTTCCATTTTCCAGTGCATGGTTGGTTTATTTTACAGCATTCTTGTGTGTATGATCCAGTTACTCTATAGTCAGTGATTGCTGGGGCAATGTACTTTTATCAAAGGGTATTAACCGCATGCATTTGGTGTTCCTATGCATGCAGTCTTTTTTTGTGAGTTTTCTGTTGTCAATGTTCAAACGGGTAAGATGTAGGTTTCTTTTCGTGATTTTACAAACAGTATAAGAAAATCAATTATGTGAATGAGAAGAAGTTGTGGGTACTAGCAGAAGTGGGCAAACAAGATGACTTATCTGAACTTACCATCAAGTCAATTCTAAGTACATTGACAGCGTGGCATAAAAAGCTTGAGATATAGCTGTGATACAAAGTTCTCTGTGCAGTCTAGATACTTACTGGTGTGCATAGTATAATAAGTCATACAGCAGATCGAACTAGCACATGATGGATACGAGTGCCCCTTGTATTCTTCAATGGATGTAAAATAAGGCTTCATCTTGAACAGATTCATCTTCTTGCTTTTGGCTCGGTAAAATGAAGCTTTCCAGATTCCATAAAGTGTCTCTGTGCTTCATTTATTATAACTTGTTGGTAATATTTGTTATCATCTTTTTGTAAACTTATCTGTGCATGTCTTCTACTGCATTTTGAGTTTTTCTTTTCCAATTTTGCGACAGGTACACATTTCACTTTCCTTCTTGTTTTTCCAGATGTCATAATGTGACAGTTCCATTCTTTTGTTTCATTTTTTTCTTTTAGAAACTAGAGCGCTTGCTCATATATGTGGAACAGGCTCCATCAAGATCGATGCAAGATGCCCTTCTGCCACCAATGAAAGCGTTAATATCTGGTTCCCTTTTGAGGCACTCAGATTCAGTTGTGAAAGTTTCAGTTGCATCCTGCCTTAGTGAGATTACAAGAATAACAGCGCCAGATGCTCCTTATAGTGACAACCAGATGAAGGTACTCTCAACAATAAAATGGATTCAATCAGGACTCATGTTTGGTTCTTGGGGATTCTTATATGATTTACATTCTCATTGGTGTATAGGAAATTTTTCAATTGATAGTAGCAGCTTTCGAAAAATTGTCCTATGCTTCTGGTCATTCTTATGCAAAGGCAGTTTCAATTCTGGATACTATGGCAAAGGTACGTTCCTGTTTGGTGATGCTGGACCTCGAGTTGCATGAACTTACTGTGGAAATGTTCCAGAAATTTCTGAAGACAATAAGGTAAGAGCCCTGTAAACTGCCATTCACTTGGTCGAATTTATCTTGCATTGCAGGTGTGGTGTTGTTTATATGATTAGGAATACAGTAAAACCTTGATAAATGAATATTCGATAAATTAATAATCTCGATTAAATAATAATTTTCTCCTATCCTGACTCGGGCCAATGGGATAAAATAATAACCTCGCTAAATGCATAAGATAATAGTTTTAAAAAAAATTCCTTAAGGCCCACTAAAAATATAAAATAATAATTCATTAAATAAGTATGAAAATTACATATATAATTCATAAAATAAAGATCTTCCTAAACAATTTTTATTTCAAATTTTATGCTTCCCTAAAATTTGTATCTATAGTCAATTGATTCTTCTTTTCATGCGAACTGAATTCAATTTCATTTTTAACTTTTTGGAGGGCATAAAATATGTATCTATAGATATCTTCTTTTCATGCGAACTGAATTCAATTTCAATTTCCTAAAATATGTATCTATAGTTATGGAAAAAATTAATTGTTTAATTTGACAAATATAATGTACAAAATAAAAATTATTCGATAAATTAATAAAATATTCATTTATCGATAAATTAATAACTCCGTATAAGATAATAATTTCTCAGGTCCCAAAAATATTCATTTATAGAGGTTTTACTGTAAGTTTAATGGAAAGTCTTAGATCAGAAAATAAAATTTTAGTCCATTCAAAAGTTTGTCTCTGTGACCTGTCTCACATTTATGTATTACACTGCAATTGGACCCCCTTATCAGGCTATATTTGTTATGTAATTACTTTGTTAAAATGTTTTTTATATATTCACCAAATTGATTATCAAGTACTGACAGAACCGGAAGCACCCTTTTCTTGAAGAGTGCATGGGATGACTTTTTATGAAGTTTTGTTATAGCATCTATAGCTTCATTTGTTAAACATAGAATTTGATATCTATATTATTTGATCATCAGCGGCAATAAAACATGATGTGTATAATATGATTCTGGCCTTACATTCCATGTATATGGTTGTGCCTCCAAAACATACGGAGTAAGGGAAACATGTACCTTCTCCATGTCATTGGAGGTTTTGAAAACTGTTTAGTTTCTGTAATTCAGTAGGTAATGACACTCTTTCATTTTCATATTAGGGGTTTCCTTTATCTTGACTGTCTGCACCTAAATTAAATAGGAGTACATAGTGCAAAATGCCTTTTCTTTTATAAGGAAAAGATAAGTTCTGTAAAACCAAGTGTAGCAATGAAATACACAACTGAGGCAATTTATTACTGAACATTTATAGTAAGGGTGTTTGAGCACTGTATTGTTCTTTTCCCAGTCCTAATGAAAGTTTTACTAACATGATGACAAAAGAATGCATATGGATGTGGGTTATTTATTCATAGGGCTTTTTCTGGGATAGGGTTCAAGTGATCCTTAGATTTTGGAGACATACATGTCCTAGATTGATATAGTGAAAGTATAATAAAACCTTTATAAATTAATGGTCGATAAATTAATGATCTTTATATTATCATTCCAACTTGATCTAATAGGCTAGATTAATTCTCAATTAATTAATATCTCTTTTAATTAATACATTTTGTGTGGTCCCAGCATTATTAATCTATAATAGTTTTTTTGTATTCATAAATCCCATGCAAGTTTAGGCTTCTCCCCATTTTCCTTGTGCTTAGATCTGGTCACCTATGCTTAATAGTTTCGTGGTTGTTATAGTGCTTAAGCAGTGGTACAGGGCTTGATATCATTTCCTATTTATGTTTTCTCTGTGTCATGAAATTGAAGACCCAATCATCCACATAATGTATTGCTTGCCATGGAAACAATAATGACGTGGGTGATAGAAGAAAGTGAAGACATATCGATGGATCTTATTGCCCCTCTATTAGCCAGTGCAAGAAAAGAAAGTCAGGTAGGTGCATTTTCCTGATATGTATGACTTTAACATTATATTGGTCATCCTGATGGTGGTTGTTGATTTGACATATGTTGTGATTCAGAGTGCTTCTCCCATCGCATGGAAGCTTGGAGAGAAAGTATTAACTAATTGTTTTACCAAACTTAAACCTTACCTCAAGGAAGCAGTCCTGTCTCTTGGAGTAGGTTTGGATGAATATACTCTGATAGTCGATTCTATATGCCAAGATGAGTCGCATACCCTTAAGCATGATCATGTTAATCATTCTGAGAAGCATCTGGTATTTTCCTGTTATTGTAAACCTAGTAATTGTTGAAACATATTGGTTTTATTATGCATCGTTGGTTTACAGACGGGACTAAAAGTTTACCTCATTTCTGAATAAAGTCTTAACATTTTCTCTTTTTTGATACTAGATTTGCTTGAGAAGGATCAGATCCCTGATTTCTATAAATTGTAGGTGTTCTCCCCCGTGAATATATAATGGGAGAAGATGACATGTAGTGCAAAACTGTTCTGCATTTCACAAACAATACTAGTAAATAAGGCAATCCAAATAGGAATCTACTACTGATGTACGACTATTACAATCTTGTCATGGCTGGTCCTATGTCCCACTCACCTAGAAGTTTAACACCTCCTTTGCACTGTATTTTGTGGAGAATTTGCAAACTTTTCCCCTGGTAAAATCACACATTGTTTCCTATTTGGTTTGATTTACATCTGTACTAGCATGGCTTAGGTAATTTTAAAAAATATTGAAAAGGAAGGATTGCACTTGTTGAATGATGATCACTATTTTCCTGAGCAATCAGGAAACAATTTGGCAGTTGTTGTCTTATTACATTAGTTTGGAGTCTTTGAACTAAGGTTTGACTAAATCATCTTTGTGAATTGCAAATCTCTGTTGGTCAGATGATTAAAGGCTCATCACCAGATGATACCTTTCTTGGAGAAAATGTTCAAGCAGTAGATGGAATTTCCAATTCAACAGGAAGGGTGGTAACTGCCTCAACAGGAAAGGTTAACACCTTTGCCAATGATAATTCGTCAAGCATGCTGAAGCGTGGTTCTCTTGCCCAAGATTTTATTACTGAAGGAGGTGGCTATGCTGAACCTGTAGTGAAGCTGGGAGTAAAGCCACAGACTTCTGCAAAGAAGAGGGGGAGAAAACCTAATTCTTTGATGAATCCAGAAGAGGGCTATGATCATTCTTGGGTTCGCTCAGGAAGGAAAACTTATAAAATACCTCATGAAGGAAAAATTCACTACACTTCACCTTCTGGAAATCTGGTTCTCAAGAAGGCAGCTCTTTCATCCCTGCATATGAGTGGCGCAGAACCTGCCAGTGTTAGACCAAAAACTAGTGGAATTGGTGCTTCATCCTCATTGCCAAAACAAAGCCCTCTGGAGGAAATTCTTTCAAAAAGAGGTCGGAAAAGAAAGGGGAAATTTGTGAACGAACCTGGTTCCATGTCTTTATCAACCGGTGAGATATTGAGTTCTCTGGGTGGGGAGAAATCTCCAAAATCTGGTAATGTTATTCTAGGAAAGCAATCTAAAGAAAGAACTAAGATAAAACGAAGAAAGATCTCAAGGGAAGCAGGAGATTCTGCGAAGAATGTTGAGCGGATTTCTCTGATCCCAGGGCATATAGCACCAGTGGTGAAGTCTGAAGAGGAAAAACCATTATATGACTCAGTTGACGTACAGGTAAAGAGCATGAGTAAAGGCAGCTTGTCTGTCCAAAGACGTAACACAACTAGGATGTATGTGAATGATACTTCTCATGGGGATACTGCTGAGACACTTGATAAGGTACATATAAACATTATGGGCATCCTTGTGATGCACGTTTCTCAAAATCAAGAGCTCCAAGTTTTGTTGGGCGCATATTTTTTTATCTTCTTTTTATCACTGTGCAGATAACTAAATCATCAAATAGAGATGGGAATCTATCTGATGAAACCCCCAAAACTCTAGTTAGGAGGAAGCGTACTCCAAGGAAGGAAATGGTATCAATCCTTTGATTTTATTTATTGACAATTCTGTGAGGTGCTTGTTTCTTTTAGTCAAAGAATTTTGACGTTTTTTTTAGACATTTGATCTTTGCCTTTCCTTGAAAAGCTTTTCTTTGTGAACTATTGACCAAAGCACTTTTATAAGCTGAAACTATTGATTCAGTTATTCACTATGTTCTTAAAACTATATAAAACAGTGCTAGTTATGGGAGATATAAGACACAAACCTAGGAACTTATAATCTCTAAATTTTTAAATATACAGTTGACTATTTTGTATCATTGACTAAAATCTAAATACTTACGGCTGTAAAATCAACAGGATTTTGATAGGCCTTTAATTAAGAAATGTTATAAGAGGACGAAAGGGCACGTGGGGTTGAGAGGATATTCTAGTAGGCAGAATGGTGGGCTGCAGGAGGGGGGCAGAGAGAGAGAAAATCCTAACTAACTTGGCAGCAGTGGGGCCCATTAGGTGGAGTGAGGTATTTGGTGACAGGAGGGTGGGTACGTGAAGGCAAGGAGAGTTTTGTGGAAGGTTTTGGGAGAGTGTTAGCCTCTCGAAAGCTAACCAGGTGAGGAAACACCATTTTCTGCTATTTTCCAGCAGTTCAGCGAGAGTGGGAGAGGGAGAGCCTGTGTTTATTTTCTTCTTGTTCTGTTGCTAGTTTCATAGCTAAGAACTTGCTGTCATTTCTGCTATTCTGCTTAGAAGGGAGGGTTTATTGGAAGTATTAATACTATACTAGAATAAATATATATATAGTAGTGACCACTAGAACCTATCATATTTCAGCCACATCAAGGCAAAAATTCCTGCTTCCAATATTCCCCTTCAAGCTGGCTTGCATATGTCTTCCATGGCCAGCTTGCTAATTAGGTAGTTGAACTGATTCTTGTTAAGTCCCTTTGTGAAAAGCTATTTGTTCAGCAATATGTATATAAATCATAGAAATCAGTCCCTTCTCCAGTTTTTTCCTTGATAAAGTGCTTGTCAACTTCCTTATGTTTAGTTCCATCATGAAGAACAAGATTATATGTAATTGCAATTGCTGCCTCGTTGTCACAATACACTTTGATTGGTGATATAATTGGAATTTTTTAATCTTCCAATAATCTTTTATTCCGCTTAGCTTCACAAATTTCGTGATCCAAAGATCTAAATTCCGTTTCAGCACTATTTCTAGGTACTATGTCTATGTTTTAAACCTTCAAGTCACAAAATTTCCTCCAACAAAGGCACAATAACTTGAAGCAGACTTTCAGTCAATTATGCTCCCACCCCAATCTGCAGTTGTATATATTTTTTTTTGAAGATGTCCTTGTTTTCTGAAACAGACCTTTACCAGGGGTTTCCTTTAGGTACCTCAGTATCTTGTATGCTGCTTCAAAGTGTTCTTTTCATGGTGAATGCAAAAATTGACTAACTTTGCTTAGTGCGAATGCTATTTCTAGACTTGTATAGATAAGTAGATCAATCTTCCAACCAATCTTTGAAACTGATATATATTCATCACACCTTCCTTTTCTGAATGTTGAAGGTTTAGGTTAGGCTCAACTGGTGTTTCAACACCTTAGCATCCAAGCTATCCTGTTTCATGAAGCAAGTCAAGTGTATACTTGCGTTGAGTGACAAAGATATTCCTCCTTGGATCTAGCAAACTCTATTCCCAAAAAAAAATATAATTTTCGAGGTCTTTCATCTCAAAATATGCAACAAGCTTTTCTTCAAACCTTTCAATTTCATGCTATTAGCACTTCATGACATTACATAAACAATCAAGATAGCTTGAGTTGTTGGAAAGCCTTCTTTGCTGTAGGAGACCAGCTAAAAGTATTCTTCTTAGTGAGATCAATAAGTGGATGGGCTATCATTCTACAACTCCGCACAAACCTGCAGTAGTAGCCTGTTAATCCCAAAAAAATTGATACCGACTACTGCACAAATCCGGTAGTCGTTATCAACCACCCCAAAACTGCCTGAATCTTATCTTGATCAACAGCAACTCCTTTGGTTGAAACCACATGCCCAAAAAAAGAAATTTTGGTCTAACAAAATAAACATTAGATGCCTTGGCATAGTAGTGGTTATCTTGGAGAAGTTGAAGGATAAGGTGTAATTAAGATGTTAGTTGAAAGATGGGCTGTATACCAAGATGTCCTCAAAGAATACGAGAATAAATTTTTGCAAGGATGGTCAGAATAGATCATTCATTGCTGATTGGAAGGTCGATGGAGCATTGGTGAGGCCAAAGGGCACCACAGTGAATTCATAATGCTCGAATCGGTGCGAAAAGTAGTTTTGTGGATGTCTGCAAGGTTGACGCATATTTGGTGGTAACTTGAATGTAAATCAACTTTGCGAAGAAAGAAGCACCATGTAATTTGTCAAGAAGCTTGTTGATGTTTGGGACTGCGTATTTGTCTGGAATGTTGATTTGGTTTAGGCTTCTATAATATAGATACACATATGCTAGGTGTTGTCTTTCTTTTTAACAAGGAGAATGGGACTCGCAAAAAAGCTGGTGCTAGTTCTAATAATACCTGATTTAAGCTAACTTGATTCTTGCTTCTCAATTTCAGATTTTTGAAAGTAAGGATAACGATATGGACAGATCTTTGGTGGTTTTAAATTGGGAAGTAGAGGAATGGAGTGAGTGTGGTGGTGGTGATAAAGGTGGAAGGATATCCTTCAAAAATCATTTTAAAATTTTGCAGCAAATTTTGAATTTTAGGAGGAGGATTACTCGGAAATTTGGCTTCTTTTGAGAGATATTGAAGTTTACCTCCACATCTGACTTTTGTGTTACCCTTTGGAGCTTGTATCGCTTCCCATTAAGATTAAAAATTAGAAACATCTCATTCTAGTTGGCCTACACTGTGTTTAAAGAAGCAAGCCACTTAATTCCAAGCACTAAATCTGCTCCACTTATCAAAAAGGGATAATCTTAAGTGATGGTGTCATGCAAAAGAGCTTAAAGTCTATAGAAGAAATAAAAAAGAAAAAATTAGTCAACCAAAAGCCTTAATTTGGTGGGATGAGGATTAAGAATTGAGTTGACAATAAAGATAAGGACTTAAATTTAGATTATGTTAGGATTCCTTATTAGATAAGACATAGTAGTGAGTTAAATATGTTATTCCATTTTTAGATATGTTAACCTAGTTGTTTAGAACTTAAATCTATAGGATTTTTGTTAGAATAGGATTTAAATTTGTTAGGAACCCTTTCCTACTTGAATAAGGGTTCTAATAATTTCTCTATAAATATGTGTATGCTCAGCCCTTTAAGATTAACAAGTCTGAAATTTTTTTTTCCAAACTTGAGTATTTAACTAAAAAGTGTGACGTTTTCTTCTAAGAGGGATTCTTAGACCTTAGGAGTGATTCTTGGTTTCCTACCCTTCATTCTTTATGTTACTAAATTTTAGCAAACCTAACCTTAATTCTAACCTCTTAAACCTTCAGCCATATTAAATCATGAACTTTTAAGCCTAAATTTCCAGCAATCAAATCCTAAAAGCCCAACTATACCAAATCTGAAAGTTCAACATTCTTACCTGAAATCCAGCACTGAAACTTGAAATTCCAGCAGCCTAATATCAACCATATCTCCTAATTTCACGATTCTAGCTACTTGTTAATACTTCTTCTATTTTTCCTACATCAATTTGGTATCAGTGCTTTGATTCACCACGATGGCACATTGTGGAAGGGCATCTAGAAGAATATTCAACGTCCTAGAGTGAAATGAAATACTTTTTTAATATTGCAAGGAAATTGGGCATCAATGACTCTAGTTCATAAGGTGCTCCAAAAACTAAATTATGTGTCAACTCATAAGAAAACATGTTCGCCAATTCTTTAAAAGTTTAAACTCCCTCAAATTATGTGAACCTGAAGAAAGAAGACAAAGTAAATTTTCCTTAATCTTTTTGTGAATAGTACAAGGAATTTATGGACAATACAACCTTAATTACCTCTGTAAGGTAGGAAGAATCTATTTATTCTCTAGGTGACAAAATCTCAACAAATTAATAGAATATCAATTAATTATCTATAGAGAATTAGCTAATAGCTGGTTACTTTTATAATATCAACACTCTTTCTCAAGTTGGTGCATAGATATTGATCATTCCCAACTTGCTTACAAAGAACTTAAATTTTTGTCTTAGTAGCCCTTTGGTGAAGACATCAGCAACTTCTTGTGTTGAAGGTACAAATGGTATGCAAATGAGTCCAATTTCAAGTTTTTATTTTATAAAATGTCTGTCAATCTCCACATGCTTCGTTTAATTATGTTGAACTGGATTGTTGGCAATACTAATAGTTGCTTTGTTGCCACAAAACAACTTCATTGGGTGCTCTACTGGTTTCTTAGGTTTTTTCCATTACTCTTTTAAGCCAAATTATTTCACAAATTCTTTGAGTCATTGCCCTATATTTTGCCTCCGCATTACTTCTAGTAACCACACTTTGTTTTTTACTCTTCCAAGTTAATAGATTTCCCCATAAATATGTGAAATACCCAAAAGTTGATCTTCTGTCTGTAAGAGACCCTGCCTAGTCTACATCAGTGTAGACTTCAACTCTCCTTTGATCACTTTTCTTAAAGAATAATCCTTTCCTTGGAGTCCCCTTTAAGTATCTTAAGATTCTGTACACTGCTCCTAAGTGTTCTTCATAGGGAGTATGCATAAACTAACTTACTACACTGACACGAAAGGAAATATTTGGTCTGCTGTGAGATAAAGAGATTAACTTTCCTACCAGTCGTTGATATCAACCTGTATCTACTGGAACTCCTTCCTTAACTTCATCCAACTTTGAGTTGAATTTTATAGGAATATCTAATGGTTTGCATCTACTTATCCCAATTTCTTCTAGAAGGTCCAGGATTTACTTCTGTTGGGTGACTACTATGTCCTTAGATCTAGCAATTTCTATCCCTAGGAAGTATCTAAGATACCCTAGGTCTTTGATTTCAAACTCCTTTGAGAGATTCTTTTTAAGAATTTCAATCTGCTCAAAATCATTGCCGGTTAGGATAATGTCGTCTACATATACAATTAGAGTTTTTATCCTTCCTTTTGCAGAAGTTTTTATGAATAGAGTATGATCAGACTGTCCCTATAAGAAACCTTGAGACTTCACAAATCTTGCGTATCTTTTAAACTAGGCCCTTGGTGATTGTTTCAGCCCATATAAAGATTTGTTTAATTTGCATATCCTTTTTCCGAACCTTTCACTAAATCTTGGGGGAGGCTCCATGTACACCTCTTCTTCTAAATCTCCATTTAGGAAGGCATTTTTCACATCTAACTGATGTAGAGTTTAATCTAGATTAACTGCAATAGAAAGCAACACTCTCACAATATTTAACTTCGCAATAAGTGAGAAGTATTTGATGATCGAGAACCCCAGGTTTTGACATATGAAAGAACTAATGTTTTTCTTGCTAAAGTCAGAGAATAAGTCCCTGCTCTGATACTATATAAGCTGAAACGAATGATTCAATATTCACTGTGTTCTTAGGACTACTACGTACAAAAATACTACTTATAGGAGATAAAAGCAAAAACTTAGGAATTTAATGCTAAATATACAGTTTCTTATTCTGTATCATTGACTAAATTATAAATACTTACAACCGCAAAATTAACAGGATTTCAGCCGCATCAAGGCAGAAATTCCTGCGTCCAATAACTTTGATAGAGGATTGATGGTTTTCATCGTTATGGAGCTCCCAATTGAAGGATCAACTGATTTTTTGACTTCCCAGGCTTGATTGAGCATGGATCATGCTGCTCTTTGCTTCTAAGAAGAAAATTTTGAATAGAAGTGTTGTAACTTCAATGGTGATTAAAATTTGCAAACCATGGCCTGCATGTGCTGACATTTTTTCTTGTGTGACTCAAATTCTCAAATGATTTTTTTTAATGTATTGCTGCTCAGTCTCTTCAAGCTGAGTCTATCTCCTTCAGTTCATTAAATTTGCATTCTCGTTCTATTGTACAGGATTCTGGCTCTCTTCCACAGGCTTCTGGCGAGCAATTAATTGGTTGTAAAATAAAGGTTTGGTGGCCCCTGGACAAGACGTAAGATATCTTTATGGGCTTCTAACCTGTCCTAAGATTTTGTGTCTGCCAGTGTTTGAACTATATCATTTGTCTTCTTTCAATTTTGAATTGGACATTTCCTTCTTGTTCTGCAGGTATTATGAAGGAGTAGTTGATTCATATGATCCTATTCGGAAGAAGCACAGGGTTGGATGCTTTTAACTCATCTAACAAATTATTCTTTCCTTTCCTATTTTGGATGGCAAGTGTAGGCTGGGAGGAGTATGAGGTGTTACTTAGCTTGTTCAGTCTCTGAGTAAATTTTACAGTTTATTTTAGCATGAGATGGCTCTACCTGGGTCAGTTTCATGTTAAATAAAGAGAAGTCATTTATTTGATTTTGGCCTTGAATCCCATTTTACATTCGGTAATCCAGTTTTGTTGAGGCCAGATGCATGCACTGTCTCTTATTCATTCTAGTTCTCAATTATTATTATGTAGGTATTGTATACTGATGGTGATGAAGAGACACTAAATCTCAAAAGAGAAGATTGGGAACTAATGGAGGTCCACGTTTTGCTGGACGAAGTATGTCTTTTGGTTTAACATTGCATTATCCCCTTTTGGTTTTAACATTGTTTTATTTTTCTTTTCCCGTTTAAAAATTACTATATCATAACTTGCTACGCTGTAATTTCCGCTAATATATGCAGGACTTCAAAATTGGGATTCCAAAACCTGATGTGTCATCTTCTATGTAAGTCCACTCCCACACACACTTTGATTTTGACATGTAATTGATATTATGTTAGAAAATGAGACCTTTTACTGGAGCACTTGGATTCATTTGCAATGTCTCCCTTTTGTCTGCCATATAGTCATGAAGGGTAGATGTTGCTCATTAAGTTTATCACCTGCTTCCTATTCGTTTGTACATATGATCTTGTTTCTTTTGGTTCTTGAACATGCTAGCAATGGAAAGGGAAAACGAAAACTCAAGCCAAAATCACCAAAACAACCAAAATCTGATGTATCCTTAAAAAGGTTGGTTTTTGTACCTCCATTATTGCGAATGGTTTTAACTACTTGAATTATGTTATGGCTACTGAAGCGCGATGACTTTGTAGGAATAGAGCTGCCAGCTTCTCCAAACTCAAAACTCAAAACTCTCATGGCAATCATGTTCATGGGCCGAAGAGGGTAAATTCTAGGTCAGATACAGATTCAAGGGCGGCAGACAAGATGAAGATGCGCAGATTGGCTATTAATCAGATAAAAAAAGAGACAATGGAATGTGATGACGTCAGCTTCAAAGAAAATGAACCCCGTGGGGTTCAAGGATAAGTGTTCTCTAATCAATAGCCAAAATTCTGAAACTAGCTAATTAGAAGTTAATGCTTGTGCAGGAGACTGGTAGAGGCTAGGAAATTTTGTAAGTGAGTTTGTACAGGTTAAGTGTCTTAGTCTCTCTGGTTTTGACAAACAAAAGTTCCTATTTTCACCTTGTATAATTACACTGATGTACATGCAAACGTGTTAGTCTGGACGTGACCTAAAGTAGGTAGCTGGGTTAACATTTGATGAATCTTCGCCTTCCTTCTTGTCAAATTCATGAAGCTTCAGATGCCAAATTTTGGTTTCAGACCTTTAACAGAAAGATTGGTGTAGTTACCTTCAAGGTGATGTCTTTAGATAAAAGAAAACAAGAAGGAAGAAGAGGATAAAGAAGCCATGGTATTGTTTATCGTTCTTCTGCAAATAAAATAATTTAAGTTACTACCATTTCATTCTGACTTCTATTTGTTTAACCCGTGTGTTATCATCATTTCTAATGACTAAACATCATTTAGTGGAAATGTGGTGCAATTTTTGGCTAGTTTTAGCATTAAAATGTCAGGATCTACTATGTTCAGCATTTGTAGTTTACTAGACTAGGGAAATCGGGAAAACGCTTTGTAGCTGTAAGCTACTTGTTCCAGCTAGCCATTTTTTTATGATGATAGCTTTTAAAGAAGGAAATTTTTTATTTGCTCTTATACCATTTGGAATTGTATTTTAGAATTATTAGAATTAAACTCGTTATTAAATTTTTATTTAAATCAATATAATTAATTATATAATGAGTTATTTTCTTAGTAGCATTTATTTTTATTTTATATTCTATAGATATAATGAATATAATTTAGTTCTAAAATAAATAGTGATATTTTGTCGAGACAATTAAACAATTGAATATAGTTAAGTTTAAAATAATATATAAAAATTATTTTCAGTTAAATAATAAAAATTTGAATTAAATATTAAGCAAAGTATTTATTTGTATTCATATTTAAATATACGTTTTAAATAAAATAAAACTAACAGATTCTAATTTTAAATGAATTCTTAATTTTTCAGATATTTAATTATATGCTTGAAAAATTATTAACCCTTATAAAAACCCGTAAGATGATAAACATTAATTGCCTTTTGACAATATGTAATTAATATAAATATAAAATAATTAATAGTATAATCAATTAAGTCAATAAAAAGGTGAAGTGACCCAAAGGACAATTGAATCAATGTTACGAATACCGTATCGTATTTGGTATCATAATTTTTTAAAAAATTACAAAATAGTCCATTATCATATTAACAAGAGTTTGTGATAAGGAAACAACTAAGTAAAATTGAAACATGAAACAAAATATATATTATTTAATTTACTATTAATTAAATATATTATATATTTAATTAATTAAAATTAATTATTACTAAATTTATAAATATCTTAATTTAATTTAATTTATAAAATTAATT
>JANQBM010000001.1:15657655-15677151 GCA_025594535.1 Erythroxylum domingense | reverse complement strand
GCCACATGTCACACTCTCATTTGATCACTTACTTTTCTTCCCAATTCAATTCCAATTTTTCTCCAAAATTCCAATGGATCAATTCAATAATTCCTAAATTCATATGTCTAAGTTTCCAGTGCTATTGGACAGTCATTTCCACTACCGATAAACCCCTATTCTGTCACTTGACAGTTTTTTGGGTCCAAAATTGACTCCGAAAAATGTCTGACATTGATTCTTTAAAATATCATGATGCCATGAGATTTGAAATAGATTCTATATACACTAACCAAGTATGTGCTTTGGTGGATTCTCCTGATGGTATTATACTTATTGGATGCAAGTAGGATTTTAAGAGAAAAATTAGCATGGATGGTAATATACATATGTACAAAACAAGACTAAAGGATAAAGGTTACAACAAAAATAAGGAATTGATTTTTATTCTAAGATGTTTCCTAGTCATATATGCAAGTTTCTTAGAGTTGTAATATCATTTTGATGAGATAATCAAAGAGTTTGATTTTATTAAAAATATGAAAAAAAAAACCATGTGTCTATAAGAAGGTTAGTGTGAGTACAGTCGTTGTCCTAGTACTATATATGGATGACATATTGCTAATTAAAAATGCCATAATGATGCTCCAATATGTAAAGATTTATTCGAAATTTCTCCATGAAGGATATAGGAGAAGTAGCCTATATTATAGGAATAAAGATTTATAAAGATACATCAAATAGGTTGCTTGACTTATCCTAATCCACGTGTATAAAAAAAGTGGTAAAGAGGTTTAGATGGAGAATTACAAGAGAGGATTCTTAGTTATGCCATATGAGATTTCTCTCTCACAAAATATTTTTCCTAAGAAACAAAAAAAGAGATGAAATGGATTATGTTTCATATACTTCAACAATTATATCAATTATGTATATAATTTTGATTTAAAATTTTAAAAATTTTAAACTATTTAAATGTAAGAAGAAATTGAGCATTAAGCATAATAGACCACTTTGAAGAGGTTGATGTGATGAGATTCAATATTTTTGGTTATATTTAAGGAATGAGATTATCTAGAGAATACCGTAACAACTAAATTATATAACAATATAGATTTATGTAAGGAGAAAACACAATATAAGATATTAAATGATACAATATTTATTTTATATAGTTATACCTAATACAATGTTCTACCTTCTGTAGTTCCAATTTAAATCAACTAACAAGATTTTATATTATATATAAAATATTAAGACTTCAAAAGAGTTTAAGTAAATAATTTTAGAATGTGATCCTTAGTGGAAGCATATATCGTCTGATAAGTTTATAATTGAATTGGATAATAGAAAGTTATGAGATATCCAAAAGGTTGAATATAATTTTATATACTAATTTAATAAAATGTTTGTCTCAATAAGCACTTATAGGAGAATGGTTCTCAAGATAGGTTGTGGAGTGAGAAAAAATTTGAATAAGTTCAAACTTATTGAAAATGATTCTCAAGATAATTAGTGATAGTGAGATAAAATTTAAATATGTTTAACTCTTATAACAATACATCCAATTAGAGCTAATACCTTTATTGATACATTTGATGTATAGTCAAAAAGCTATGAGTCATTAAAAATTCACTTTTATAATGAATTCAAAAAGTTCTTTTAGAGATGAATGTGAATTTATTATGTCTACAAGAAGAATAATAAGAGTATAGTTGTCTTTTTTAGTGGGAGCATATAAAGGTAACATATTGCAAATAGAGAAAAATAATGCATATTTTTTATTGTTAAATTTGTTATTGTTTAAGAACAAATCTTACTGGATATGAAAAGGTAGCAACTTAATTATAGGAATTATACCTATAAAGATAGATACATAAGTTATTTACCTATTTTAAGTTCAAGTACAAAGATAACTTATTAAAGGTGTTTAGTATGTGAGATATTTAATACTTGTGAAGTATTTAAGATATCCATTATTTTATATATAAGTTGATATTTGAGATCAAGGTTATATGGAATTAACTTTAGAAGTAAATCCTAGTTAAGGTATGTTTTACCTAGAATAATGTTGTTTTGAGATTGGAAATGTTCCAATGTAGCATTGATTACTAATTAATACAATTTTTCATTTAGTGTAAACAATTATTTGGATCAATAAGTTCTTTAATAAACTTAATATAGCTCTTTGGATTGTTCAGGTAGTAATGTATTATAAAACATTAGATCTACTGAGCAAACAAAAGGAGCAAAGATCTCATCAAAGATCTAAGTTTGTATATAAGCAGTTCCTCTTAATTATGATGATATTTAAGATAAAAAATTATAAGATTTAAGCAAGTATTCACTATAGAAATCTTGTAAAATTATCTCACTAAACCATTTTCTCAGGAAAAACATGATTATGATATGATGATGAGGTATAAGATACTTAAGCGGTTGACTTAGTATAAGCAAGAGATTATTGGTTTATGTTTTACAATCAATTAGTTGGTTATAATTTAGTGACATAATTATTTAAAGATTTTTTTATCTTGTACATATTCAGATATATATATGATAGTTTCTACAGGATAAAAGTTCATTTTCAATAAAATTATGATAAGATCATAATTATAAAATTCATATTACATTTATGTATTATTTTTGAATTATTCTTAGTCGATGTTATACTAAAATTGGACATTAATAGAGATTAAAAAGATTATCACTCATTATGTTTCTTCCTTAAAAAGGAAGCAATCGATCTCATAGACTAAATTACGAAGATACTTATTAAAAGTATAGATGCTTGTTAGAGAATAAGTTTATCAAATTAGTCCCATAAGTAAATTTTATTTATATTACTTTTATGGCTATTAAATTTCTTACTGCAATTATTGTATAAGTGATCATTTGACTTGAGATCTCTAAAATATCTCATATAGGGATTGATATATTTTGATACTACTTATAACCTATTATAGTCAATGGAAATTCAATCAGTAGTCATTGAGTATAGTATGAACTATATAGAGGTAACTGAGTGATTGATATAAGATTCATCACTCTGAAGTGATTAGGAAGAATATTCTATTATCCTGGAATAGTATTAATTTGGAAAATCTTTGGCCAAAATAGAATGACCCTTTCCAAATAGTTTTCAAATGTTATTAATATAATCAATTACTAATAGTAAAGAACTATTATGATTTGACTCAAATAGTATAGACATTAATTTTATGATCTATATCTAATTAGAATATTATGTGATAAAAGAATTTAATTAGATGCAAAACATGTATGAAAATGTTAGTCAAAATCACTTTGACATTTTTAAATATTTGGGTAGTCATACTGTATTAATAGACGCCAACTTTGATATTTGGATATAAATGGTTTAATTAAATAATTAAATACGAACTAAAAGAGTTTAATTTATTTAATTCTAAATATGATTTAGGGTTATAATATATCCATTACTAACATATTTAGGAAACTAATATGTCATGCATAAAAAAGGGTTAAAGAGAGAAAAGATTTTTTAATAAATTTGGACTTAATTGTAAAGTTTGATAAACTATACAATTAAATATGGAAAATTTAACAAATACAGACTAATATGAGATATTGAATCTTATTTGGACCTAATTGGTATTTAATTATAATTAACTATAATTCTAATTGAAGTTTAACTAAAATTATTTCAATTAAATTACCAAAAATTTTAAATCCTATATAAATATACTTAAGTTATAAGGAGGTAATACGTTTTACCCATCCTTCTCTACAACAGGTGTAGAGTTCTCTCAATACATTATGTAGGTATCATTAGTAGTCAAATATTTGAGCGAATATAATGATTGAAATAAGTCAATTTTAAAAATGTTTAAGAGATGATCAAGCTCTACAGTAAAATACGAATTATATTTCATGCTTTATTATATTTTATATATTAATAATATTATCGAATTCTAAAATGATGTTAATTTTCAAAAAATTATTGTTATTATTTTACTACGCCTGAGTTCGACTTTCGTTCCGATTTTCTAATAGAAAATGATGAGGACGTGCACTAGAACAATCTTACTGGGTGCAAATTAACTCGTAGACTACTTTATTTTAAAGAAGGAAGTCGTGGAGTAGTAACTAGTAAATTCATAAAAAGGTTGGTCATGACCAAAAATAGAAATGCATTAACTGAGACGAAACCAGGATTTGCCACCTTGTTCTGTAACCGATATTTCATATTTGTTCTATCGCTTACCATTTAATTAAGATTAATTGCGTAATTGGAATTTGGAAAATATCAAAGCTTGGATTTGGTGAGAGATTAGACAAACTTGACCAATCACCTCACCCGGTATTGTCATCTACATGTAGAGATTGTCGTAAACATGTGGAGATTAGTTGACTCTTCTTGTCATAAATTGTCTTTAGTGTTGTCTCTTTTTTGCACTCCCTCGAGAACTTCAACCCCTTATAATAATGTTCTTAAATATAAGAACCAATATAAGCTGATAGGCTGATAGGAAGAAGGGTTCTTTTTGCCTTAAAAAAAAAAAAGAAGAAGAAGGGTTCTTTTTTCCTTTTCTTCCTTTTTTTTGTCCCATTTCCCATGCTATTTACCGGGGTTAGGTGAGTCATTTTCCCTTATAAGTGTATGCAACCTTGCAACCTAAATAGTTCATCTCTTTTGTCTCTAACTTTCTTCTTTTCCTCGTCTCCCTATCAACACTAAAAGGTCATCGTAGTAACTTTATATTTAAACGTACATATACGTACAACTATGCCAGCTGATAGTTCATCACTTTCCGGTCAAGGCCAGACCGTCTGTGTCACCGGTGCCGGCGGCTTTATCGCTTCATGGATTGTAAAGCTTCTTCTCGAGAAAGGTTATGTTGTTAAGGGAACCATGAGAAACCCAGGTTAGTTCTTCTCTTCTTTAAAAAGAGAACAACTTTGTACCAGAAGACTCGTTTTATATTACTATAATTGGATTATGTCGAGACAAGGAAATGGATTGGACATGGAGTATTGTATTAAATTCATGGGAAGTGAATTTGGTCTGCTATATATTTATATATACATATATTGAGGGAGTTCTTTGTTGGGTTTATTCGCTACAGATGATCCAAAGAATGCTCATTTGAGAGAGCTTGGAGGTGCTGCTGAAAGACTAACTCTGTGCAAGGTTGATCTTCTTGATTATGAGAGTCTCAAGGAAGCCATTAGTGGGTGTGATGGCGTTTTTCACACTGCCTCCCCTGTCACTGATGATCCAGTATGTTGTTTCTGCTTCGGTTTTGTTTGGATGGTGGAGCAAGTTTTTGTGAATTAAAATAACAAATGCAATAATTATAAGTAAAGAAGAAGAAGAAGAAGAAGAAATAAAAGCGCACAAGACACTTTTGTCATTTACCAACCAAAAATTGTTCAGATTTGAGATTTCTTTTTATAAAAAAATGCTAAAGTTTCGATCTTTTCCTTGCTAATGTTTTAGTTTTACTGCAATCACCATCAAGGATAGGTGGATGGTCCTTGTTCCTTAATGCAATCATTGCTTTATTTGTTTGTTTGTCGGCTTCATCTTACCGATATCATTTTCAGGAGTAAGAGATTAAGCCCTCACACTTTAGAACTTTGGCCACCTTCCTCTAGTAAGAAACTACACATCTAGTGATCAATAATCTAAATTTTATTGATGAGATAAAAAGGGGTGGTTATTATCATTGTGCATATGTGATTCTAAGATAAGGGGAAAAATTATTCTGATCAAATGTGAAGATTTGATGGCTTTGTATTCGTCTGATAATTAATTTGCCGTAGTTCCCTTATAGGAACAAATGGTGGAGCCAGCCGTTAGCGGGACAAAGAATGTAATAATTGCAGCCGCTGAAGCCAAAGCCCGGCGAGTAGTGTTCACCTCGTCCATCGGAGCAGTGTACATGGATCCCAACAGAAGCCCTGATGCTGTCGTCGACGAATCTTGTTGGAGCGATCTCGAGTTTTGCAAGAACACTAAGGTTAGATAACACACCAAAAAAAGTGATCAGACATGGTAATGTACAACATTATCAAGTATATGGAATATAGAAATATTTATAAGACTATAAGAATGGAATGTATATATGTAAATATGCTTCTTAAAGTTTCTGAAGAAGTAATTGTGTTTTAAAATACGGAGTCAGAATTGGCTACTATAATAAGAACAAGAATGAAAAGCAAAAGCTGTTAGGCCTTTCTAACAGGGTTTCTTTCGATGTTGGATGTATTTATGGGTGGAGTACAAAATGGAACTTGCAGAACTGGTACTGCTATGGAAAGGCCGTGGCAGAGCAGGCAGCATGGGAAATGGCGAAAGAGAAAGCGGTGGACCTAGTGGTAGTCAATCCAGTTCTTGTTCTTGGACCCTTGTTACAACGCACAGTCAATGCTAGTATTATTCACATTCTCAAGTACCTTAATGGTTCCACTAAGACCTATGCCAACTCTGTTCAAGCCTATGTTCATGTTAAAGATGTGGCAGTGGCGCACATCCTCGTCTTTGAGACGCCCTCTGCCTCTGGCCGTTATCTTTGCGCCGAGAGCGTACTCCACCGTGGTGAACTGGTTGAAATTCTTGCCAAGTTATTCCCGCAATATCCCATTCCCACCAAGTAAGTTATCGTTGTCGTTGTTTAATGGTGAATTTTGCGATTCAACATATAGAACTAACAACACTTGTCCATACTTCAAAGTTACCAACAAAAAGATGCGTAAAATTGAGACCAAGTGGCATTTAGTGATTAGGATCTCATATTGTTAATTATGGTATTTTCAGCAAATATATTTTCCATATGCATGAATGAGTAAAGACATCCATTGTTTTCCCATTAAAAATATTGGAAGAGAAAAAGACTATTGCATGAGAAAGATGTGATGTCCATTTTCGTCGTCATTTTTGGTTCAAGTCGTCTTGGGGTTGGTGAAAGTTGCTGCTCATCTTTCTACGCTTTCATACGTAGTAATAAAGGAAGTTTTCAACACAAATGCTGCATATGGCCAAGTGAAGTTTGAGCTCCGAGAATACCAACCCTTTCCTTTAATTTTTCCCTTTTCATGAGGCTATTAAAGCACAGCACTGGGAATTGGCAAACAAACAAAAGTGGGAGTTGGGGTGGCATTTTCCGTTCCTTTTTTAGCTATCAGGTTGTGGTTGTGCTATTATTGGTATACCCACTTTTGACCATGAAGAATATAATATAACCCCACCTACATTAGAGAGGGTAGAATTGAAATCCACATCAAGCATAAGTTGAATCAACTTTTTAAAGTTAGAACAAACCGAGAGAAGAGAAAACTAGTGGAGCTCATGGGCCTTCACCAAACTTCAATATATTTTCAGATTAAGACCCTAGACCAAAAGACTTGCTAATTGCTACTAGGTCTAGATGCGTGGTTTGGGAAAGTTGGGTGAAACAGAACACAAGTGGGCCTTAGGATAGCATATACATCTGAACAACTGTACTTTTGCCCACTTCTTATAGCTTGAGTTCCATGGTGACGTATGAATTTGGGAATATTAGGTTAGTTTGACTTGCAGGGACACCAGCACTACCAGATAATGACAGAAAAAGCAATGAGATTTATTCCCGTGAAAAAAACAAAAAAGAATTCGCGGAAGAGTAGCAGAATCACGTATTTTCTTTATATATAGTACTATACAAAACTTCATGTTTAACGGATCTCATCTTCTTTTGAAAAATTCTGTTGAATAGCTTCTGACATATTTATGTTATTTATCAATTGTTTTTAGTTTGTATCAGTTCAATACCCACCACAAGGAAAAAAAAAAAGAGAGTTAGATTCCAAAGCTCCATATAATCATCGTTTTCTTGTACTTAGCTGCGTTTAGAATCTAAACTATGCACTTTCCTACGATTGCAGGTGCTCAGATGAGAAAAACCCAAGAGCAAAACCTTACAAGTTTACCAACCAGAAGCTCAAGGACCTTGGAATGGAATTTACACCAGTTAAACAGTGCCTATATGAAACTGTCAAGAACTTGCAGGAAAAGGGTATCCTTTCAATCCCAGGACCGCAAGAAGACCCTGTAAAAATTCATTCTTGATGTCAGATTTTGGTGTTCACTAGCTAACGTTGGTTTCGGCGGCAGCGACGAACTATTCAATGTAAAGAACCACGAAACATTAGAACTGATGACAATTTATATATCTTTCTTATCAAACCATTTAAGTGTTCAGACTTAAGTAATTTAATGGTCATATAATTATCCAATTCGGTGAAGTTGTCGAAAAGTGACAATTGGATTTGTTATCAATCTATTCTTGTGAATAAACCCATACTTTTTATGGACATTAACTGATTGAACTTTCTTTCTTAGGATGCAGCTGTTTCCTCCATGTAAGCTAAAATAAATTGATATTTAATTTTTAAAATTGGCAAGGTGGAGTGTTGAGTGTTGCAGAAACAAATGAATACCATGAAGCAAACCACGGGAAACTTAAAAAAGAAAGATTCGCACAAGAGGAGCGGGTCATTTAAGTAAAAATAGTTTAGACGCTCAGTTTCAATATGACCCACATTATACTATCCAAGACGAGGGTATTTTAAAAAACGTTGTGTAACAGCCAGAAAGGCAGCCCAAAATTGTAACATAAAGTTGTTATTGTCTTCTTCTAATTACTCTCGTGGCTCTTACTAGAATTCTTTTACTTATTTTTTTTCTTTATTCAATCAATATACACATATAACCAAAAATACCAAACAATATGATGTTAGAGCATTCGATTTTAGAAAAATCAATGGCGAAGGGAACACGAAGTGCTGAGTTACATAGAATTGAAGAAAACGTTAAAAGGTTTAATAGAGTTGTAAACTAGAAATGAGACACTTTTGTTATAATCACAAAACAAGGCAGACAAATATGAGAAGGAAATGTTGGAGCTCAAATCTATCTTTACTTAGTTTATGCAGCAATACGGAGGGGAACTAAGATTAGTTATTCTTACTACTTTGGATCATATGAATTAAGTTAATAAACTCGTTCAGGAGAAAGATGAAAATGTGATCCCCACAAGGTTAAGCAGGATGGATTTTCCAACATTCAACAAAGAGCGAATCAAACTATGGCCATAAAGGTATGAGCAATTTGTCCGTTTGGACCTACTATGGAAAAATGAAGGTGGCATAGAGATTCTTTATAAAGAAGAACAACCTCAAGAATGGTATCAGTTTTACTTAAGAAATAGAAACAAGCTAGAAGTGGTTGATTGGGAAGAGTACATATGTGTGCTTATGCAACGCTTTGATGTGAAGATTTTCAATGACCTAGTGGGAGATTTCAAGGAGCTGAAATATGAAGGTTCAGTGTCAGTATTACGCTCAATTTGACCACCATTCTAATCACCTGTCCTTATCTGAAGAGTATCTAATAGGGTTCTTACTTAAGGGTCTCAAACAAGAGATCAAGATCACAAAGTTGGTGTTGTCGTTGGGAGGATGTAATGTTGTGCTTGGGGTATAATGGTTGGTGGGGTAAATGACGTTTTATGCAATTTCAAGAAGAGAACTATGATGTTCAATTGGTAAGGACTAGCGTTTACATTCAACAAGAATCTTGATGGAGGATCCAAGGTGATATCAAGCAAGGGTTTCCACATATAGTCAGACGTTCAAAAATGGGACAACTCTTTATGATGCAGTTAACATACTTTATTAAGTGTCAGCTGCAACAATTAGAGAGAAGGGGGATCAATAGGGTGCTTTTGATGAGATTAATGCAATATTCTCAGAGTTTGTTATAGTATTCAGGGAACTAACCCAATTACCACATGACCGAATACATAATCACTAGATTCATTTAAAAGAGGGAGTGGAAGCCATTAATGTTCGACCATACAGATATTTTAGAGCTCAAAGGATATCATTAAGCAATCAGTGAGATAGTTGATGAATCAGGGTCTCATCAGACATAGCTTAGGACCTTTTGCATCGCCAATAGTCCTGGTCAAGAAGAAGGATAATTCACTGCAAATGTGTGTAGATTACCGAGAACTCATCAAATACACAATCAAAGATAAGTTTTTGATCCCTTTAATCAAATAGTTGTTAGATTAATTACATAGGGCTAGCTAGTTTTCAAAACTAGATTTACAATCAGGTTATCATCAAATCTGAATGCAACATAAGGATATCCTTAAGATAGTTTTCAAGATGCACGAATAGAATTATGAATTTCTTGGCATACCATTCAATCTGACCATTGTGTTATTCACATTTCAAAGGTTGATGACTGTGTTGTTCAAGTCATTTCTTAGGCATTTCATCCTAGTATTTTTTGACGATATTCTTGTTTACAGTCAATCACTTCAATTACATATGGAATGCCTAAGTAAAACAATGGAAACACTAAAAGAAAATCAACTATATCTTTATGGGAGCAAGTGTGTGTTTGGAGTGAGACAGATTGAATATCTGGGGTACCCTGTTTTTGAAAAAGGAGTAGCTACATATGTGAAGAAGGTAAAAATGATATAAGAATGGCTAAAACTAAGGAATCTTAAAGAGAGGGTTTTCTTGGAATCACTGGTTGCCACAGAAGATTCATTAAAGGATACGAAATGATTGCTTAACCTTTAATAGAACTATTGAAGAAATATAATGCTTTGTAGTGGAGTTCACAATAAAAAGAGAAGGAAGCTTTTGAAAAATTGAAGTGAGCTATTACAACAGCACAAGTTTTAGCACTCTCAGACTTCTCCAAACCTTTTATAGTGGAGGCAGATATCAACGGGTCAGGCATAACAGTTATATTATAACAAGGAAATCATCCCATAGCATTTTTAAATACTAAATTAGCTCAAAGGCATCAATGGTTGTCAATATATAAGAAAGATTTTCTAGATGTGATCAAGCATATTAAACAATGGCATTATTATCTCAATATTAAATCATTTATACTTCAAACAGACCACAGGAGCCTTAAATATCTTTTGGAGCAACATATATCTACACCATTTCAACAATTGTGGATGCCTAAGCTTTTGGAGTATGATTTTAAAGTTCAATATCACTGCAAAAGGAGAACTTTATGGCAGATGCCTTATCTAGACTCACAAGTTCAAAAATGTTGGTGATGTCAATGTCACAAATACGTGGAGGATTAATGGAAGAGACCAAAAAAAGGCCAGGAAGAAGATTCTATTGTGTAGGATCTAATAAGGAAATTAACAATAAGAGAAATTACCTCGAATGCATATGAATGGTAAAATGGTTTATTACGTTGGAAGGGTAGGCTAGTGATTGGTTTAAATCACACACTCAGAGAACACTTAATCAAGATGAGTAATGATGAAGCAATTGAGGACATTCGGCAACATTAGCAACCATAAAGCTACAAAACCTGTTTCATTAGAAAGACTTAGTTAAGGACATCCGAAATTATGTTAAGAGATGCATTGTATATCGAAAGAACAATATGATACTACCTCATACCCAGGGTTGTTACAACCATTAAAAATTCCAAAGGGAGCTAGAGGAAGCTTAGCCTAAATTTATCGAAGGGTTGCCATCATTTAAGGGAAATTTAGTAATCTTAGAGTGGTTGATCGTTTTACGAAATCTACCCATTTTATGCCAATGAAATATCTCTACTCAAATCGAGACATCATAAAATTATTTCTCAACCACATATTTAAGTTACATAGAATGCTTGAAGCTTTTGTCAGTGACTGAGAACCGATGTTTTTGAGTAAATTTTGGTAAGAATTATTTCGGTTGCAAGGAGTCAGCTTGAAGTATTCGATAACCTATCATCTACAAATTGATGGTCAAATGAAGGTGATCAACAAGATTTTGGATGTTTCTGCGGAGAAACACCTTACAAATGGAGTGACTAGGTTCCTTCGGACAAATGGTGGTATAATACGACATAACACAAGTTATCAGTACAACACCATTCGAAGTTTTATATAGGTACCATCTACCAATTTATATACCATACCTTACTGGCGATTCAAAGATAGCTAAAGTAGATTAAGCTCTCAGAGACAGAGAAGCGATGTCGGAGATAACTCAATTCTATTTCCAGAGAGCATTGAAGAGAATGAGGCACAAACGGATTTAAAAAGGACAAAGAGATAGTTTGAGGTGGGGACCTAGTTTTATTGCAATTACAATCTTATAAACAACATTCCCTTCAAAAGAGAGCCAATCCTAAAGTTCTCACCTTTGTACTACAACCCTTACAAGGTTCTAAAACGTGTAGAAAATGTAGCCTATAAATTGGAGCTACTGACGGAAATGACTATTTATCCAGTCTTTTATGTATCACAACTTAAGAAGGCTTAAATAGGATAAGAAAGAACTTCTCAACATTACTAGTGATACTCACCACTACAAAGCATGTTCTTACAGTAATGTTAAGAAGGAGAATGGTCAAAAGAAACAACCTCTTAACAACACAATTGTTGATTCAATGGTAAGATGGTTAGAGTGAGAATGCATCATGAGAATATCCAGTTTGAGCTCCGAAAATAATTTCCAAAGGTTAACTTGGCAGACAAGTAATTGAAGAGGACAGAAATTGGTGCACAAACGGATGAAGATGATGAAGCAAACCCTAAGAACTTTAAAGTAAAAAAAAAAATTCACACAAGAAGAGCAACGCCATCTAAGTAAAATAGGTCGCTCCATTTAAATAAGACCCACATTAGAACTATTTAAGACTAACGTCTAATCAATCATTGTGACCACCTATATTAAAATGATGTGTAACAACTAAAAAGACAGCTAACATTATGACATAAGGTTGTTATCGGAGGTGTTTGGCAAACAACTGATAAGTTGTTATTGGAGGTGATAACTTTTTAAAATGATTCAAAAACTTTTTAATCATTTTAAAAAGTTACTGATGTTTTTAATGAAAAACTTATCTGTTAGTTTATTTAACTCCAATAACCTAATTTCTAAAAGTTCCATAACAATAGCGTTTTTGATGATCAGTCAAAAATTAATAGGTAAAAGTTAATTATATCCCCCTTTCGTAATTTTTGAATTTTCGAATTATTCTAATTATGCTATAGTAATATTATGGATAATTCAAACTAAAAATCATGCATAACTAAAAATAATGCACGTATTCTACAATGATAAAATTTTTTACAATGAAGTAAGTTTTTGAGTTACAAAACTTGAGTTTTTTTATTAATAAAATAAAATTTTGGATTACAAAATAAAAAATATGTTATAGTGACAAAATTTTTAAAAATGTTCTATATTTTTTATTAAAGTTAAAAACTTAAATTTTTGTAAAATTAAATATCAAATCATGACCTCATATTTTTATAAGTTATTTTACACTTAAATAATTAATACTCAAGAGCTAATTTACCAAATATCTTTAATAAACAACTCATATTATCTACTAGTTAAATCAACTAACAATTAATACAATCTACTAATTGCTAAATAGGACCATTGTCTCCTTCTAAATAAAATACAAATTTGGGCTTGGTGCTAGCATAAGGACTGCTTTTTTGTTAAGCCCGGAGAAAAACGAAAAGATTCCTTAAAAGAAGCGCGACATGTTTCATATTATTCTAATCATTGCTATATTGCAATCGCACTAGCTTAGCCCTATTGGTTCCTAAAGATTTTATTAAGCCTACAACTCATAATTCAATATCTTCATTCCCTACTCTGCGAGGCAACTGCATGGACGCTATGTCTGGTCTGGGAAGACATTCCAATTGTGCATCTCCTGACTCGTTCGCCTGTCGGCTTTCAGTTGCTAGTGGCACAAGGCTTGTACTCTCCCTGTTCCTACGAAATACTAAGTATGCAATTGCAGCCAGATACACTGCCATTCCTGAGAATCCAAATATTCCAAGAAAGATGGAAGCCACCAGTTTCAAATGGCTGTGGAGAAGAATCTTGATGAAGCCACTTGCCAGATAGTACAAATTTATAGACATGATGAGTGAACCAATGACCCAAGTGAGAGCTGCAATCTGCATCCACGTTAATATGGCCGTCATATGTTATGCGAAGAAGAATATTTGCTCTTGCATGGAAAGATACACAAGGCACTAATGCAACAACGTTTTTGTACTAACATTCAGAAGATCAAGTATGTAAGTTGAATGGTTAATCATGTAATTGTGCAAAAAAGAAAAACAAAAAGTGCACGCAGTTTGATTGGTCAATCAAAATTTGTTATTCAAAAGGCAAAACCATACCATCTTGGAATTCACATGTGTTCCCATCTTAGTTTTGCTACTGGTGAACTTGAGAAGTGGAATGAGAGCAAAAGGTAGCTCGAATGATAGAATCATCTGCAGTCAAAAGTTAGCTTAGAATAAACTAAGGGACAATTAGTAGCCTAGCTTTTGTCTTCAGGATTTCTCGCGGAATCTTTTGCAGGACAGTAAATAGATGAAAGCATAGAGCAAAGGCGTGCTGCATTTTTCACAAGTTATTTACATGTCATTGAGTTAAGTTTATAAATATAACTACTTTGCTCAAGATATGAGTCAATTCATTTCTCTAGGAGAGCACAAAAAAGAATCTGACTGCAATCAGCAAGAAATCCTTGTCAAAAAGAGAAGCATACTTTACCTGCTCCAATCTTTGGAATTTTAACTTCTCAATGTTTCGTGAAAAACAAAATGTTAGGAATCAGATTATCAGAACTAGAAATTCCTTCATCAACAGCTCTATGCTTTCTTTCACTATATAGGTGATAGATTTTAGATCATCAAAGAAAATTCTGGAATCCAAAAGCTGGCTTTCATGAAGTTATATGTGCCATCAAGAAATTTTCAGAAAATACTTCCTCTGAAGAACATAAAGTTCAAGATAAGGATTAAATAGTGTTGAGGCGTGCCCCTAAATGTTCCACTGGGTAAAGTGACTAGGAATACTGCACGCGCAAAAACATTTTTTGAAATGGTAGCGAGAGTTCTCCAGATCGTAAGTATACAAAACCATACTACATATTAGAAGTTTGTGTAGATCAATGCCCCCTATTGTTTCGCTGTGTTCTAAGCTGTTTCAAATATCTAAACAGAATTGTTATTTAGGATTTTCCAGGACTACTACTGCTCGACTTGTCTCAATCATTTCCAAATTGATATATAGTGAAGCAAGATAAGTCTGCAATTCCATTAGAATAAGCATTGAAATAATCATGTGAAAGCCAAGAACACCAGATCAACGCTGTCTTCTGGGCCTTTAAATTGTAAGATTTCATGAGATTTTTGGATAATAAGAATAAAAGAACATCACTGAGGAAGTTTAAAAATGTCAAACGATAATAAGGGACAAAATATCTTACTGAAGCAATAATAATTAGCTTTCCGGCTCCAGAAGAGCCACCAATCACTGCAACAATTAGACTAGGAACAATAGCCAAGCATCGAGTAAGAAAGTTCCTTATCCACGGCCTTAATCGTAAATCAAGAAATCCCTACAGCAAAGAGGGATCCGTGCGTTAAGAAGGGAAAAAGTCCTCAGCATGCAAAAGGAATATAATATGAGAAGCAGGGGAAAACTGTACACAATATATTCTGTACAAAGCTTGTTGTCTAGGCAGTAGATCTTACCAACAAGCAACATATAATATACTCGACCAGGAAATGTGCCAACATAACACAAGTCAAAGTAGTGGCTAGTATGGCAATTAAAACTCATTGATTAAAGTCAAGAACAGCATCAACACAGAAAAGAGTTACCTGCATGACATACTGCCCTGCATAAGTTCCTGTTATTGTGGAACTTTGACCTGATGCCAGCAAAGCAATTGCAAAGAGTTTTGAGCTCCAATTACCCAAAACATTCTGGAAACAAGAAATCACAATCACGAAGCTCCAAAATATGAGTGGTACTTTTTTATAGAATCAAGCTCTCGTTGTCAAGCCATAACAAAGTATTATCTAGAACAAAGTTAAAGTTTAACAGACAATTTCAACATGCAATATATGACGTACTTTAAGCAGAAAGGAAGCCTTGTTCAAGTCCAAGTCATTGCACTTTGCCTCATCTTCAGGATTCAAATTTGACGAATTGCAAACAGCACCACTTACAGAAATTACTGACACATTAATAAGAAACGCCACCATAAGAGCAAAGCCACTTTCTATCATATAAAATCGGCAAGCCTCCTGCGAGCAAGAATCACATCTGTTATCACCTCATCATATATTGAAACAAAATTTTCAGCACCATCCAAAGTGATAATTTGGAAAATGATCACCCATGTATTTGAATTCTCTTTTGTAACTCTTGAAGCAGACCTTATCACATCATGAGAAAGACTTTCACTAGGAAAACCATAGCATCTATCATGCATATTTTAGGAAAGAATAGAATTTAGATTTCAGGTGAACATCAAGGTTTCACTTAAGTTTGTGTTGATCCTTTCCAACTATCAAAGCTACTTTCCATCCAAGCCTCATGTTGAAGTTGTGGGCCCAAAGGAACATCTTAACATTATTATATGGATGAAGATCAGTAGTCAACACATCAACTGTGATAAGACTATGCTAAAAGTTGGTCGCAATGGAATTTATCCAATCAAATATTTACCTTGATGCCACTAACAGATCGTGGGATTTTCCTGGAAAGCACCAATGCAGAATGGAGGAATAGATTGTGGCTGCAAGCATGTAGAAAAGTCAACAAAGATCAGAATGCATTCCAATTGGAAGAGATAGTTATAAAAATAAGAAACACCCACGGCATAACCATTGCCCCAAGGAGTGAAATAGCAAGACCAGTAGCACCATTTCCTTTAAGCTCGGGAACAAAAAGCCCTTTCAGAACTTCTGCAGGTGCAGGCTTTGCATGATGAAGTTCCGCTAGAAAGCATGCTGCTATTGTAAATACAAGAAAAGCTATCAAGAATTCAAGCTTCCTAACCTACAAAAGGAAAACACAAATGCTTAAGCTAGTCAGTTTCATCCAAAATGGAATTGCAAGAAACTGAGGATTTCTAAGCGATCAAACAAATCCCAAGAGTGACATTTGTTTTCGCCAAATTCTATTTTAACAGCAACCAAATGTGCTCAGACATAATTATCCTTTTTCATTAGTTACATAAAAAAGTCTAAACAAATTCAATCTTGAATCAAATAAACTGTATTCAAGTTGAGCAAACATGGAGAGACCAGAATACCCCATATTGTTGTAATGCAAGGAGAACCAATGTACTGAGCCCAGTTAGTAGCACGCCAATCCATACCGGTATATTGAAGAGCATATTCAATGCAAATGCTGTCCCAATCACTGAAAAAGAAGGAACTGATTTATAGAGCTTGCCACAGTAAAAATATTAGCATCAATGTCAATAAAGAAACGAGGACTTCTGATGACATTTATTAGAAGTTTACCCAGTTATAAACAGGGAAATGAACACAACAACCAAAACATGATTTTCACGAAAGCTTTCATTTTGCATGCAGGTAATTATAGTGTATATCATGCTCAATATCCAACGAATGAAGAAGTGTCTAACCTTCAGGAATGTCACATGCAACAATGGCAATCTCAGCAAGAATCCACAGAATGAAGTTAGGAACCCTTGGATATTCAGACCTACAGTGTTCTGCTAAATGCTTTCCTGCATTGAATTGAAATTTGGGAGAAAAAAATTGCATCAATACAAGTGCTGCAAAATTGAAAGGTATACAGTATCATGAGCAACAAAATCGACAAGTATACAGTATCACATGCCAGTCACAACCCCTAGATTGGCTGCCAGAGATTGGATGATGAGAGCAGCACATGAAGCCACTAATATGATCCAGAGCAACTGCAAAGAGAATGACAATGTCATTGTTCAACCTAAGGTGTATTGGACTCTTAAGAGCACCTAGTCCATCCATCTAGTTGTCCCTTCACACTAAACTATTCCAGCCTATATCACGTCCTAAACTCTTGGCATAATTTTTTTTTTTACTTTCTTAGAGAAAATTGAGGGAAATTTATTTTGAAGAACAAGATTTATATAGTTGTTTGTCCCATATTGTAAACTAATTTGAATATTATCCATCCTGTGATGCTTAAAACCTCTTATTTCTTTTGGATTAAGCGTACACGGCCCAAGTTTGAAGAAGTTAAATTTGCATCAAGTTTCCTAGATTAGATCTAGAAGAAGACTACGTGAGCAATATAAATGAAAACAAGAAAAAATGTACGTGTATGGTACCTCATACTTATATTGAGCTCCGGCCTGCAAATCAGTTTCGACTGCAAGTTTATTGGAAGAACAGTAAGTCGTGAAGGTAAATGGTCATAGATTAAAGAATATGTCACCAAAAAAAAATAGTTTGTTTTTACAATTTCCAGGGTCGATGTATGCAATAGAAACAAGGAACCCAGGACCCATATATGCAAATAAATTTTTCCAGCTTTTCCTCTGCAAAAATGACGGAGATGATCAATCAAACACTTCTCTTTACTATAGATATCAAGAGTTAAATATTGAATCTCAAGATGGAGCTTTCGACTATTACACAAACAGAAAGAACGCTTGATGGGAACATTTAATAACAATAGGAGAACTTATATTTTCATGTTTCACTATAATACTTAAAAAATCACTACATTCTCACCACAAAGAACCACATTTATGTAAGCAAGAAGACAAAATAGTAAAAGCAAGGCCTTAACTTAAAGAAACAGATGTCATACCATCCACAGACACGTCGCACGAAGAACTTGCATCGTAAAACCAAAAAGAATTAATCGGAAATTTATACCCACAAAGAGAAAGCTTACATCGGGTACAACAATTTGATTTGCATCAGAACTTTCGACGAGGGGTGCACTGGAAAAGCTTCGGTTTCCGGTGCTGGAAATGAACTGTGGCCTCCCAGATGTTGAACTTGAACCTAGTCTCATAGCTTACGTTTTCTTTTATCTTCTTACAAATACATAAAAGATACAAACTTTTCAGTGGCTATCAAGCTGGCACCAAACATGACTGTCAAAAAACCCCAGTCAGCAAACGAACGCGAAAATGGAAAGGAGTAAATGAAATGGCAAAGAACCAAATTGCACTCATCTTATGTAAGGAAACAAAAGCAAACAAGAGATTAACAACTCACCCTCTATGAAACAGAGATGCCCTTGAAGAAATAGACCGGTATTATATGTTCCTTATATCTCTCCGATCAAAGCGCGAAGGGAGCTAGATGGGAATCCAGTGTCTTACTCTTTCAGCGCTGCTTTCATTTATTTATAGTATTCAACCTGTGTGGAGTGTGCACATACAATACAGAGTGTTTGTCTTATCTGGCACGTTTTCGACTTTTGGAGGACAAAAGTTTGGGTATGGGCACCGTAGATTTGTCATCTTATTTAGACCTTCCAATTCTTTATATTAAATTTATAATATCTAGTTCCAAGTCATTTAATTAAAAGGTAAGTTGAGTGTCATAATATGTAAAAAGTGTAATTATATTTATTTAAAAGTTAATTAGAATGTTTTAATATAACTTTTAATTAAAATATTAAACTCTTAATTATACAAG
>JANQBM010000001.1:15633858-15648175 GCA_025594535.1 Erythroxylum domingense | reverse complement strand
TATGTACACTTTTAAATATACATCGCAATATTTATTCTCCATCAACTTCTCAAGAGATGCCTCCAGCTTCTTATAATCAGTCACTAATAAATGACACTATTCTTCCCAGTGTTAGTGCTGCCTCTGCAAGCATTGCAGGTGTGACCTTTAACATCACGTTGATGAAATATATAAGTTTAATAATTTTGTTTATCTAACTAATTAAGAGTATGTTATATGCTAATTGTAAAATATTCATTTGCTATTTAAGGATCCACGACTAATCTGAAAAAGACAAGGGGTGTCACAAAAGGACACAGATTAGCAAAGATTAATAAGGTGATAGGTAAGAGATTAGAGATAGAGATCTCCCCCCCTCAAGGATGACCAACCAACTCTATACAATCTACCAAATTATCGAGTGAGATTGGTGTGGTATCCGAACTTCCTTACCTGTAAGAACAAAATGGAAAAAAAATAACTAATGAGGAGTTAGACATTGCATTTGATAAGTTAGACATAAGTGTTATAAAACAATCTAATTTGTACATGTTTGACCAATAATTTATATACTTTTACAACAAAAGTTGGAAGTCAAGGAAATGAGAACAGACAACGTAGTACATGCTACTGTTAAGAAGTTTCTTTCTTTAAGGTCTAAAGATCAAAGATTCGTTTAAAAAAGCATTATACCAAGCATTAAGCCGCATAATGTGACAGTGGCAGGGTGGATGGATTTATGTGAATATTGGGAGCAATCAGTTATAAAGGTTAGTTAATTTGATCACAAAAATTAATTTCACATCTTTATTGACAACTGATTATATTTTAGTATTTATGAATTGTGATTTATAGATATTATAATAGATTTTGTTACATTTACGATTAGGGAAAAAATGAAAAAGCCAAATTGGCAAAGCCTTTGTAGCGATACGGCATGAGGTTGTAAGTTATTATCTTTTTAATTATATTTTACTCTAATTGACATTTCAAAATTTATAATAAATATTACTAGTAATATATTTCTATACAATAGAGTGACAAAGATGGAGAAGAGTGTGACCGGATGAAGTTATGGTATCACACTCATTATGATGAAAGTAAATGTCAATGGACAACTACCGAATGCAGAGAAAAATCGGTGAGTATATAGTTCATTTACAAATATTTCTTAAATGAGACTTTGTATCTAATTAATTCTTAATTTTTCAGGAATTAATGTGTAAGGAATTGGTAGATTCAATATAATAAGGTCATGCTATGACAGTGGATGAAGTGTGCGACAAAGTCTTGGGCACTAGATCAGATTACGTTGTTGGCATGGGAGTTGGGCCTCAACCACAAGGGAAGACTTCAGTCAAAAAGAGACTTTACGACGAACTAAAGGAGTCAAAGAAGGATAATCAGGAGTTACAGTCTCAAGTCGATGAATTGAATAAAAAAGTTGAACAAATGCAGGATCGATTAACTACTAAACTCAAACAACAAAGAATTGAATTTAAACAACAAAAAAAGCTCTTCGAACTTTTATGTTCTACGCATAATATTCATTTAGGTTAGATATATGTACTCATATTGATATATTATACACTTATGACATGCTTTTTATATTAATTAGTGTATTATAACATGTTTGCGAATTGCAATTAAATAATAAATTGTTTGCACGTATGAAATTCTTGCGATATATGAATAATTATTAATGATTATATCGTATGAATAATTATTAATAAGCACCACATCATTATATCGTATGAATAATTAATTTTAATAATTATATCGTATGAAATTCTTGCGATATATGAATAATTATTCATTGTGATATTTAGGGAGCTTATAATATGCCATCATGATGTGGTGCTTATTATTTCTTAACTATTGTTGATAATTATTTAAGAGGTGTATGTCTATATTTGATGGTTTTAAAATTAGAAGTAATAAAATTTTTTTAGAAATTTTTTGTCATGGCCAAAATTTTGTTCGATAAACATGTAAAGGTGGTACATGACATGGAGACTAAATTTAAGCCTTTAGGGTATATTTTGTGGAGAATGGAATTGAATTCCGAACATTTTGTATCATTGTATGGGAACACCTACAAAATGGACAGGTAGGTGGAGAATATAGGAACATACTTAATGGGTGGGAGTTAACTCTTAATAGCCATACGATTCAAATAATTCTTCTAATGACAAGAGTAGTCCTTTTGTTGATGTTATGACTTCCACTCTTATCATTGAACCTATTTGTACAGTATAGTGAAGTGTCACATCAACCTTACACTAGGTTGAAGGATTATGTTTGCCTTATAGGACACTGCATAAACCCTTTTGCTATGCCCGTTTTCCATTATCGTCCTTAGGCATGCGTTATCCCATCATGCTTTATATGAATTTTGGTAATTTTACTGCAAATTATACATGTTTTCTTGTTGCTATTATTATTGAAACTCAGCCCCTTCACTTATTTACTATCATTAAAAATCTTAGATGGCATAATGTTATGGCAAAATTTTTTCTCAAGAAAACAATAGGGCTTCGACCATTAAAGATATTCCTTCTAGTAAGAAAGTCATCAGTTACAAATGGGTTTATTATGTTAAATTCAAATCTGATGGCTCTATTAAGTAGTTTAAAGCTCATTTGGTGATTCTGAGCAACAATCAGGTTCAGCGGGTTAATTACAGTGAAACTTTGCTTTTGTTACAAAAAGGTATTTATTTGTACTTTTCTTTTTATTTTTAGTGCTCGTGGTTAGGAACTTCATTAAATGGATGTTTATAATACTTTTTTATCATTATGATTTTGATGAAGCAATATATATGCAACTCCCACCTGATTTCTCTAGATCTCCTCCTGGTAAGGTTTATTACCCTAGTAAATCTTTATATGACTTTTTCAGGTTCTTTGAAATTGGTTTTCTAAATTGGTTGTTGCTATGAGATCTTATACCTTTCAGTAATCTTATTTTGATTATTCATTGTTCACTTATAAATGAAATGGAGTTTCTTTACATGTCCTCATCTATATTTGATTATTTGATCATTACTAGCAGTAATCCTACTATTATTTCAAATTTCAAAGCTTCTTTGAGTCATTGCTTTCATATAAAGGATTTGGTTATATTGAAATTTTTTGGTCATAGAGGTTACTCGATGTCTTGATGGGTTATTTATAACCCAACAGAAGTATAGAATTAATATTTTATTTAAATCAGGTCCTTTTGGAGGCCAAACTTGTTGATTTCCCTATTAAGCATAATCATCATTTGCCTCTTGATGATGGGCTATTATATACAGATCCTACTAAATATTATTGACTTGTCGATCGCCTTATTTACTTGACAATCACCTATTCAGAATCATGCTATATTGTTTATATTTTGTAAATTTAGGCAAGCTCCTTACGACGCCCATTAAAGGTCACCCTTCATGTTCTTTTTTATTTAACGGGTCATTTTGGCCAAGGTATTCTTCTACAAAGGGATAATGAATTGTATTTTAATGCATATTGTGATTATAATTGGGTGAGTTTTCTTTTTATACGACATTCTCTCACTAACTACTTTATACTTTTTGGCCACCTTCCAATCTCTTAGAAAATTAAAAAGCAATATACTATTTTGCATTCTTCGCTGAGGCTGAATTTCACTCCGTGTTTATTATTGTTGTGAATTAACCTGGCTTAAAGTTGTTATTTAAGTCACTTGGTGTTTCTTATTCTTAACATATAATATTGTATTATGATAATCATGCATTTTTGCATATTTGGTCTTTAATGAGTGAACCAAGTATATGAAGATGGATTGCTATTATATTTGTAATAAAATTTAGGTAAGTAATATAGTCACAACTTATGTGTGTTCCTTCAATCAACTTTCTAATATATTTACGAAGGCTCTTGGATATTAACAATTTATCTAGCTCCTTCACAAGTTAGACATTCACGATTTTCATACTCCATTTCAAGGGGGAGTATTAGGAATATGTTGTACCTATTGTAAAATATTTATTAAGGAGATATTGTATATAATTAGGAGACCTATTTTAACTAGAAAATTATTTGTACCATATATGATGAGTTCTAATTACAGCAATGTAAGGAATAATTTAAAGCTCATAAAGCCACTACTCTTTTGAAATAATAATTGCTAATGAATTATAACCCCAAGTAAATAAAAATATAAACTTGTAGTTAAACTTCAGAGACATCTCATAACTTCAATCCATTTTATCTTTTATACGTTGGTAGGGCAATATGTTAGGCTTGTTAATTCTAGTTCTTGCAGTGAGGATTTTTTTTAAAAGGAAAAGAAAATCAATAGAATAAAAACAACCTATTCCAAAACATATATTGGCTTTAAAATGTGAATAAAATAAATATGTAGGTGTTAGTTTTTTCCCTATAATGAAACGATTGTTTATAGTTTAGTGACAATACAATTTAAAGACATTCTTAATCTTGTATATATTTAGATGTACATAATAAAGTCCTTGGGATAACTATACATTGCAAATGAAATTATAATAAGATTATAATTATGATATTCAAATTGCATTCATGTATTATCCCCTAAATTGCTCCTAGTCATTGTTTTATTAATATTAGACATTAATGGAATGTAAAAGGACTAGCACACGTTATGTTTTCCCTTATAAAGGAAGTAGTTGAGCTCATAGGCTAAAGTATGGAGATACTTAAACGAATGTGTGGGTTTTTGTTAGAGAACAAATTCACTAAACAGACCTCACATGAGAAATCAATTTGGAACATTACTTGTATATCTATGAAATTCTCATTTTGATGATTGTATAAGTGATCCTTTAATTTGAGGTCTCCAAAGTTATCTTTTATAGGAATTGCTATATTTTGATACTACTTATGACTTATTCTAATTATATGTCATTCAGTCGGTATTCATTGGATGTAGCATGAACTATATGGAGGTAGTTTGATCAAGATAAGATTTATCACCCTAAAGTAATTAAGAAGAATGTTTTGTTGTTTAAGATTAGTATTGATTTGGGAAATCCTTAGCCAAGGTGGAATGATGCTTTGTAAATAGTTTACAAATGTCATTAATTGAATCAATAACTAACAACGAAGAACTAATATGATTGGACTCAAAAAGAGTAGACATTATGATCTGTCTAATTGGAACATTGTATGATGAAAGGAATGAATTATACAAAAAAATCATGCACAGAAAGATTAGTCAAAACCACCTTAACATTCCTAAGTATTTGAGTGGACATGATGCATTGTTAGACTCCAATCTTAATCTATGATTATAAATTGTTTACCTAGAGAATTAAAGATAAATTAAAAGGATTTTTAATTTATCTAATTCTAATTGTAATTTGTAATCACTGCCAACATATTTGGGAACCTAATAGCTTTCACATAAAAAAATGGGTTGAAGAGAGCAAAGATATTTAATTAAGTTAGATTTGATTCTAAAGTTTGAGAAACTTTATTATTAATTATAAGAAAATTAATAAATAAGGATCAATACAAGATATTAGATCTCATTTGAGAAAATTTGGTATTTAATTAGAATTCATTGTAATTTTAATTAAATTTTAATTGAAATTAGACTTTAATTTTAACTAAATTACTAAAATGTCCAAAGCTTATTATAAATAAGTTTAAGCTCTAATGGAGCTAGTACTTCTTGCTTAACCCTCTTTGTAAGAGTTATAGAGTTCTCTCAACCTGTTATATGGATATCGTTAAAGGGCAGAGACTTGTGCGGTTATAATGGTTGAGATGGACTTTTTTCAAAAACAGTTTGAGGGATACAACAAGAAAAGGATCAAGCTTCAAAATAAGGTACTAACTAAGATTTATGTTTTGTTATGATTTATGTATTAATCATTTTATATAATTAAAATGATCTTGATTTTTCAAGAAATCAAAATATAAAAAAGTTTCGTAATTATTTCACCGCGGTGGAGATTCGATCCATTCTTGATTTTCCTTCAGTGATATCAGAGTGAGCTTTAGTTCTATAATTTGATTAATCATTTATGATAATCGTTTCTATAAAAGTTTTCGCCTTTATCTCTTTTATTAGTTATTTATGCTTTTGGAAATATGAAAAGTTTAGAATTAGGTATCATGAAAATAAAACATCATAGAAATCTTCCACTTTCCTAATTCCACCGTCATTGCTGCTATGCCCTCGAAGGATGAGTGCCTCCAATTCACTGCCTTTGATTTCTCCTCCCTAATTGACTTATTTTATTCACATTCATAGCCTAATCGGCTTATTTTATTCACAATCACATTTTTAGCCTTGTTAGGAATGATTTTTCTTTCCTCTGGCTTTAGATTCATCCATTGTGAGGTCATTGATGGTCATTGGTAGCTTGAAAATGTTGCTTGTGGTGGCTTGTGATTGCGATATGGAGTGGTGATTGTTGGGTAACTTTTTGTACGTTAACTAAATAAGCTCCATGAGATGGGCTCGTCGATGAAAACGACAAGCAACTGCAAAGTGTGATGGTTAATAAAGAATAAAGACGATTGATAGATGTATAATTGACTATATTTATACCTTATATTTGATGTATTTTTTCTTGATATTTTATATTTTTATTGCATATTCGGTACTTAATTTTTTCCAAGTGCATTTATAGGTTATAATTGTCTTTATAAACTAAACGGATAAGAATTTGGACGAAAACGTGACATAAATGAACATTAAAGCAAAGAAGGGATACACAACCTTGTGAGTTCCACAGTTCATGCAGAATTGTGAATTATAGAGATTTTAGGTTATGTGAGGTTTAGTACTAACTTATGTTTTAGACATTGTATCACCCAGAGCCCTAAAAATTACTATAAAAGGATTTGATTGGGGCAAAATAAAAAGGCAAACGTGCAGAGATCTTCAGAGGCAACAAGGGGCAATTTTGATCTAGAAAAGTGGAAAATGCGAAGAAATCATCGAAAGATCCATCAGAATGCAACATCAAATCTTTGCCTTCGATAAATATTCGATAGAAAATAAAAAGGAAGATTTAAAATTATGAACTCATTGTTTTCTATTCATTTTCTCTTTGTTTATAATTATTTTTTTTTTTATCATATGAAACTAAATTTCTTTAATGTCTAGGTAAGATACACCTTAGTTTACGCTATAACATGTTTTGATTCTTTTATTTAATGCAATTGCTTGGACTGATATATTATGATTCAACCATGTGTTTAATATATATTATAATAGATCTAGAATATTAGTTCATAATATGATTTCATAACATAGAGATTGAGAAATCCTATTTATGAATAGATCTATCGTAATTAAAAGGATTTGATTGCAAACTTAGAGATGGGTTGACATAAATCTTCTGGATTAGGAACAAAACTAATAGCGAAATTCAAAAATCGGTAAACAATCTTAGTACCTTTAACCTGAATAATATCGGTTGATAATTCTAATATTAGTTGCTAGTAGTGTTAGGTGAGTTATTAGCATACCAAAGGAATTTTCAAGATACAGTAGTTAATAAAACAATTGCATAATAAAAGGTCAACTATTTAAGAGTTTTTAGGGGGAATTGTGACCTAGACACCAATTATTGATATCGATAGTTTTCTTAGTGATTTTCGTTTTTGTGTCCAATATTACTGCCTATTTTATTTTAATTATTAAGTTTTATTTTCTTAATTGAAAACCAATTCTAATTCATAGGCTAGATAATAGGACAAAGGTAATTACTAGTAATCACTGTCTTCATGGATTGACCCATGCTTGTAGATACTAGCTACAACTACACTATGCACTTGCTGTAAATTATATTAGTGTAGAAATAACCAATTAGCGATAGGCACAAAATTAGCAAAAGGAATGGCTTCGATAGACTAAACATAGAAACCATAGATTTAAAAAATGATGGGGCACGCCCCTCACGGGGTAGCCTAGTGGTAGAAATGGGGAGAGGATTGTGTGGAGGTTATGGGTTCAAGCCCGAGGAGGAGTAGCCTTTATTTAAGATGATGTAATCCCCCTGGTGGTGGCCCATGCCTTGAGCAAGTACCCCTACTATTGTCTAAGATCAGACCCAGATTTACCTATCTATGAGTCTGAGTGGGTGACTTATAGGTCCCAGGATTAGTTGGGCGAAGCCTGGAACCTGAGTTATCAAAAAAAAATGATGGGGCACGTGTGATACATCAAGAGACAACGTCTGTGGCAGACGTTGCTGTACAAGCGTCAATCAATGCCTAAAGATTGACTCTGCACCCGTACCAGTCAACAGAAGGACATTAACTGAGGCAAAAGATTGCACGCACCAAACAGTTCCCAAACCCCCTCTTATTTGATTTTATATTTTTTAAAACCTTAATTTCAATTAAATTAATTTCGTAGAGACTAAATTAGTTTAAACTCTTAATAAATTTAGAAAAGTGTTTTTTAATTGTTTGAAAACTACTTTCAAAGGGTTATTTTGTTAGGAATACTTAGGAATTTAGTTTTATTTTTTAAGGAGTTGAATTATTAAATTAAATTAATTACCAAATTAATAATATAGAATCAAGCAAATCTTTAAAAGAATTATCTTTCATAATTGGATTATGTTAGATAACCAATATAATGAGATTATATTAATTAAGATGAGATCTTAATTTCAAAATTAAAGTAATTATTTTTCTTAATATGATTAAGATTAATAATTAGATTGATTCCTAATTAATTTTAGAAAAGTAGTTTCTAAAATTAGAATTAGTTAGTTTCAAATTAATTAATTAGATTCCTTAAAATTAAGAAAAAAGTTTTCTTAAGTAATTAATAATGTGTTCTTAATTTTATTTATTTATTTCAATTTGACTAAGATAAATTAAATAAATGATTTTATTTTCTTAGAGAATTATTTTTTTATTTGTAAATTGTTTATTTATTTATAAATAATAAGCTTCTTGATTTATTAGAAAAAATTGTTTTCATTTATTAATTGAAAAAAGTGCTTTCTTTAATATTCTGAAAATATTTTTCTAATTTATTAAAGTGAGATTTTATAATTAATTAAGAAATCAATCTCTAAAAAGATAATGTACATGAGTTTCTTAATTAAATTTAAAGGTATTTTATTTAATTTTGAAGTAGTTTCCTTTTAATAGTAGAAAATGGTATTCTAATTAAGGAAAAATAATTTCTAATGAGATTAGAATGTGTTACTTATATAATTTTGAAAAAAGGAAAATTTCTAAATTATAATAAGTAGCATAATTTATTTAAAAATTTTCAATTAAATTTTGTTAAAGGAGTCAAGATATTTAGAAATAATTTCTAACTGGATTTGAAATTTTTTTCAAATCAAACTAAATTTCTTTTTAGAATAGGAATTTAGCTTATTTATGAGTTAATGGATTTATTCTAATTTAAATTTTACAAAGAGTTGAAAATATTATTTTAGATTGTGAAGATCAATAACTTGAATCAAACAAAGCTTGATATTTTATGCATATAATTTGATTATGAGTGCATAAAATGCATATTTTATTTATATGTTAGATGTATATATTAGATGCATAATAAAATGGATGTCTTATATGAGTGATATTTTACATGCAATTTTATGTTTGATGAGATTAATGAAATTATATCCCTCTTTAAAATATTACGTATACATTGAGAGCATGATTGTCGTCTTTCACTGTTATAAGAATAAACTAGAGTTTTATTTATTGTTAGGCTTGTTGAGTAAACTCAAGGTCTTTAACCCGAATATGTTTATTTTTATAATAGTGGGTTCTACTTAAATAAATTTGCATGATTTGGATGAGAAAACTCATGATTGCATGAATTTAAAGGCAGAGTTAGGAATTACATATGAGATATATTTTGACAAGAATTGTCACCTAATATATCTAGGAGTCACATGAGATGTGATTGATAAAGTTGTTATCTACCTAATTTAAGTTTAGTTGGTTTATTGAGCAAACTCAAAATCAACTATATTTTAACAGGATCCTAGCTCATTAGAAAGATTAAATTAATCTTTTGAATATTAGTGAGGGTTATTATTTCAAATGAAATAGTGGGAATAACTAAAAACATGATTAAAGTCCTAATCTCATTTGGTAGTCATGGCATATAATTAATTACTTGTTTTTCTTACATTTATATTATGTTCTAAGTGGAATTTACCTTGTTTTATATAGTTAATACTAAGTTAGTGAACCAAATTTCTTGGACATAGGATTATGTTTGAGAAGAGTTCTTAAAGTTATAAAAGAAAAATGGTATGCCCATTATGAAATTTTGTTATAATCCTTGTAGAGGATTCGATAACAAAGTCTTAGAGATATATCTTAATCATATAGATGACAAAATGTATTCACATTTTGAGTTGACTAATGTCTCATAAACTTTGATGGCAACATGAAAGATGTATATCAACACCATAACAGCAAGATGTATTGATTGCAAAACTAAACTACTTATTTTACGCTAAAAATTGCAAGTATACAAGTCGTTACTTGTAGTAAAAAGCGGATATCATCCCACAGAGATTATGTTTAGGCACCACTTAATTCAGTTTATGGTTTATTTAAGAATCAAATTCAAACAATAAGAACTAAAAAATAAACTAAATCAAACAAACTAGCATTGAACAAATATTGTAACAAAAGTGCAGAAAATTTGATTTCAAGATTAAAGATTAGAGATCACTTTTTTCCTATCCTATCTCCCTCTTACTTGTTGATTGAATTACACCTCACCTAAGATGTCTTAATGTTTTAATCACCCTCTCTCAAGGTTAAATCTATGTCCCTAGCAAAATTAAATGGAATTGACCATGCAATCTCTCAATCTACAAAATCAATCCACCAATTTAACTGGTTATGAAGCTATCCTATTGGTAATCAACTAATCAGTCAAGATCTCTCTCTAACTAATCAATTAAATTAATAAATGCAGGTCTATAGGGTGTCAAATCTCATTGTATAACCCTACACAATTTACGCAACTCAATTTCTCAATATATTGTAAGGTTTAGGCACAACATTTATCAAAAGCATTCATTCATTCAAAACAACAAAGTAGGAGTTCAACAAGTAGTTTAAAAGTAATATCTACAATAAATTCAGCCACTAATAATAGGAATAAGCTCAACCATATCCATATTCTCCATAATAAAAAAAATACTGAAAACAAAAAAAATGGTATCTTTCTTCCCTTTTTGTATCTGAAAATCTAGAAAATGGAAGTTCTTGATTATTAATCCTAATTCCCACCTTTTTGCCCTGGAAACTTGTGATTTTCCATGAATAGTTGAGAGAAAATCTGAATGGTGGCTACCCCCAATATGTATATGTGTATATGTAAGAAAGGCCTAGGGTTTTTTTCTATTTAGGGTAACCTAGGGTCTTTTTGGGTTCTGAAAAGAAAAAAAAGTCCCTCAAAAACTTGATTTTGGAAGTTTCCCCGTGTTTGTCCTAATACTGGCCATGATCATGTCCTATATGACACGATTGTGACCCTTAAGTAAGCTCTCTATCACAATCGTGCGCTAATCCTGATGCTTCTGTCACAATCATGGCCTGCTTGCCACGATTGTGAACCAATCGTGGTGCTTCTATCATGAATTTTGGTTCAGGTCTCCTCTAAAACCCCTCCATTCTTCAATATTAGCCATGAAAAATTAGCAAACTCATCAAGGCACCTCAAATACACAACATTGAAGCTCAAAAGCATGCTCTAACCCATAAAACACTTAAAACAAGAATATTTAACAAACTAACACAATTCTAACCTAAACACACACTAAATAATAAAATTAACAACTAAACACACACCAAACTACCCACTAAAACACGATGCAATCTACAACTATCAAGATGCAAAACGTTACATAAAGTTGAGCGAAAAGGTATAGTACCTTATTGGAATTGTTCCACTTAATTTAGCCTACTAAAAGTATAAACGTGGACATCGATTAAAGACATTTTCTATAGTATGATAATAGTTGTTGTAAAAAGAAAAATGATTGCAAGACTTTTCTCGCCTATACTAGATATGATAGATATCATATGTATTTTGAGTTCATGCATATGAGTAGTTGATACTGAATTTTGATTCAACATTATTATAATGTTCAAAAAATGATAAGAAATAGATTATTAAGCAAAAAATAGTTAAATCAATTTTATACAAATAGTTTATATATGTTGGATCAAAGGAGACTTATGCTTAACATAAATGGCAAGAATACAAAGTTGGATAACTAAGGCTATCCTTTTATGCCAAATTGGTTAAATCAACATAACAAGAATTATAAAGTTACATTCAACGATATATGTATCCTTTTGATTATGAATCGTATGAAACTTATCAAGTTGAAGGATAAGCATATCAACCGATGGTGAAAGGATGATTATGGTATTAAATTGTTAAATTTATACATGTGATGTATTGTATGGAATAATAATTCATAAAAGTATAATACTTACATTTCATTAGATTACTATTGACTTTTTATGATATAGTCATATTTATTAAATGAAAATATTGATTTAAAAATTTTGAAAAATTCAAGTTTAAATATAAGTAGAAATTAAGCATTGAGAATGTTAAATCACTTCGATGAGATCGTTATGGTAAGTTTTAAATTTTTGGTTATCTATAGGGAATAAGATTCTCTAGTAAATACCTTCACAATAAAATTCCATAAAAGTATGGATTTATGTGTGGAGAAAAAAAAAGAGATATTGTATAATGCAATCGTATTTCTTCTATAGCTATGCCTAGTACAATGACTTACCATTAATAGTTCCAAATGAATCAATTAATAAGACTTCATATTAGATATGAAATTCTAAGTCTTTGAAAGAGTCAAAGTTAACAATTCAAGGATGTGATGCTTAGTTGAAGCATACATTATCATTAAGTTTAGAGCTAACTTGGATAAAAGGTTATAAGATATCCAAAATGTTGGATATAATCTTATAAACTTATTAAACAAATTGTTTATTTCAATGTATGTTTATAGGAGAATGGTTCCTAAAATAAGTAGTGGAAGTAAGATGAAATTTGAAATGTTCATATCTCTTTACAGTTACATCAAATTGGAACTATTTTCTTTATTGATACATTTGATGTATAGTTGAAAGATACCAGACATTAAAAGATTCACTTTTTTATGAATTCAAAGAGTATGTTTTTTAAGATGATTTTATCATGTCTGTAGGAAGGCAAGTGGGAGTAGAGTTGTCCTATTTAGCGGGAGTATGTGGAGACATATTTCTCATAAAGAACAACAATTCTAATTTTCAATTGTTGAAAAAATAGTTGTCCAAACATAACTTTTGCTGGATATGAAAAGGTAACAATTTAATTCTGGGAATTAGATCCATAGAGATAGATTGGATGTTGATCACATATTCTAACTCTAAGTACGTAGATAATGTACTAAAGATGTTTAGTATTTGAGATATTAGATACTTGTGAAGTATTATAGATATCCATCATTCTATATATGAGTTGATATTTGAGTTCAAAATGAAAAGGATATTCACTTTAGAAGTAAATCCTAATTAAGGTCTATTTACTTAAAATAATATCATTAGAAAGGTTCCGCTATAGCAACAATTGCTAATTAAGTCATAATACATTTTTCTTTTAGTGGAAATGATTAATTAGATTAATAATTTCTTTAGTGAACTTGACATAGTTCTTTTGTAACATCCCCTATACGAAACCTACAACCATCCACACACAACAATTAAATTCATGTACACACATTCAAGGTATACAATTATATTCAATACTATACATATACACATTACAAAACTCCCCAATGCTTTACATTATCATTTAACAGTAGTAATACATCTTTACATTAACATGGTAATCTAAAAGAAAACATACAATTTCTTTTCTTTATTACATGTGCAATCATCTATAACTATAAGCACATTCCAAAAATACTTTTTCTTCTATCTATTGGGCTTAGTCCTGTAGATGTTCCCTATACCTTACTCCTATGACTTGGACCTACATGGATTAACCCCCGTGCTAAGCTTGAAAGCTTAGTAGGAAAAACACTTAGTGTGGAAGACCACTTACAGCAATTATTCGCCAAACACACACATTCAAACATATCACAACTCATATACCATAAATTCACATTCATCAACCAAACATTGATATTCAATACTCTTCTATATATTTCTAGTTTTATGTCTTATTTTTTATAAGCAACTAAAATAACCAAATTTGGAGGCCGGTAGCGTAACACCCCACTCCCGCTAGATCCGAACCCGATATCGATGGTGATACCCGAGTCCGTGCCCCGCGAGAATGGTGTGCCACATCACTAAACAATTAA
>JANQBM010000001.1:15580586-15593339 GCA_025594535.1 Erythroxylum domingense | reverse complement strand
TCACCATTAATCCTTGCAATTCCAACGTATTGAATATTCATAAGTTGGTGGTAATATAAACGGAGGTAGCCAGCTTCGTTTTTTTTTCTTTTTTCCTTTTAAGTGAAGAATGTATTAAAACCAACACCAGATGAAGTACAAGATGAATACATCCACAAACTAGCCAAGTCGAAAAACCACTTCACTGGAACGAGAAAGTGAGTTCTTAAGAAAACAAGAATTAACAGTAATAAATATTCAACAACAAAAAATATGCTGACAAAAATAAATATGCAGATCGACAGATAAAGATATGCGATTGAAAACAGCGAGAGCGACTGGTAATAAACACCATGAATAGGGGCGAAACTCTGTGCGCGAGAGAGAGAGAGAGAGGTGAGAGTGGAGAGGTGTAATGAGGATCTCCATGTTGCACTGTAGATTATAGTGACGTAAACAGTAACTTTCCAGCATTGAAGAAGAGAAAGAGGCTGATTGGATGGCTATTAGAGAGGGTAATTGGAGGGCGATTTTGAAGTTATGTTGGCGACTTTCCTATTTTAGCAAGGTAATGTTGGATAAACTGGTAAGCTACTATTTTGGGGGAAATTATGGAGGCATCCGAGGAAGGCTTACACGGAGATAATCCCTCAGACTTGGAGGGAAGCCATTTCCCTTCTCTCTGGGAGGCTGGGAATGCAAAACCTAAGAGAATGTGGAGTTGGGTGGTTGCTGCTGAATCTTAGAAAGTGAAGCCCAAACACTTTTTGATAGATATATGTTGAATATATCTATTTATTTTAGCACATTTGTCTAAATTAACATATTTTTTATTATCTTGATTTCAAAAGAACTAGTTGGATAATGTTCTAGATTGTGTAGAACTCTATCTTGCATAGATGTAAATTTGATAGAGGAGAATGCTAGAAATTTTGTTTTGAATTGAGTTATTTTACGTAAGGCAGTGGCAAAAAGGGCATGGATGGAAGTATGAGTGTGAATGAAATTATTCTTACGTGAATGAAGTGGAAGAAGGGCATTCCTGTAAAATTTCGTTGGTGAAAGTGAACTTCAAAAAAAGATACAATATTTTAGTGTTAGTGGGTGAGAAAAAGACCTACGACTTATGTGTGGTGTAGTATACGTGTGTGATTTGGTGAATACGTGGTTTGTCATTGGTTTTTGTGTTTAATATTGGATGTTGGATTAACACACGACTGGTAGCATTCTTACTTATGCGTATACATGTGTGTGTGATGTTAGTGTTAGAAGAGTCATGTATCTGCATAGTTATTTTGGAAATTTCTTGCACTGAACCTTCATCTATTGGAGTAGTTTTTAACTAGGAGAATTTGACACTACGTATATGTTCTGATGGGTATCACTTATTAACTGAGCAGCCGTAGTTTGACTCTGAAGCTGGCTCTGATTATTTCAGCTGGTCAAAAATTATTCAGATATACTTCGAGAAGCTGAAAATAAGGAAGGCTCTTTTATCTCAAGTGTATTGTTGTTCTTTTCTTAATTGATTAATCACTTAAGTTATTTTTTTAGTTGTCTTTCATTAAGAGTGGTAAAGAAAAATCCTCTGTTGAGGTTAACATGAGTTGGTCGTGTAATTGGGTGTGAAAATCTTTCACGAGAAGTGAGGTTGAGAGATCGTGTCAAGGGTTGACTAGTGTCGGCTCAGTAAAGCCTAGGGTAAATCAGGTAAATCTATTATACTTCGGTGAAAGTATTAATCTAGGTGAGAACCCCACAGATGTAGGCAAGGAGTGCTAAACTGCATTATCAAAATTTTGGTGTCATTTGTTATTTCGCTTTTGATTGATTTTGTTTTTATTTGTGCTAGAGATGACCACGTAAAATTGAAAAGTTTGCGAGTTACTCCAAGAGGAAGCCAAGCATTGAAATAATACGATGGTTGGTTATTTTCTCGATAACAGACCAGCCTTCTCGCATATACAGAATTGGGATTATGTCAGGTGGGGTAGCAAAGGTCTCACCAAGGTTCTTTTAATTGAGGACACTTTTTCTATTTTATTTTTCAGATGGAGAATCCTTGAACAAGGTGATGGAAGCTGGCCCTGACACGTTAGGGGTCAACCTATGTTTGTTCAAAGATGAATTCCTTGGCTGGAGCTCTATAGGTTGACAGAGGAGACTATACCCATCTGGATTAACTTCCGCAATATACCATTAGAGTACTAAACTTTAGATGGATTGAGCTTCCTTATGAGCTTTGTGGGAAATACATTAGTGTTTGACTCAGTCATAGAGAAGATGGAGAAAATATGTTTTGCCAAAATATGCATTGAGGTAAATCTGAAAGAGGAATTACCTGAACTGTTGAATGTTATGAAGTTGGATTTGGATGGGGAATTAGTCAAAACAGAAATCCAACTTATCTATACGTGGAAACCTCAGCTGGGAAAAAGGGAATAGAAATCGATTAGAAAGAAATTTACTTATGGGCTATATGCTGAGCTAATGGATATTGAGGAATCTCCAGCTCCATCACATGAAGTTATTTCAGAAATTGAGTCTAACGAGGTGGAGAATACTTAAAATATTCAGTTAGTAAATAAAATGGACATTCTACAAGTCCAGAGATAGATCTTAAAGCATCAAATGAGAACACAAGTCCTGACAATGAGGTTGAAACTATCCCTAGTGATACTTATGGTGTATTAGGGGCATGAACGAGTGCAATAAAAAGAAGGTGATAAGGGATATTATTTGGAGTAAACAACCTTTCCTAGTGGGGTAGTTTAAGACTAGGATAAAGGCTTACAAATTCCAAAATTCAATGAAATTTCTAGGTAAAAATTGGGAGTGTGGCTCTAATCATCTACATCATTTCAATTAAAGGATAATATATGTTTTTAACAAGGAGAAAGTAAAGTATCAGTGTAAAAGTCTTCAGATCAATATGTTCATCTTCTTTGCAAAACTGAAATTCCAACCCTATTATTCGAAGTGACAATCATATATGCTTCCAATTTTGAGTTCCAAAGAATCGAGTTATGGGATGACTTAGGAACCACAAGAAACATGATGGTCAATCCCTGGATTTTAGTTGGGGATTTTAAATGTGTCCTATATACTTTTAAGGTATAGGGTGACAGAATTAATCTCTCTAAGATGGGCAATGAGCTAGAAACAACAATGGCAAGAATGGAGGTTACTGATTTGAGATACTTAGGCAATCTATTCATCTGGAGTAACAAGCAAAAAGATGGGTCATTGATCAAAAAGAAACTTGATAGGGTATCAGCTAATGAAAGATGGATTAACTCCCTTCCACACTACCCCTATTTTGTTCAGATCATTCCTTTATAGAGGTTAATGTTCTTTTCATTATAAAGAAGATTAATGCCCATTCAAAATTTTGAAATTCCTAGCTAACAAGGATGATTTTAAGGAGCTGGTCAGTGATTCATTAAATAATGATATCCAAGGATACAAATCTTTCTAGATGATGAGGAAGCTATATGTATTAACAACTAAACTCAAAATAGAAATGTTAACAAAAAGAAGAATATAAAAAGCTAAGGAAGATCTTAGTGATGAGGAAAGGGCTTCATACCTCTCCCTACATAATCAAAAATTCAAAATTAAGGAAAATAAGAAACTGTAGGAATATATTAAAGCAATGGAAAAACATAATTAATTTAATGCTAATGCAGAAGGATAGGAACCTATGGTTAAAAGGGGGGATTCCAACTTAAGGTGCTTTTACAATTCCATCTTGGCTTGAAAGAATCCTAATAAGATTCATTGTCTACTTTAAAACAATGAACAGTTGATATTTGATGCATCTTTGATTGAAAATTTAGTTACCAATTACTATATAGACTTACTGGCATCAAGCAAAACTGGTAAAATTTATCTACAGAATCTAGTAGAGGTGATTGGGCCTCTTTTAGTATCCAATCTGGATTCATTACAACTACAATCTACAAATCAAGAGATCAAAGAAACATTCTTCTCTCTCAACCCAAGGAAAACAGCAGGACTAGATGGTTACAATGTTTTTTTCTTTCAGTGTTCTTGGAATATCACTAGCAATCTACTAACCAATGTGGTGCAAGAGTTCCTTCAAGCAAGGAGAATGTTGAAGGGGGTTAAATGTAACCCATATCTGTCTTATACATAAAGTTCATCGTGTTATCTACTTAAATGATTTTAGACTTGTGTCTAGCTATAACACAGACACAATTTATAAGGTGATAGCTAAATTATTAGCTAACAGACTAAAGATCCCTCTCAAGTCCTTGGTGAATCATTCGTAAAGTGCATTTATATATGGAAAAGAAATCTCAGAGAACATTCTTCTAGTGCAAAAGCCTATAACGGACTATAACTCAATGAAAGCAATAAGAGGATGTGCCATTAAAATTGATATCTCAAAGGCATTTGATACTTTTGATTGGATTTTCATTAATAGCAGCTTAAAATGGTTTGGTTTTCCCTAAAATTTGTTTCTTGGATCTAAGAGTGCATCTTAACATGCTCATATAGCATTCTCTAAATGGTCCCCCCATCATGTTATTCAAAGGCTCAAAAGGGATAAAGCAAGGTGATCCCTTATTCTCATATATTTTTTCTATATCTGTGGAAATCCTTAACAAAATTATCAGCTCTAACATTGAGGGAAGTTTAGGTTTTTCTTACCATCACAACTGTGAAGCTTTACACCTTACTCACCTCAGTTTTGCTGATGCCTTAATGATGTTTTGTGCTGCAGATTCAAAATCTCTAATAATATTACATAAATCCTTTATGGAGTTTTGTAAACTGTTTAGTTTGGAAATTAACTATCAGAAAAGCAGGATGTATTTCTCTTAGGATGTCACCAACTCTGAGAGACTGAAGAACATTTTTATTCTGAGTATTCAAAACCTCCATTTATGTACTTTGGGTAGCCATATATTCTAAAAAACTAAATTATCATGATTGCGTAGGAGAAAAAATTTCTCTCCCAAGCTGGGAGAGTTCAACTCATTTTATCAGTTCTTAGTAATCTTCATCTACATTAGAGTTCATACATAGTTTTACCAAGGAAGATCATAAAATAAATTGAAAGATGTATGAAGAATTTCCTTTGTTTTGGAAAAACTAAAGTATACAAGGGTGCTAAGATGAAATGGGATTACCTATGTTAAACAAAATAAGAGGGAGGGCTAGGATTCACTTCATTCTAGCTAGTCCAAACCAAGATTATTTCTAAGAAGATCTGCAAGCTTCTAAATGATAGAGAGGCTTTTTGGAGCAAATAGATGCATGCTTATTACTTAAATAACCTCAATTTTTAGCAGTTGGTGGAAAAAACTGAATACTCCTGGAGGCATAGGCAAATACTTACCCTCTCATTGAAGTGCATATTAGTAATGAGGAGGACTCTCAGATGTAGTTTGATAAATGATCTACCCTAACCGTTTGATTAAAAGAGATGATATGCTTAATCTATTGAGAAGATGGCCAATCCAAGGTATCTTGCATAATTATTAATAATGAATGGATCATTTTAAGTAGAGAGGCTGACAAATTTCTAGCTATTCTCCTAAGGTACATGCCTAACTCCCTGAATAAGGATAGATTAATCTTGTCTCTTAGTGCAAATGGGGATTTCTCCAACTTTTCTTGTTGAAAGAATTAAGACCTTAACATTTGATACTTCCTAGTATAACATAGTGTGGAAATCTCTAATGCCTAAGATGTCATTTGTAACTTGGCTAGTAGCTAGAGGAAGACTCAAAACCAATGATAAATTGAAGGGAAACATTGATCAAGTATGTTTTCTTTGTAAGTTACAACTTGAAACCATAAACTACACACATTTGATTGGGATAACATATTAGTTTAGGCTAAAAATATATACAAAAGAATTGGGAATGATAAGAAGTGCCTAAGTCTAATACTCATCTAATCAGTTTACTCAATTTGGTTTGAAAGAAATCAAGGGATCTTCAGAGATGTACATAATGACAAAGTATACAGTGATAAATAAGAATTTCTTTAGGATTAGGGAGATATTGATTTCTAATCAAGCAACTAATAGTTTAAGCTTCTCCATGAAATGTAATTATGGCCTATTGTAACTTCTATCTTAATTACTCTAGCATCAATACTAGCTTTGTTCTATTGAGAGGTTGATCTTCTACTTAGATTCATGTCCTTTATAATTATAGCAACCTTGTATTAGCATGGTAGGCCTTTAGGCCATTCAATGAAATTTCTTTTAACTTAAAAAAATAGAATTAAACAAGGTGACTGGATAACTAATAAACCATATTCTCAACTAAGATCTTGTGATCTTCTGGAACATGAATCCTAATAAATCTAGATAAGATTAATGAAAAAATAATTCACGTGATGTCAACACTTAACTGGCAACAAGATTAACCATGTAGTCTTTATATATGTTTGCAAACAACTTTTAGAATATTACTATGCCAACTGCCAAGCTATAATTAATCTTTAGCTAATATTATTATCTCTGAATCTTAGTATCATCAACTCTTTATCCAATTCAAAGTAATCTTAAAAAACTAAATCCTCTTATTTAATCCTTTGGATATCCCTAAAGTTCTTTAAGCTTAGATAGCGTATAAGAGGTAGTTAGATTCTATTCTAAATAGTTTGAGATCTTCTTTGATCCAACCTTGAGTTTTAGTAAACCATTTGACGATCTTGTCCCATAAAACCTTGTCACATTGCACACTAAAGAGCTATAGGAGAATATGTTGAGGAAAATACCAAAAAGGAATCTAAAAGTACATATGTTTTATAGACCCATCTTCTAAGTTGTATAAAACACAATTTATTTTAAATGTTAAATTTAAATAGTTTGAGATCCTCCTTAATCTTAGTTAACCATTCGATTATATCTTCCTAAGAAACATTTTCATAATTACACATTTAAAAGTTCTAGGAGAAAATACTAAGGCATATAACAAAAAAAAAGGATTTGAAGTACAAATGCTCTATGGACTCATCTTCTAAATTGCATAAAATATATAATTTATGGCTTTATAGACTCATCTTTTAAGTTGTACAAAATATATAATTTATCTTGAATGTTAAATTTTATCCTACCCTTAAATCTCAACTTCTTTAAGATAGCTAATCAAAGGATGAAAGATATTTTTAGATTGTTGAGGTCTTGCCACATAAGTTTATACCAGGTCATTTTCGGCATAGAGGAACAAAAATTTTCAAACAAGATTTGCTATTGAAAGATTAAGACTTATGTTTGAGCCACATCCAATGGTCATCTCTACCTTGATAAGGAGACTAAATTGGTAAAAGTTCCCTTATTATATAGAATCTTTTAGAGCCATGTAAAGGCTAATGCCAATTATCCCCATTAACAAACACTTCTACTCAATTAGGGAAGGATGTCTTAATTGAATTATTATTTGGAAGTATTAATAAACACATATATTTTTATTGAATCAAGGAAGGATGTTTTAATTGAATTATTTTTTGGAAGGAAGAAAACATGTCCCAAATCATGTTAATTATCAAACCAAAACTATAACTTTTTACCATTTCTCACTATAGGCATTGAATTTAGGTTGAACATTCCACAAAACAACATCCTTAAAGTAGTAAGCATAGATCCATCTTATCCTTATCAATTCTTTATTGTCTATGATTCTTTAGATTCTTTTAATCAGTATAACAACATGGCTCATAAGGATTTGGTTTGTAACCTTTTTTAGCTTTTAGGACAACAAAACCTAAACGATTTAACTTCAACATCGATTGGGTTAAGTTCCATATGTTTTCATTAAAAGTTCCTCATCAACCTTTCTAGTATTTTGATGATTTCAACTAGAATATGTAAGTGTAATAGCCAGTAGAATTTTATATGATTGAGCTTAAAGTTAATAAGCTATAAAAATTACCAATGAAAGAAAGAGCTTGATTGGACCAATTCCTTAACTTCTGTTGTAAAGGGATACAATTCCTAAAGGAGAGTTTTTTTAGTGATAAGAATTCTGAAGCACTTGAAGGGGAGTGATCCTTGATTAGAACAAAAAATGTTCCTTATAAAGTCAACTATTCCTTTATAGCCTTTTAAGAGGAAAAAATTTCTCTTATTATGATTAATTTATAGACTAGATAGGAACATAAAGTCCTTCAAAACTTCTTTTACTAGTGAAATGGATTCATAGTTTGCTCTACATAGGAGAAGTGGTTCATTTGTAACAAGAAAACTAGTGATAAGAATTCCTCGCACAAGTTGTAGAATCCCTAAGCCTTCAATATGGAGGCAATAAAGCTCCAAATCATTGAGTAAAAAACCACATGAAAGTCTACCCTTAAAAGCATAATTTTTTATAGCCCCATCTATATAGTAATTCATAAAAAAAATTTAAGCAATAAGAATGTTATTAACAATTGGTCACCCTTGGACCTTGGATGAAAGCACCTTGATAGGGGTTGATAATAAAGCTCAAAACATGCTTAAGCCTATAATAGTAAGGAGTTTAAAAATGACTTTGTAAATTATACTACAATATAAGATCATTAGAAAATCAGTTAGGGACAAAGGATTAAGAAAATAGTTAAGGACAAAGGATTAAGAATTTTTGGCATAAGACATATGTGGGTGTTAGTTATCTCTGAGAGGAGTCTCCCATTATCAAATAATTCTTGAATTGTGCAGATAATAATGTTACCAATGATGGGCATCTTTTTTAAAATCAAATTTTGAAATTGGTTCATTGACACTATTATGGTCGTAAAAGTATTTGATCTCTAACAATATTAATAAGAATTGAATAAGAGAACTCTATAAGTGGTGTAGAAAGAGGTAAATAAGAAGTACTAGCTCCTTTAGATCCTATGTTTATTTATAATAGGACTTGGAACTTTTAGTAATTTAGTTAAAATATAAATTTAATTTTAATTAAAATTTATTTAGAATCTTAATTAACTCCAATTAAATATCAATTAGTCCCAAATAAAATCTAATGTCTCGTATTGATCTTTATCTATTAAATACATCATATTTAAACTTTGAAGCCTCCTTGATCACTTTCAGGTGATCAATCATATATTTATTATTCAACTACTTCTTATAATTCATGTTAGATCTAATAATTACCAATTAAGTTATCATTGACTATGATATATCATAAGTAGCATCGGAACATAATAATCTCTATACGAGGTACTTTAAAGATCTAAATACAAATGATTGCTTATACAATTATCATAACAAAAATTTTCCTAGAAATATAAATAATGTTATAAATGAAATTCTCATATCGATTTGGTTTAGCGAATTTGTTCGCTAACAAGCATCCATACATTTGTTTAACTATCAACGTATTTTAGTCTATAAGATTGACTATTTCCTTCATAAGAAAGAAACTTAACATGTATTAGTCTTTATACTCTACTAATGTATAGTCTCAATAAAATGATTAAGAATAATATAGAGATAATACATAAATAAAATATAAATCTCATAATTATGATCTCATAATAATTTTATTTGTAATGTATATTCATCTTATATACTTTATTTATACATCATTACTTAAAAAATATGTATAAGATAAAATAGTTTTTGAATAATTATACTACAAAAACTATAATCGTAGGACATAAACTAACATTTACTCAAAGAGCAATAAAAATTGTGATTAGCTTTTTAGCAAAGCTTTTTTGAATTGGCGAGAAGTTAATAAACCAAAATTGGTATAATTTTCAATCAATTTATCATCTCTTTTATGGAGAAGAGAAGTGTTGCCAATAAAGTTCAAATGAAGAGCATGTTGAGCCTTTTCCTAAGTGAAAAGACTTTCGAGTTTCCAATAGATAGTGCCGTTGGTAACTTCTTATAGTTTAAAAGCTCCAGTGTCTTGTTTAAAAGATGAAGAGAACAAATATAACTTTCAAAATAGTCACATAAACTGTTGTTACCAATCCAAGCATCCTTGGAAATTTGCTCCGCATTTTCAAGCAATCCATTATAAGTTAATAAGTCAAAAAAATCACAGGTGATTTCACTATAGGCTAGTTGACTAATGTTATTAATAACATTTACAATAAGCAACAACTTCCATTCTTAAAATAATGACATCTCAGCCATATCTGGCACACCAGAGTTTAAATAGGGTGTTCATCTTAGTCTCCACCACCATGTGCTAAGAAGAGTACAATTTTTAGCAATAAGTCTTCCATCCTGATCCTTCAAAATCCTTTTTTTAAGCATATTTTTTTCAATTAATTTTCTTATACCTAATCCTTAAAGCATTTTTTTTCCAATTAATATTACTGGTTCAATTTTCTAACACTTAAGCCATAATTATAGTGCTTAACATTTTTAGAATTTAATGATCATTGAGACTTCAATTCTTTCGAGTAGAGGTCAAGTTTTTAAGTTTATTTTTATTTTTCTTTTCATTGTTTTCCTTTTCTTTTTTTTTTTCGTTTTTCCTTTTCAAGTTTGTTATGAATGAAAGATTGATAAGTATAAGCCAAAAGAATGGTGTTTAGAGGTAGGGTTTGTTGATCAAGCCATTGTGCATCATGTAATATTTTGAGGTCTAAAAAGACCAGTATGAACATTTGAAAGATAAAACAAATATCAAGACATCTAATAATTGTAAAATAACAGTTGTGCAATTGAATATGGAACAATACAATTGTAGTTTTCTTTGTGATTTTGGATAAATTAATGAAATAACTATGACCATTCTCAAGTTTTTAGGTGATATTGATCGGGTTCTACTATTTGTCGTGTTTAGCTTTGGAAGAAAAAACAAAGTTCCTAGTATAGGTTTATGGCTTCCACATCATTTATGACGTCTGCACCTCTGAAAACAATGACAAGAAAACCAAAAGCACCTAGTTAACTAAGTGGTTGGGGAACTTCAAAAGTTAAAACAAACCACTTAGTCAGTAGATGTATGTGAAGAAAACAACAATTATTTCAGCATTCAACTATTACAGCAAACACTAATATATATCTATGATAATAAAAGTTACAGAGAGTAAATCTTAATTAGGATTAAAGCAAGAAGTCACCATAATCGGGGAACCATATTAACAAAGACAATTTTTATTGTAAACGTTAAAAGAAAAAGAAATCGTTCCAATTAATACACCTAGAGTTATAGTATTTAATTTTAGGAAAAAAGAAGTTCAAATTGGTCGTCCAACTTAAATGTGAGATGCAAAAAATCCCGCAAATTTTTAATAATCAAAGTAACATTAAACCTTCCAAAATTTTCTCTTTTAATCCTTACTTCACTCAGAGATTTAATTTGTGCAACACGCTCCACCCTTATAGCACATGTCAAGTTGTGGTGATATGTTAATTTGTATTTACATTATTGTCCAACAAATACAACAGATTTTTTTAACTAAGTGAGTGTTTAAACCCAAAGTAGCAAAGAGCCTTATAAGAGTGACCTCCCAATTGAAGAAAGAAATTGGTACCAAATGCTGGCATTTTATAAGACTTTCTAAATATGGACATTGGTACCAAAAACTTGCATTTTATAAGAAGACTTTATAACCCTTAAGCGTGAACTTATCGTTATGATAGTAAGAAAAAGGGAAAAAAAAAGATAGAGTCTAGGAGGAAGATGGAACTAAGGGTAGAGGAAGAAATTGGCCTTAGAGGATTAAAGGGGATATCTTCATGACATAGGAGTAGGAAGGAGATTCTCGTTGGTATGGTGTGGTTAATTGGTCCATAGTGACGTAAATTAGTGATTACCCTAATTTATAAGGTTTCAACTTTTGCTTAAATTGGAAATTTCAATTTGTATAGAACTCATTATTATTAAATTGATGATTTAATACATAAATAGGTATTCACAAAGACGTTGGCAAAGGAGTGTTGGAAGATAAGATATTCATGATAGAGGAGTAGGAGGACACCTTTATGACAATAGACATAAATTGGTCCATAGTGAGATAATTTAACATTTTTTTAGTTTTTAGGGCTACACTTCCTACATAAATTGAAACTTTTAGTTTGAATGAATGTTTTTGTTATTAATTTAGGGATTTGATGCATAATTAGGGTGCATAACTTATTGTTCATTTAATTCTTATTTTATTAGAATTTGAAATCACATTGAAAAAGGAAGGGTTAATTATAAAAAAATTCAAGCTTTGGTCAATTTTACAATTATAGCCCGAACTTCAAAAAGTGACGATAAAATGCTCAAACTTTCAATTTTGTCAATGTTAGCCCAACATTAGAAACCCTAACTATTAATATATGCTATCCAAAATTAACATAACAAATGAAGATTAATGAAATGACGTTGTTGTTCAAAATTAAATTCCTAAATCAATTTATGCAGCCTTCCTTCATTATCTGTTTGTTCTCTTGACGCCCTCAGGATTTTGTTTTCTATTTGTTCTTTCAACGCCCTAAACTACTCTCACATTATAGTGTACTGCACTAGCAAGCTCTTCATTTTTAGTTTGTTCTCTTAATGCCTTCAGTGTGAGAAATCAGGGTTACTTAGTCTGAAAATCAAAGGGTAAGGGCATTGAGAGAACAAATTGAAAATAAAGGAAAAAACTAAAATTAAAGCGCAAGGTTATCGGGGCTGCGTAATCTGAATTAGGTCAGCAAACGTAATGGAGACACTAATATCGGGTTATAATTGAAAAAATTAAAAGTTTGAGCATTTTATTGCCATTTTAAGTTTGAGCTATAATTGCAAAATTAAGCAAAGTTTGAGAATTTGTTTTGTAAACCCAAAAAAGGAACTATGCTTCATTATA
>JANQBM010000001.1:15562377-15576809 GCA_025594535.1 Erythroxylum domingense | reverse complement strand
AATTTATACCTAATCGCAACAAAATAATAAAATTAATCCCCAACATATAGTAAGAAGAAAATCGGGGTCCAACAAAACTAGCTAATTATGATCTTCATATTGTTGTCCAAAAATCACCTTGCTTTCACCATAAGTTTGTGTTGATTTTGCTTGCATGGAGACTTGGTTCAATCTGAAATTTTGTGTTGGATTAGAAGCCTAGTAGGTAAGTAACAATCTGAGCTTTAAGGCATGTTAAATGGTAGGAGAATGATACTTGAATTGGATTGAATTGCATGTGATATTGGTGAAGAAGAATTGCTGGAATATGTTAGCTGTAGTGTTTTCTCTAAACATCTTTGGTTTTTTTGTTATAACTTCTTCTCTTGACATCCAAATGACATGAGACTTAAACCAATAGACTCATAACACATTTTTATTCATGTCCACCAAAATTTGTGAACTTCTGAATCCATTCGGAAAAGATTGAGGGATAAATTTAGGATGAAAATATGAGTGTGCTGGAATATTTTTAACTGGAATGATTTCACTGATCATGTTCCGGTATTTTGGCTGTATTTTGATCTATATATTTATAAATGAGTTGATTCTTAATTCATATTAAATTAGAGACAATTGGTTACAACTTTCTTGAAGAAGTCGACTTTTAATTCTGTCTCTAAGTATTTCAAAATCTGGCTTGAAATTGGGTCTTGACTGAGGCTGTAGAACTACCCGAGACAAAAATCATGTCCTATGGTTATTGAATAAACTGTATTGATAGACGTCAAATTAGACAAAGGTGTATTAAAAAAATTGTAAATTATTCTTTTAGCTTTCAATTGGTATAAAGTTTGTAATTTGTAGATGTGTGAGTTGAGAGATATGAGTTGTACAATTTAACAGCATGATCATGTACAAGCCAAAGTTTTATATGTACTCAGTCTATAGTATTGCGAGCATAACTCATAGAATACTGAATAAAATTGGATGATCTTGGTGTCATTTGAAACTTAGGACATAGGAAAACAATTTTTTAGAAGAAAGTGTTATCAAAATACTTCAATTTCTTGATGATAATAATCATGCAAAGTGGACCCAAAAGTATGTTTTTTTAGACAAATCTGAATTGATTAATTGTGTATAGATATATGAATGAGTTTTGTGACAAGAATAATGTTAAGGAACCCGGAATTTGTCATGAATATGCATTATATGTATTCAGTATACATGAATGTGCATAAATGAATTCATAATTGTGCAAAATTTGATATCTGTGTGTATTATATGTTATAAAGGAGCACATTGAGTGCCATCACCCAGACATTGCCGGAACTTCAAGGCAATAGCTTTCTGGAGCGATTTGTGAGTAACCTAGAGGTGTGACCTTGATTTGTTCATAATATTTTGATTAAACTTGATTTTTCTATATTGATTAGATATTGATATAATTGTGACATTGATGATTCCGAACAATTGATTGTTCGAGGAGTTTGATATTCGAGACTGTATTAGGAGTGTATGTGATTTGAATGTGAATTTGATTGTACTAATTCCGAACATGAAGGTCCAAGGTATTGATTGATGAATGTGATATTGAAGTGTTCCTTGAATATGAATATGGACTGATTATGGGTTTACTCAACATGTTTGTTAAAAGTCGGACTAAGGTCCGATGATAATTGTGATTTAAATTGTGAATGATTGATTGAATATGATAAATATGAATGAGACTGTAAATGTGTTCAAATGGGAATGAGATTGAGAATGGGAATGATTGAATATTATTGTGATGCATTTCATACTCAAATGCATGATCAGATAAAGATAGTTGTGACATGATTAGCCACCAAATATGAGCTTAAAGCTCTGGATGTAGTATAGAGCCAAAGGCTCGATATGTACAATGAGCCCTGTATCCGCAATGGGTAAGGGACAATATTAATGAACCTGGTATCCACAATGGATACGGGACAGTTTGGGCACCTAGTCACAATAATGTGATAATTAAAAATGGGTCACATGAACATTACATATACATTTATTAAGTTTGTTTGACTGATTGAAGTAGAATATGGTTATGCCATTAAATGAGATTCGGATATGTGAAATATATGATATGTGATGCAAATTGTTAAATGGAAAGTTGTGAATTATGTGCTTATAAGATTTGACATATGGCGTGAATTGGGTGAACCATCGAGGATAGTTACATCATTGAGTTCACAAAACTCACCAAAATTGCAACGTTGATATTTCAGGTCCGAGAGAGGACATTAGAGACAGACAAACTCTACAAGAAGACTAATTCTCGTACTTTTGTCAAGAAATGGCTCAAAGGTCGGTCAGTTGAGATTGAAGGAGTAGTTAGTAGTTTTTGTACAAATTCTCTTTCAAGAAGTGTGTTATGTATAGGGTTTGATATTGTATATATTCGGATAGTTTTGTAAAGCTACAATGTCAGTTTGGTTTTTATGAAATGAAATGAGGAATGCAGTTTGATTTTAAAATTTGGTGACTTTTATATCTAATAGTTGATGCTATGATTAAGTTGGATATGAGTTTGCTCTAACATGCCATTATTATAGATTATATAGTAAAATGTCCACTGAGTGTTCCGGTATGTAATTTATGGTAGTGGGGTGTTACAAGATAGCTATTGCCTCGATATCCCGACAATGTCTGAATGCTGTCGTTCTATTTGCTTTTCTAAACTATGCAATACACACACATTTACACATAGGAATGTTAATGAGCTAGGCCGCGGCCCGACCTCAGGCCATGGTAGCCTGTGACCCAGCGGGCTGATTGGCCCATGGCTCGACTGGATGGCTCGGGCCTTCATTTTTTTTAAACTAAAAACTTCTAAAACGACGTCGTTTTGGAAAAATGGGTCGGACACTTTTTTCATCCCTATGTACACATTACTAAATTGGTCAATCATATAAGTATTCAATCATACACAGACGTATATGTATTATGTTCAATGCATGCTCAATGAATTTCCCGGGTATGTGTTCCTAAATCATAAGTCTTGATCATTCAAACCATTTTAACTTGTATAAGTCTAATTTGTACTTAGGTTTACATCTCAAGAACACTTGATTATTCTAATTCATCAATCATACTTTCACCAATGTTATTCTAGCATTATATGATCACATAATATCCAAATTCTCATTTAATGTTACTTAATTTACGTTATTCATCTCCTTTGAATCATATTAGCATTCCTAAGAACAACTTTATTCCATTAATGACTTTAATTTTCCAGATTTGGATACATGATAACATCAATCCATTTTTAAGTTATAACCATCAATTAACAACCTAACATATCAAACACTTTATCAACTAATCAAGCATCAAATAAGTTCATTTCAAGCCTCATTCAAGTCTAAATACACTATAGGAAAGTACCTTAGCATTTGTTGTTTCAAACATCACTTAAAAGACAACATTTCACTTTTTATCCTAGCCCACGATCGTGGTGGACCTTCCCACGATCGTGAAAGAAGCTTGTGTAATAGGCCGCGATTGTGGGGACTATGCCACGATTGTGACATAACCCAAATAACCAGGCCACGATCGTGTACTGAAGGCCACAATTGTGCTCTGCCTTTCTTCCTTCATTTCTCCACGAATTCCACATACTTAGAAACATCATTTACTCTTCAATATTTCCAGAATTCATATCCATTTATGCAACCTCTTTTCATGCTAATCTAACTATCATATTAGTTGCATTAAACCTCACAAAAATCTACTCAACTGATTTATTATCATCCACTTAATCTCATCATACATGCTATCCTAACTTTTCCATACTATATCCAAGACATCTTATGCATATTTTATCATTTATACTTCATTTCCTCCTCAACCTATCTTATTTCCATCTTTATATCATCCACATAACAATACCTAAACTATTGTTCATCATTTACATAAAAACAAAACATGATCACTATCATTCCTTATCATCTTAGTTTTTCTCATTTCAAGAACACTACACTAGTCTTTTCTTTAACATAAATTCACCTTTATTTTACTTCAAATCCTAATCTACTTCATCCACATAACAACCTATAACTCACTTTTTTATACACCCAAAAATTGAACATATTTATCCATTCATTCATCAAAATTTCTACACTAATGATATTTCATTTTCATGAGCATTCCTTCTCAACTATCATCATTAAAGCTTTTATTTAACAAACCATGAAGAACAATATACTACTTGTTTAACTCAAAGCTTATTTAAATCACCATGAAACCCTAGCTTTCCATGCATACACGATCATCATCTTTTAAGTAGGAAAAATTAGGTTTTCTAATAACAAGATGAAGAGATAGCAAAGATCTTGGAGTAGCTAGTCTTGAAAGATGATAACAAGGCTCAACGTGGTAAGGGTAAGGATGAGAGTGTGGTGAGTGAAGAAGAGAGAAGAAAGAAAAATGAAGAAGAGAGCTTGTAGGAACAAAATGAAAGACAAACGAAATGGTCTTTCAAAAGGTGTAAATGTCGTTCTGATTTTGGTACCCAATAGCAATTGATCTCTAGTCCATTTGTCTCCCAATTTCTATACCACGAGTCAATTTTTCTTGCTACTTGACATTTTTCCTAGTCTAGAAATACACATAATTTCATAAATCTCTCAATTGTAACTAATAATTCTAAATCACCAATTATAATTCATCAATCAATTTTCAAGACATAAAAATTCACATTATTATTATTTTAAGCCTTCTATACCCCGGAATGTGTCAATTGAGTGCATAAATAGTCTTTGAAATATGTAAAAATTTCATAATTCACGTGTGTGTATGATTATGTTTCGCATGAGTATGAAATGCATTTCCTAATTTCTCAATACTATTTCTCATGTACGGTTGTCTAGGGTCCTAATCCTTAGTATGAGAAAACGAGATATTACAAAGTGAATCTATTTATGAAGAAGATAGTGAGTAAAATGAAAGTCTTAGGGTCAATACTCTACAAGTTCAGATGAAGATGCTAATAATGTATGAAGAAGAGGTAAATGTAAAATCTTATATTATGATCCAACATATAATATTCTTTTTTAGGATGTAGGTTTGAAGTTTAAAGATGTAAAAGAATTTAAGGAGGTTGTGATTAAATACTTTATTGCAAAGACTAGGTCTGAAATATATAAAAAAATGAGAAGTCTCAAGTGAAAGTGATTTATCAAAGTGTCCTTCATTACTTTTTGCAAATTTGGAGAGAATTGACAACATTTTTTCGTTAAAAGATATATACTTAAGCACAGCTGTGCAATGAAAAAATCAATAAGTTTATCACATCAGATGGATTGTAAGCCACTATAAGGACATGATTTAGTTACAACCAAATATCAAGGTTGTTCATTTAAATGCTTTATTAAGGAAGGAGTTAAAGGTGGATGTAAGCTTTAACATTTATAAGAGAGTAAAAGAAACTATCATCGAAATATTGCATGGGTTTCATGCAGAGGAATTTGCTAAACTTTTGGGGTATGGAGAAGAGGTGAATATCAAGGTATGACATGGGTAATTAGAATAAACAGTAACAAGGATTTTACAAGGTGTTATATTTGTTTTTCTGCTTCTAAAAAGGGTTGGATTGAAGGCTATATACCAATAATAAGACTAGATGGATGTTTCTTGAAGGGAATATGTAAAGGACAATTGTTTGCTATTGTTGGAAGGGATGGAAACAACTAAATGTTTCCTATTGCTAAGGGTGTGATTGATGTTGAGTGTATCGAAACATGGAACTAATCTCTAAGGTATTTTATTTTAGATTTAAAACTTGGAGCTGGTAATGGCTTTATATTCATATCTGACATACAAAAGGTATGTTTATATTGAATTAAGAATATATGATTATCTATATGCACTTAATAAAAAGTTTTATTTTTATTTGTTAATATTGTTATTCAAGGTCTCTACATGTAATGAAAAACAATTTTACTTAATGTTGAGCATAAAATATGTGCAAGGCATATTTATGCCAATTGTTGAAAGAGATGGAATGGAGACGATCTAAATTTTTAGTTTTGAAGGATAACTAAGACAACATTTATTCCTAATTTTAATGATCAGTTGTATATGGTTAATGTTTTAAGGCTAGGTTATATTGAAGCTTTATTATAATATCCCAAGGAGATATGGTGCAAGGCATATTTCACTATCAATTCTAAATATGATTGTGTGGATAATAACATAAGTGAGACCCTCAATGGTTGGATCTTGAAGGCTAGGGTAAAGATTATAGTTAGTATGTTGGAGCATATTAGGAATATGGTGATAAAGAGGATGCATACAAAAAGGAATTTTAGGGAGAAATAATATAGTAGCATATCACAAAGAGTTTAGGTCATGATAGAGGAGAATAAGAAAGAGAGTTTTTGTTGCTTTGTTGATTGGAATGGAGCTGATGGATATGAATTTGAGCATGGATTAGATAGTTTTTCAATGAGAATTAATAGTCTTACTTGTACTTGTAGATATTGGGATTTGACAGGGATTCTATGCCTTATGTTGTGGCTTCCATTTTCTATAACCACCAAAATCTCGATGACTACATATACAAATGGTATAGCAAGGAGAGGTACCCATAAACATATAAATATTCCTTTGAGCCACTTTATGGAAAAAGATTTTGGACCCCATATGAAGTATTAAGCCACCAACAATAAGTAGAATGTTTGGTTAGTCTAACAAAAAGGAATAAGGAGCAACTTGAGCAACTTAAAATAGGATAAACAACTAGACATGGAGAAAAATGACTTGCACCAAATGTGGACAACAAGGGCATAACCAAAGATCTTGCAAAAGTACGATAAATGTAAGAAATTTCTCATTAATTATGAAACTTATTTTATAATAACATTTTGCTACTAGCCAATCGATTTTTTAAAAATGCATATAGGTACCAAGACCATCTAGTACCAATGTCAATCCACAAATTTAGCGGGTAATGAATCAACAAATGTTACACATATTAAAGAAACTTTTAAAGATCAAGAAAAGATACAAACAATGATTAGAGGAAGAGGAGGAAGAGGTAAAGTGAGAGAAGAGTTAGAGGCAGGACCAGGTGTAAAGGAAGAGGAAGAAGGATGAGTGGATATAGAGTACACTTTAATAAGTCAACTAGCTTAATTGAGTACCATTTAAATTAACTAAAATTTGAAATATGTTAATATTATTATTTCAATTTTTAAAAAACCATGTTCATTTTTATATTTAAATAACATGGAGATAATCTTCAACTTTTGAGACTAAGTAGCTCACAAAGAGCCATTACTGTGAATTCTAATACCCAAACTGAAATTAACTTTTAACTAAGAGGTTAGTGATGGAATGGTAGGAATAACATCACTTCATCTGCTCTATGTAATAAGAGGGATGCAAAGAGAAGAAGGCTTGGGGATTCAACCTTAAAAGGAAGTGACACTTTATTTTTAAACTTATAGTGAATTTCTCTTTATGAACTTGTTCCATTTCAAACCTTTTGAAATTTGAATTTGTAATGAACTTGAAATTGCTTGGAATTTGAAGTTGGAAATTAAAATGGTAAAATTGCTTTTTATTGTGACATATTGCAAGTTGGTGAAATAGAAGTTAATTAAATGTTTGTTAGAGTTGTTATGGTACTTGTGCCATTAAGTTAGTTAAATGACTAGTGGAGTTATTATGGTACTTATGCCATTTCAGAGTTTGTTAAGTGTTGAAATTGCCATTTTGGAGTTGTTATAGATATCATGTTCATTTGATTTACCAATAATTGAATACAAGATGAATTAAACATATCACTATAAAAGCTAATAATACATTTGCCAAGTACAGTAAATTCTTAATCTAATAAGAAAGTTCCAATAAATTACCATAACACAATATCAAAATTTATGAGGTTCATATTCTTCAACTTTTCAACAATTATAGTTATAAAACTAGTTAGAAATAATTTATGAGGTTCATATTTTTCAACTTTTCAATAATTATACTTATAAAAATAGTTAGAAATATTACAACACATACTATATAATTATATATCACCTTCTTCAACCTTTTTGTCTCAGATATTGTATATTTCAATGTCACTTTCTCTTATACCAGTTCACCTCGTAGCTTATGCACATTATCCATACACATACCATCTTTCACCTTCTTGTTCTTAACCTTCAATATTTTATTCTCAACTCTCAATTTATTTATAATATATTTTGACTTTTCATCGAAATCTTCATCCACCCATTTAAGAAAACTACATCCCTCTTCTAACAGTATTATTGCAATATATATTATTGATTGCCAATGATAGTTATCTTACTAAATACCAATAGATTGATTATTAATAAGGAAAATACCTCAAAGTTAAGGCACCTGTAAAATCTTCTTTTAGGATTGTCATTGGTCTAAGAAGTAACCAGACGACTTCGACTTTTACATCTACAAAAAACCTCCTCATCATTGCTTTTAACTACAACCTCTTCTAGTTGAGTTTGAAGATTCATCATCCATTACAATTGAAAAAATCCCATATAAATTAAAAATCAAAACACATTACAACAAATTAGACAATTGGCTACAAGAAAAATGTAATAAATTGCTCCAAAAATGTTGCCTCTAGTTATTTGTAACATTTTAATTTTGTTACATAAAATGTCATCAATTCTCTATAGCTAAAATTATAGGTGACATTTCCAAAAATCGTAGACAAAAGGTATTAGCTATAAAAATTTTTTGTAGATAAAGCATTACAAAAATGTGGCTAAAAATTGAATGTTGGAAGTGTAAGTTTGGTGCCAAATGATTGATGAGGAAAATAAAAGGTAGCCAATAATTTTTGTCTATGTTTTTCTCTTCATAGCTATATATTATTAACTACGCTTTTCATAATGTAGTCAAATGTTATTTGCTACATCTTTTATAATGTAGCTAAATGTTATTTTTTATGTTTTTAATAATGTCATGACATATTATTTGTTACGTTTTTAATCCATGATATAGAACAATATGTTTTGTATATAATGTATCAACATATTTTTATTGTGAATTATTTTCTTATTATTATAAAATTAAATTGTAGAAAAATATTATTAAATCAAATGACAAGCATTTAATATACAAAGTAAAATTATATAAATATCTTGAAATTATACCATAAAGAGAATGTAACATTAAAGGATGATCATTTGTTCTAATACAAGAAATTATTGACAACTTGTTACAAAAATATTAGAGCATAACCTGAACAACTTCTTAGTGTTATCCATGTCTATGAACTTGTAATCATCCAAAAAGGTTAGTTAAAATCAACTAAAAATATTGTGAGTATTGATATAGTAAGTATTTGGTTATGATTAAAGCAAAAACCACATAAATATATGTTTCACAATATAATCACTCATCAATTGCATCTTCATCTGTTATGTAATTTGAGAAAAAAAGTAGTAAAATTAAATTATAGTACATGCAGGATGTAATACAAAAAGTATAGGAGATGGAATTAATACCCTTCACTTTCCTCTTCATTTCTATCATAATTTGGGCTAGGTAATCCTTTGAATAACATATCATGTTTTGCTAATTTAAGTCGAGTTTCTTGTTCCCTGATTACTTCAACTTGTAATGCAGCCTTAAGCTTGTTGTTTTCCTTTTAAAGGCATTTAGTGATTTTTTTACATGTTATCACTGAAACATTTGGCTTAGGACCATAGCCCAAGGCCTTTGATATAGCTAGAACGAGAAACAAGTATTGTATCACAAATGTCTTCTGTATTGAACTCATTCCCCTCAAACATAGACTTCTCTAATAACTCTTGCATCTTATTCTAAAATTAAGAGAAATAAAATCAATATTCAATCCACATATTATTACTTACTACTATATTAATAAATGTACAAAAATATTGAACAAACTTTATACTAACATAGTTGTTTTTTGCTTCTTCTAACACCCATCCTTTACCTTCCTTATAGTGAGTGACTTTATATAGTATGCTCATATCACACTCTTGTCTATGTAGTTCCTTCTCACTTTGTTTTATCAAACAAAAAATAAGGCACAACAAAAATGTAGTGTTTATTGATTTGAGTATAACTTGCAAACATAGATCTTATACATTCATTTCGAGCAACTACAAATGACTTTGACCCTTAATTATAAGATTTTTTCATTTTTATCTACTGACCCTTGTCTTATCATAAATTTTCTAAATCAAGGAAAAAACGTAACTTAGTTGTTAAATCATTTAATAAGAATAATGCAAGCAAACATGAAGGCAAATTTGATAATATAATTTATCTTAAAATCATTGAAATAATATTGACAAAGTTAAAGATTTTGTATAATTACTGTAACATTTTTCAAAGCATTTTCAAGCAAGTTTTTTTCCTTTAAGTCCTTAACATGTTTCAGGTAAGGTAATTATGTTCCAACAGTAATCCCTAATTCATTTGAAAATTTTGCATATTAGACCTTATGTACAGTTTAACCTTATTGAGTATCAAGCCATATTAATATCTTGAAATTCATTATAACATTCATTTGTTACAATTCACAACCTATAGTTTTACCTCTACCTTTTTTTTCTAATACTAGCTTTGGAAACTGACAACAAATGAATAATGATAAGAAAATATTAGAATATATAAATATATATTTGAGCATAAGTCTAGTTGAAGGCATTAAAGATTAACAAACCTACAGTAGTAGCTTCATCATTATTTAAGGTAGAATGACAAGGTTGTGTTTGAATTATTGTTGCTTTGTTATGGCAATGTACTAGAACAAACACTATTTCCTATGGCTAAAAAAAGAATATATATATATATATATATCACTTAAAGTTATAAAAAGGTTAAACTTGTGTGACTAATTTCATTGTTGTTTAAGGCAAAATGTTGTTGTTGGCTAATAATTGAATTTTTGGCACTAACTGATTGATCTGATTGAAGTTGCACATCCCTCTATTCTATAATTTTTATAGCTACCACCTTCTTCCCTTTGTTTCTACAAGGTGCCATTATGTTGGATATCTATAAGAAAAAAAATACATAATTATTACTAACATTACGACAAGATAATAGAAAGAGCATTTTAATGATACATTTAATCATCATAAACAAGATATATTCAATTATCAACATTAATCTTATTAGTAAGATAAATATTACCAATATTACAATAAACAATAAAAAGCACTTTCATGATACATTAATCACATTAACAATATAAATGTTATCGACATTAGAATAAAGCAAAAGAAAGAGCACTTTCATGATACATTCAATCATTACCAACATTGCAATAAACAATAGAAAAAGTACTTTCATAATACATTAATCATAGTTTACCAATATTACAATAAGACAATAGAAATAACACTTTTATGATACATTCAATCATTATAGTCAATATACGTTCAATCATCGTAATCAGGATTTTCAAAATCATAATCATTAATTATATTATGATTCGACTCTTCATCGTTATTATATTCGACTAAAGTATCATCATTGTCATATAATTCATTCTCAATATAATCTTCATCCTTTTCTGTAATAAGATTGCCTTGTACTTCGATTGCTTATAGTATAATGGGATCAATATCTCTCATATGGAAAGATGATATATCCTCATCTTCAATATCGAGTGCTACATTATTCAGTTATGATTATATCTCTTGGCGTACTTCATCATTGTTTTCAACCATTGGACCATTTTTCCTTTCACAAAAACAAAAATATTTTGGTGTTGAAACTTCTACATAAATTTCCAATTGCTGCTTAATACAGTCTCATTAAGGTGAAATACTTGTTTTACTTAACTTGTAAGCACAAATGATTTATTTTCATACCATGTATTACTAACATTGATGCTAGTAATATTGTCATCCACCTTTATGTTAATTCCTTTGTCAACAAGATTAAACCATTTCTGCTTAAATAGAACAACTTTTTTTTATCCTTGATTTAATGTAACTCAATTATTTCAAAGATAACACCATATAAGTCAATTAAATCATCCTTATGATGTCCCTCAATAACAACCCCAAAATTTTAGTTTCTATGGTGATTATCATACTAGTTTACGTGAAATCTAACTCTATTAACAATACAACCTATATTTTTTTCTACACATATGAGGCTTGTATATCAAAGCATATAATGCAGTCATGGCAATTTATAGTTATACAACCGTATCATCTTTTAAAAAAATATAACTGAAAGTTAATTTTGTAATCTCACCTACAATATTCATTTTTTTCATACTATTGTATAAATAACTTACTCGTGTCCTAAACCATGATGGGAAGTTTATCTTATGCCTTTCTTCAAGATTAACGCCACCTTTGCTTTTAATCTCACCTTTGTGCTCTCTATTTAAAAAGTAAATTGATGAAGAAAATAAAGGTTAAATGATAAATTTTAATATGTGATAAGATTAAATTATCTTATATTTTCTTATTTATTTCCATGCGATTTCAATCCTATTTTCAAGATAAAATACTTAATTTGTGTTCAATTTGTGTTGACTGTTAGGTTGGATATGTTGATATATATTTGAGACTAGAAAGACAAGGTGAGAAAAATATATAGCAGCTGGAATGAAGCAAAAATGGCAGCACTCGATGAAGAAAACACAGATGAGCGGCAGGAGTAGTAGAAACGCCAACGTTTCATACCAAGCAGTACAAGACAGCAGAAGGAAGCTAGCTCTAGCGTTAAACACTAGCGTTGCACCTGGATGTTGGCATTTTAACACAGTAGAAACCTTGCATTTAATGGTCCCATCACGCTAAAGGGACAAAAGAGAAGAGGGGGGACTTAATTCGTCCCATCACGCTACAGTAAGAGAGTGAAGTGTGGTGTTACAGTGAGAGAACAATGAAGAGAAGGGCGGTAGAACAAGAAGAAACAAGAGAGTGGATAATCGAATTTTTGTATTTTCTTTCTCTCATTAGAAATTGATTGTGTTATCCTATGTTAATTGATTTGGGTTTTGTGAATAGATAATCGGATTTTCGTTATTGTTTGGTTATTTGTGTATGAACCCATTGAGATTGTGAAAGGATGATTTTAATGCATTTATTAAATCATTTGATTGCATACCTATTGCTAGAATTTCAATATAATCTGTAATTGTTATGTTGAAATTCATGTGTAGCGACTAATGATTCGTAATCATTAGGGATGACATGACCTAGGTTAAATGACGTATCGTATGTGGTTGTTGCCTTGATTAATCGGTTTTCCTAATTCTTAATGCTACTACCTAATTAAATCTAGAGGTTTGGGAACAACAAATCAACGAAATATGCTTAATTAGGGTGTAGGCTGAGATTGAACTAAAGAATCGAATCCCTACCGAATTCCCCAATCTTACAATTTTTCGTATCTTTTCTTTAATTTTTTTTATTAGTTACTTTCATTTTATTTTCTTATTCCAAAATCCAAATTATCTTATATTTTCTTATATATTTCTATGTGATTTCAATCCTATTTTCAAATTATTCTCATATACATTATGGATGGAAGTAATTTTTTCTTTAATTCATATTCTCAATCTTATAACAATGTTTGGACTGATCAACCTAACTTTTGTTATGGATTGGATAATCATCAGAATTACTTCCGTGATAGTTTGCAGGAAGCACAACAATTCTTATACAATCCAGAAGCTTCCTATCATGACTCTGGTCCTGTTAGACCCCATTTCTAGAGTCTAACTCATGCTCTGATACCAATGGATGTTAGACCCTGTTTCCAGAGTCTAACTTGAGAGTCATAAAGCTTGTGCACTTCACTCTGTAGGGTTCTTATAATGGAACCTCATTAGTCAACATAGGTTCATCTTCATTCTCATAACATCCCACAATTCCATAATTGAACACTCGATATACGACAATTTATTCTTATGTTCATATCCTCAATCGTCACCCTAAACATATCACTGAATTTATCACTTATTTCCATAACAAACTAAGTACATTTCAAGCTCCATTCAAACCTAAATATATCATAGGAAAGCATTGATAAGCCCACAACTTATAAATGTATATGATTTGGGACAAAAAGCATAACTTTCATTAGGGATGTCAGATTAAGACCATTCAAATATGGTTTTGAAGAGGACTTCGAGTTCTATAACTTCTGTGAAGACCTTGAAGAGAGAATTTACCATCTAGAGGGTCAAAAAATTTCACATTTTCATAACTGTCCTGAGAACGTCCGCTTAGCAGACATATGTCCCTCCAAACGAACATGAACTGGGATGAAACACTGGAATTCCCAAGAATATGGGCCCCCTACGCGAGGGATCGCCTAGGGTAGTCCGTGTTTTGCGTCCCGTAGGACCTTAAGTGATCACGCGACCCCCATGCTACATTAACAGGTATTGTCCTCTTTGGTCAAGGGTGAGTCCACGACTCGAACCC
>JANQBM010000001.1:15528851-15546710 GCA_025594535.1 Erythroxylum domingense | reverse complement strand
GTAAGTATTGGATCAAGGCATTAAATGCCTTGGAAAATGCAAAAGAAAGCTTATATGAATAATAAGGGAAGTAACCATGTGAGAAACTTAATAGCTGAATCCTATAGCTTAAAAAAATGGTGATATTGTGTTTTATACATTTATGTGATGGTGTATAAATATAAGTTATATGTTTGAATAGTAAATACATTACATTTGTACGTATAAAGGCTCGATAGCTGTGGATCAAGGACCTTGTATAGAGGATTTTTCAAGTCAAAGGAGTGTACACCTTCTTTTGAGGTGAGTTGGGGAAAACATATCTCTTAAATGGTACTAGGACAACCCAAGACATACATAATGACTTGTATATGAATTTTGAACCTAAGCAGACATGCATAATGACTTGTATATGAATTTTGAACCTAAGTAATGCATAATAAAATTTAATCTCAAATAAATGCTAGTATACTTATATTTTTAATAAACAAAATTGTTTTGAATAACTTTACAGTTGGAGTGAAACTGATGTTTTTATTTTATATTTTAAGGAATGATATTGTTTTTAACAAACCTACAATTAAAGTGCAACAGACAATGTTTTATTTTCTAAAACTACATTTTTTAGTAACTTTGCACTTGGAGTGCAAAAAGATGATTTTCACTGCATGAAATAACATTTTGGAACTTACATTTGCAGAACCGACTCATGTATGCTGCATGTATGTGCTCTCTTTTGGCTTAGAGCCATGACAAGGTTCCATTTTATCGATTGGACTGATAAATAAAACCATGGTACCTTGATTTTAGTACTAAAAATTTGTATATGATTTTTCGGTTTGAAATTGGTGAGGTAACGATTGGCCAATCGTGTTCTAGGCATAACAGATTAAGCGACCTTCGTACCCTTGACGCCGGTACATAAAAATTGAGTCCTTGTAATGACACCATTCTACAAGACTTGTGGGTGGTTGCATACTGAGAGGTCTGGTCACTGACGAGGTCATCACCTAGGGTCATGACGCTCTTGTCGATCATAGTCTGGACTCACCATAGATGAAAGTCGAGCCAACACCAGGGTTCGATGTTGGTTACACTAGTTTGGCTGACTAGTGGTGACACACATAACCATTTTGCCTTCCTGACGAGACTTGAATTTTACATATGATGCTTTTCTACTCTTGTGTACTGGAATTGGAACCTATGTTTACGGAATGAGTGATTAATAGGGTAGGCCTATATGGTTCCTAACTAGTATGGCGGTCATAGACTAGGTCTATGTGTTTCTATTTTATGCACATTCACTTTATAGGTGGTTATATGCATGTTATATGTGTAAAACCGTCCTTAGGTTATTTAGACCATTTTGGTGTGTACCGGGATCTATTTGCAATACATGGTTCTTTCTGCTCACTTAATACATAGTGTACTCATCCCCTCCACTTTCTATTTACACAGGTTAATTTGGTGAGCTTAAAGCTCTGAGTGGTTCATGCAGTCTTTTGACATATTCAGGGCATTACTGCATGTGAGTAGTCCCTTTTTTGTACTTTTGTTGAATAATGACTCATGATTATGTTGAAATGCTTTATAATTTTGTAAATTAAATCTTGTCTGTCTTGTGATTTACATATGACTTTATGTATGAACATTTTATATTTTTGTTGAGACTGCTCTTGAGTGGACTTCAAAGTCTAGAAGTTGTGGTAAAGTTTTAATATGAATATAGAAGTGCGTTTGAAAGTGATTTATAGGTGTTTTTCATTTTGGGATTTTAAAATATGACCATTGTGCTACCGAAATGTTTTTAAAGATATCTAGTTAGCCTTGCATAGTTGAGTTAAGGGTGATGTGAGTATCTTTAGTCTGGGTATGTAGTAGTTGTCATGTGCCCAATATAGTTCTGGGTCTTGATAAAGTACGCTACTGATCTTATCTCTCATACTAGTATTACTGTCACCAAGATTGCTAGCACTATACTCGACTTTAATTATCATATCTCTACCACTAATGGAACTCCTCTGAGTGATGATCACTTTATCGACAACTAGTTGGTAGTCTTATAGACCTTACTATCACTCACCTAAATATTGCTCATGTAGTTCACATTGTCAGTCAGTTCATGTTTTTACCGCATACCATTCTTTGTATACTCCAATACATGTGAATCACCTTGTTTTATGGGCTTCACTTCAGTCATTCATCTTCATTGGAATTATATGCATACTTTGATGTCAAATGGGTTAGAGACCCTACTGATCGTCGATTTACCACTGGCTATTGTTTCTTTTTTGGAACCTCTCTTATCTCTTAGTGCAAAAAAAGCAAACGATCGTCTCTTGTTTAAGCACTAAATCAGAATATCAAGCTCTAGCTGACGCTACCTCTGTAATTTTATGGCTACAATGGTTACTTTAAGACATTGGTGGCACTTTTTCTTCAACAATTCCTCTCTTTTATGATAATCATAGTGCCATGTAGATTGCTCACATTGATGTATGTCATGATCAAACTAAACACATTGAGATTGATTATCATCTTTTGCATCATCATGTGCTAGACAGAACTGTACAACTTGTCTCGCTCTTATCTTAAGCACAAGTTACTAATCTTTTTACCAAATCATATCTATCTTGACATTTTCAAGACCTCCTCTCCAAACTCAAGCTATCGTCTTCACTAACACTTTGAGTTTGATGGGGGACATTAACGTAATCTTGGCAATCAACTTTCAACATCTAATTAGCCTTCATTTTCTCCTAAAATGATATACATTAGTTTTGTGTAATATTTAGTTGATTTGTTTCTTTAGTTAAAGTCACCTAGTGTGTATAAATAGATGGATGTACATCATATTATAGACACACAGAAATATAGAGAACATTTTTATATTTCTTCTTCATTCTCTATTTATACAACTTTTACCATAATTCACCACTTACTCTCTTCTCTTTGTTTCTAAATATTGTCATTCTAATGAAAATTTTTAGAAAAAAAAACTATTGGATTTAGTGGATATTTGAAGCTTCTTCCTCTCTATAATTATTGGTTAGTATTGAAACCACTAAAAATAATTTTGATTTCATAACCATATGAACAAAATTTTGCAACATAGTGGAAAAAGAGTTTAGGTCAAATTATAAAGAAAGTTCATTATAATCTTCCAAATAATAAACAAAAATTTAATATTGGGGTGTAAATTTTAAAACAAACAATTAAATAAATGAATACATTAGAAATTAAATGAAGATTTATGAAATATTTAGAATTTCTGTTTAAGCATTTGAAATCCATTCCATTAACTTAGTTAATCATTAAAAAATCACTCTTTTATTAAAATGAATAAACTCGACTCTTTTTAAAGCTATAAAGATTCAATACATTCAATGGTAATATTAGCTAAAAGAAAGCTTATGATTAATTTCATACCATTAAATAACTAGTTCCTGAAATAAAGTCTAGATCGACTTAATAGTAGCATTAAAAATATGAATGAAATATTTATTCCAAGAAGCCATTCAAGAGTGTGATCAATTTAACTTATCTTACTTCTCCTTTAAAGAACTAATAAAAACTAAAAGAATTTCTATTCAATTCACTTACTTATAAATTGCAATTCCAATGACCCAAATGGATTGAAATAATATAAAAATCGCATGTGCAGTCGTAGATCCAATCCAATAAGAGAAAATATAAAAATTAATTGAAAAATGGGAACTAAGGGAACTAGGTACTTGAACTAAAAGAATTACAATTAAGTAAAGCTATTTCTCACAACTAACTAAGGAGATGGAACCTCCCCTTAAATCTCCCCTTGAATTGAACTAAGAAAAATTAGAAGCTCATGGTTTTTAGCTTATGGAAAGAAAAAATAGAGATTACCCAATATGATCCCTTTAAGTAGTTCTCCCTCCTTTAATATATGGGCTACATCTTTTTAGGATCTCCCAAAATTTTGGGCCCTTTATATTTCTTCCAATGTGTTCTTTAGTCTCCCCTAACAAAGACTTAAATTCATTTTAGAAGTTTTAGGCCTTTTTTTCTTTGAAACCACATCTTGACCCTTAAAAATTTTAGCATCTTCTATAATTACAAATTTTCTTCCAAAAATGTCCTTTTTGATGTAATAAAATAGATAGGCTCAGTTCTAACTTAAGTTTAGCCTTGAAAATGATCAAACTAGTCTTTAACCACTAAAGATCAATTATAGATATATGAGTTAGCATTCATATGGCTTTAGAATCACCCAATTGTGATATGAATTTTCTTTCGAAAGGTCGCTAAGTTGATTGAATAAAATCTATAAAATTCTTGAACCTAACTTATGAGCTTCTTTTTACTGATCAAACAAGCTCTGATTTTGACGATCCACCTTAATCCAAAATGTTGTAAACATTTACTTTAATTCTTTAAAACAAATCAAATTAATTCAAAGCCTCTTTCAAGGTGAAAACCTAAGATAAAGAAACTAGTCAGGAACCATACAAAAAGCTGAAATTAACTCAAATTCAAAATTACTCACACTTTCCCCATTTAGACCTAGCTCTCTAAATATGCCTTGGTGTTACCAATTAAGCTTCAAAAAACTTAAAAGGTACTAAATATGGAGGAAATAAGTGTAATAAAATAGACCAATCAATTCAACTACAGTTAACTTTTGCTTGTCCTTGAGCAAAACTAAAATTCACTTTTTAAATCATAATTTTTAAATACCAATCTCAAACACTACTAAATTTTAAAGTTCCATCATATTATGAAAAAAAAACTTTCAAAACATATCAAAATCACTTAATAAGCCTTCTTTCTTGAAAATGGAGTAACTAAAAAAATAGCTTACAAAGTTAATACTCTTTTATGACTCAAGGGTAAGTGTGTCACTCAAATTCATTTAAATGGAATTGATCTACCATAGGCTTACCTATATTCCCCTTCTCCACCACTTAGATTACATATATGTACAAGCTCCATAAGGACTTTTTAATGGTTGTAATGGGTCTTGGTTGGGGTAGGAAATATTAGGTACTAAATCTAAAGGGCATCGAAGCTAATGTTGCAATAATACAGTAAACATGTTTAAATATCCAACTTGTAACAATAATGGCTCCTCGATCAATTTTAATATGACTTCTCACCATACCCCCTTACTGAAATCTTTCACAAAGAAATGATCATTAAAAAGAATAAATCTAATCAAAGCAAGACACGACCCCTTTTTGTTATTCTTTTATTTATTTTGGAATTTGTAATAAATTAATAAAAAACACACACCATAGCCATACCATAAAGTTAAGCTCTTCAAACAAAGCATTTCTCCCACATTCTCATGCCAAGGTAAAATATTATTTTTTTAGGCTTAGACTTGGTTTAGCCTCAGATGGATTTAATCCTTTCGATAATATGAGTAATTTTTATAGAGTGTGGCCAGTAATATTAGTGTCATATAATTTACCTTCATAGAAGTGTATGAAGGAGCCTTTTATGTTATTGTCTTTGCTTATTCCATGACCCACTGCTCCTGGTAAGGATATTGATATACATGTAACCATTAATTGATTACTTAAACGATCTATGGGAGGTTGGATTAGAAACTTTTGATATTGTTTAAAGTGAAACATTTATATTGCATGCGAATGTTTTTTGGACTATAAATGATTTTTCAACTTATAGGAATTTGTCTGGATGGAGCACTAAAGGGTACATGGCCTCTCCTACATGTAACTATCAAACTTATTCAATGAGTTTATGAAGTAAAATATATTAAACGGTACATCATAATTACTCGGAACATAGGCGTAGATGGCAAATAAGCAAATTGTTTAATGGTAAAGTAGAATTAGGTAAAGCTCATTTACAGTTGTCTAGTGATGATGTGGTTATGTAGTTATCACACTTAGGTGACATTACACCAGGCAAACACCCAAGTAATAAAAAGTGAAAGCAAAATGTTGTTGAGCTCAACTGGAATAAAAAAGCATATTTTTCAATTTACCTTATTAGAAGAAATTGTAGTTGAGGCATAATCTTGATGTGATGCATATTGAAAAAAAATGTTTATGAGAATGTTTTAGGAATTGTTATAAGAATTGAAGGCAAATCGAAAGACACAACTAAGGCCATACTAGACTTGGAAGACATGATAATAAGAAAAGAGTTGCATTTGAAAAGAAGAGATGATGGGTCATATATTATTCCACCTGTTTGTTACTCCATGGAAAAAAAGGAGAAACAAGCTTTCTGTCAATTTCTTAAATCATTCAAGTTTCATAATGGGTATGCATCAAATATGGCCCATTATGTCAATATTAAAAAGGGAAAAGTATCGGGGTTGAAAAACCATGATTCATGTACTTTTGCAACGATTACTTGTTGTTGGAATACATAGATGTTTGTTGAAGGAAGTGTCCATAATTTTAGGTTAATTAGGTGAGTTTTTTAAGCAATTATATTACAAGACACTTAAAGTTGAAAAGTTTGACAAAATGAGAAACGACACAGCTTTGATTCTATGAAAGCTTAAACTAGTATTCCCCCATCATTTTTTGATGTTATGGTGCATTTAGCAATTCACTTACCATACGAAGCAAAACTTTGTATACCGGTTCAATTTCGATGGATGCATCCCATTGAAAGTAATTTATTTTAATCTACTTGTTTTATAAACTTATTATTTAGTAACAATTGTTAATGTTTTATAGGTTTTTGTGCTCTTTTAAATGTTGTGTACGTAACAGAGTTGACTTGAAGGGTCTATTACAGAGGCTTATATAGCGAATGAATGCTTGACATTTTTTCCATGTACTTAAAGGACATGGAGACAAGATTTAATAGACCAAAGCATAACTTTGATTTCGATCAAGAAGGTGGCTTGTCAGTTTTCTCCTAAAAAGTTAGGTCACTTATTGTTCGAAAATTTGTCGAGTTAACTAAAGATGAGTTTGAAATTTCCCATTAGTATTTTTGAAAAATTGCGAGCAAGTTGGCATATATATGGAGTATGTATATTACTTTTAAATAAAATTTCATATTTGAATATTTTCATTCAATATATATTTCCTAATCTCAATTTACTTTTGTAAATAGAGAGCACAAAGAATCGATTTAAAGTAAAGAGATTATTAATGTTGAAGAAAGACATAAGCTTAAGTTCCCATCATGGTTTAGGACCCAAGAAAGTTATATGTTGATGGAATATTATCAACTTATGACAACATTTATGTTAGATGATAAGGTCACATAACTGTAAAATGCAAGAGGCGACAACTACATTATATTCTTTAGCATGTGGGCCTCATATGTGTGGGAAAAATATACATATTGTATTATTAATAGGATTAGATTTCATATAGAAGATCAAAATAGTCAACTTAGAAGCCAAAATTGTGGGTTGGTTATTGAGCGATGTCATGACGATGATTTTATTGACTTTTACGGTTTCATATCTAAAAATAAGAATAGCATTACATCAAAGACAAAAGGGTTATTCTATTTACGTGCAAATGGTTAATCTTGTTGACATAAAGGTAAATAAGAATATTACTAGCATCAATATTAGTAAGACATAGTATGATAATGACCCTTTTATCCTTGCAAGTTAAGTGACACAAGTTTTCTACCTCAACGATATTGTATTGGATAGAAATTGGAAGGTTGTTCAAAAGTTTCAACATTGAAATCTCTTTGATTTTTGTGAAATGGATAATGGTCTACTGACTGAGGATGGTGATGAAGTATAGTAAGAGAATGAATCGGAGTTGAATAAAGAAGCCATTTGAATAGAAGATGCAGATATATCATCATTCTATTAGAGAGATGTTGATCCCAATATAGTACAAGTGGATAAAGTACAAGCCAATCTTTTCGTAGAAAGAGATAAAGACTATATAGAGGATGAATTTTATGACAATGAGGATACTTTGGCCTAATATAATAGTAATGAAGAGTCGAATTATAAATTATAGTTAATTGTAAAGTTTGAGAAACTTCAAGGATCAAATATGAGATATTTGATTTTATTAAAATCAAATTAAATTATAATTAGAGTTTAAATTTTAATTATGATTAGAATATTCAATTTTAATACATATAAAACCTTAGTGTTTTTTTCTATTTATAGGAAATAAACATAAGGGAGCTAGCACTCATGTTTATTTCCTCTCAAGAATTAGGTTTCTTTTTCTCTATTACTTAGATACTTTTAGAGGCTAGAACTTGGACAACTCATAATTGACACCTTGAAAAGGTTTCAGAAAAGGTTTTAGTAGGAATTTTAAAACAAGTACGATTCCTTTATTTTATTATTCATGTTTTTCAAGTTATTCACTCCTGCTTATTTCCTCTCAAGAGTTAGGTTTCTTTTTCTCTACTACGTGGATGGCTAGATACTTAGATACATCGTTGTTGACACCTTGAAAAAGTTTCAAAAAAGGTTTTAGTTGGAATTTTAAAATAAGTATGATTCCTTTATTTTATGATTCATGTTTTTCAAGTTATTCAACTATTGAGACCTGATCAAAAATTCATAAAAATTTTAGTTTTTTTGCGCCCATGATTAGCACACTTTTGGTTTCTAAACAGTAGTATCAAAGCCACCTTTAATTGTTTAACTAGAATCAATTACTTGATTGTTATTAATTTGATAAAAATTAAAGGCTTGAAACCTTATTTTATGGAACTAGGTTTTGTTCTTTTATTAAATCTTTAAAATCAATTTTCTTGAAAGTGAAAAACAATGCCTCTCACGTAAGGATGTCAATGGGCTTGGCCGGGCCCGCGTGGCCTACGACCCGACCAACCGATGGGCTTTTTTAATTTAAAAATACAAAACGACGCCGTTCAGCCCATCGCCCGGCCCATAGCCCTCCAAACCCGGGCCAAAAAAGAGCCAGACTGGGCCACATTGTGTTTAGGAGTGGTTAGAAGGCTAGGCTATGGTGCATGGTGTGCCATTAAATACAGATTAAGAACATAATATTAAGTACACATTAAGAACGTAATTGTTGCCTTCCATTATTTAATAATAAAACCAAAGTTTTTTATCATAAGGCTTTATGAGTACCTCAAGGCCCCTTTATCCTAAACATATTTTATCTTAAATTAATAGGTTTACTTAAATAAATTTTAATGATTTAAATTAGTGACTTATGATCATATGATATAGAGGCAAGGTTAGGAATAATATAAGATATATTTTGGCAAATAATTGTCACCTAACAGATTTAGGAGTCACATAAGATGTGATTGATAAAGTTGTTACCTATTTCAAATTAAGTTGGTTTGTTGAGTGATCAATATTAAGTAAGTTTGAATGGGATCATAGCCTACTAGTAAATTGTTTTATAATCTCTCAATTTAATAATGAGGGTTATTATTTTGAATAAAATTATGGGAGTAATCAAATATTTGTTAAAGTCCTTATTTTATTTAATTTTATGGCATAAACTAATATTTTCTTTTTTATGTCTTTCAGTTATTATAAGAAGATGAGTACCAATCTAACGTTAAGTACCATCATTGACACTGAAAAACTAACTAAAACCAATTTCTCGAACTAATTTAGTAACTTGAGAATTGTTCTTAGGCAAGAAAGTAGAATGTATGTTTTTGACACTACTATTCCACTAGAGCCTAGTTCAAATGCAACTTATAAGGTATGGGGAAGATATCGTCATTATATTGATGATGTTAAATAAGCTACATGTTTGATATTAGCATGTCTTGGAGCTCCAAAGGTAGCATAAGAACATAGATGCTCTAGCTATAATTCTACATCCCGATGAGTTGTTTGATGCACAAAGCAAGGTGGAGAGATATCATTTCTCCAAATTACTATTTCAATGCAAGATGACAGAAGGATCTTCAATGGAGTTGCTTGTGCTGATGATGATTGGCTATATTGAAAAATTAGGCCAATTAGTTTTTGTCATAAACCATGAGTTGAGCATTGATATGGTGATATAGTCTCTCAGTTCGAGCTTTTCACAATTTAATATGAACTTCTATATGAAACAAAAGGATGTGTCATTGCCTAAACCATTGAATATGCTCAAGACTACAGAGGGATACCTTAAGAATGAAGTCATTTATATTCTTATTGTGGATTCTTAAATGAGAAAAAAAAAAAAAGAGCTTTAAGAAGAAAAATAGGAAGAAACAAAAGGCTTCTACTATAATAGCAAAGCCAAAAGATGTTGTCAAAAAGAAGACCGATGAAAAGGCACATATTGTCAATGTGGAGTTAATAAACGCTGGAAGAGGAACTGCACAAGTTATCTTATTACCCTGAAAGATAAGAAGCTTAAGCAAGCTACATCTTTAGGTATGTTTAAGATTAAGATCAATCTTTCTAATTATGGTTCTCATATTTGTAATAACATACAAATGTTAATAAGGAGTAAATCATTGAGGAAAGATAAAGTGGACTTACGAGTTGGCAATGGAGTAAGAGTTGTTGTATTAACTATAGGAACTTGTAGTATAGCTTTACCTTTTGGCCTTGAACTAGAACTAGATAATTGTTATATATTAGTCAATAAATGTTATTGGTTAATGAGTGCCATTAATGAGTCCATCAATGTTACTTGTATTAGTTTTTATAATAGCTAATTTTTATTTCTTAGGTTCTTTTGAGTATAAGTGGAACATAATGATTTTTTAAAAGGATCTTAGGCACTAAAAAGAATCCTGAAAAGCAGTGTTTTAAAAACTAGATTGGACATTGAACCGGTCAAAAAATGTTTAAGGTTTAAAGATTCAACTGACATTAAACCGGTATATGATAAATAAGAAGTAAAAATTATAAGAATAAGTAAAAATATAGTATAAAATAAATACTTTATTGAAATAAAATGAACTAATAATGCCTATTAATATATAATAAACTAATAATAAATATAATAACTTAAGTTAAGATTGAATCTAATATAAATTTTAAAATAATATCAATAATAATAATAATTTTATTTCTATATTATTATTTATTTAAAGACTTGTAAAAATTGTAGTATGTTTAAAGAAAGTTAATAGAAGGGACTCTAACTTTATTCTAACTTCTTTTTCAATATCCTTTAAACATACTTCTTTACAATTTAAATATTATTTTTTACACATTCTTAAATTATCTTAAGCAAAATTGCTTATATATACTAATTAATAATTCAATTTATTAAACAAATTCATAATAAAATAATAATTATTTTTTAGCAATAATAATTTAAAATTTCCAATTAAAGTATAAGGAGATAAATAAATAATCTAAATTTTGACAATTATAATTTATTAATAAGATTAAATAAATTTAGTATTTTTAATGATAAAAAATATTAATTTATTTTTAACAATAATAATTTAAAATAAAATTTTTCATTAAAATATAAAGAGATAAATAAAATATATTTTTAAATATAATTTATTAGTTAAGTTATGTAAGAAACTTGAAAAGAAAAAATTCATTGAAAATTCAAAAGATTTTTTAAATATATTTCTTAAAAATCTCAATTTTCTAATGTTAAAAGTAGAGATTGACAATGACAAGATAAGGAGTTACATAGGTTGGTGTGCAAGAGGTGATCTCATGTGAAGGGAGGAAGAAACTCTACTTTTTTAGGTCCCATCTGCTATGTTGGATCCCACGTACCTTAACAGACTCTACTTAATTTTCTAAGAAACCCACTAAATTTTTCCAAGAAAAATGTTGATTTATTACTTAACCGACTAATTTTTTCTTATAAAGATTATAACTACAAACTGGATCAAAAATCAGACCAGTTTGTATTTATTCCGATCAAATCGATCGGCCCAGTCTGATTTTGAAATCATTGCTAAAATGCTTTTAAGAGCGTTCATTATATTCATACGTTTATAAGCATAATATAAGCCCTATAGCACATTGTATAATCAAGAAAGGAGTATTTTGAGTTGTATTTGAGTAATTAATATATTAATTGAGAGAGCAATAATTTTTTTTTGGATTCCTCTTTACGCATGACAAATAAGATTATAAAAAGGTTCCTTTTCATCTTAAGAAAGGAAGATGTGTAAGGGTTCTTCTTTACCTAAAGGAAGATGTATGTACGAAAAGTTTATCTTTTTCTATTAAAAAGAGGATAGTAAATTCCTAATTGGAAATTAGGAAGTGTACATAGTTCAAGAGTTGTTTAGACAAACTCCTATAAACCTATTTTGTCTAACTTTCTTTACTCTCATTTATTATTCTTGTAACTTTTTATACGAATTTTTCGTAATTATTCATTTGAATAGATAATTCATTTATTAGTTTTTGAATAAAAGAACTAAATACAAACATTTCACGTTCTCTTATGTGTCATCCAAGGACCAACAATTATTAGTAAAGCTTATCTCATTCATTGCAAATAGATTTTTGCCAAAATTTGAGTAAAGATTATCATGGCACAACTTTCATCACTTATTAGCTAAGACAACCAAGAAATTAATAGATTTCCATTTTTCAATGGAAATGATTACTTGTTTTAAAGAGCTTAAACGAAATTTTTTTACATGGTTAAAGATTTTGATCTATGGTAAATTGTAGAGAAGATTAAGTGGAACAAAAATGATAATAGGATCATTATATTAAATATTAATGCAATGTATATTTTATCTTCCATATTAGATAGAAATGTGATTTCTAAAGTTTCAATGTATCAAAATGATCATGATGTTTAACATATATTTGATCTTACATATGGTAATGGTTTTTATAATGATATTAATGTTAATAATATAACTCATGATGAGCTTGAAGAGAACGAGAAGAAGGACCAAAAGAAAATTAGAGCACTTAAAGCTATATAAGATAATATTACTAGTTCAGAGAGTGAGGAATCCAAAAGTATGACAGGGAATACATGTTTTATGGATAATACTAATTAGTTACCATCTTGTTTAAATTTTTATGATGTTAATGATGATTGTGATATTGATCTTTCATATGACAAGTTAGTTTAATTCTTATATGTTATGAGATTGGAAAGTAATAAAGTATATCCAAGAATAAAAATGCTTTACAACCCTTAGATGCATGTGTGGTTAAGAATGAGAAATCGAAATATGAAATACATGACATGATGATATATTCTAAACGTGTACCTACTATTAATAATAAATATCATGATTTATTGCATGATAATAAGGTGTTATATTCTCAAAGTATCATTTTCTAAGTTCACTTTAAAAAGAAAAAATTTGAATAATATACATAGAGCCTAAAAGAACTTAAATAATAGTGATGGAATTCGTTTTAGTTATAGAGGTCCTCTGTACAATGTTAAGATAAGTTTTGATAGGGGCAAGCAATTACATGATGAGCCTATGTCTAAATCATCACATGAGTATATTGCATCTTCTAAATATGTACAGAAATCACATGCTTATCTATCATCCTTTAGGTCGAAAGATAGTTCACATTTTAAACTTAAAAGACATATTATTCAAGGCAAAAAGAAGAATATTTTTTATGCAAAGCCATATCAGAAGAGCATGCAATGTTTTGCTCCTTCATATAGGTTACTTCTTATTAAAATGACATGAAACAAGCTCTCATTCATCATAGCCCATAATACAAGCAAAGGACAAGTGTTCGTAATCAATATAGGTAAAATTTTATCAAAAGAATATATTCTATATCAATTAATTGTTTAGCATTACTATCACACAAGAAGAGCTTCATAACCCCTACATATCCATATTAGAGCTCTTTAAGTACATTGCATCTAAAAAAGACTTAGAAAAGCATATATGTCACATTCATATAGGTAATACCCACGTGATTGATATACTTCCAATCATCTTATGTGAGATTTAACTTTTATGATGATTATGGACATATTCATAGAAATTGCTCCTTGAAACAATACTTGTTAAGTAAATATAAAAAGAAATAGGTTGAAAAAGGATTAAGTACTAACCCCCAAGGACTCAAGTTTGTAAAGCTACCTATATCATTTTTTTTTCCAGGCCAACATCAAATAGCATCAAATAAATACCAACAATTTGTATCACCTTTATTCGTATCAAATAAGGAACAATAATGGAATCTCCAGTTAACTTTTTAAAAGAAAATTCATCAAGAGCCTTCATAAGATCCAAGTAAGAAATTGGAACAAAAAGCCTAATTATTGAAACAAGTAAGGAATAAAGGAGAAAACCATTGGTGATACATAAAAAGAGGTATACAATTACTTTATATTAATAGGATTTGAACATATTGACTTAGAAAACATATTTAAAAGGAGAACACGTCATTTCATGTACCTAGGAGGAGAAAGGTGTGTATTGATCTTGGTACGTGAGTATTATAATAATGGTTGTTTGCTTATAAATAACTTGATGACAACTTTGCCTATATGAGAGAGCTTCTGAAAAGAGAAGAGTGAAATTATTTATTTATTTTTTATTTTTATGCTTATAGATTTACATATCATAGACCCTTTTTAATGTTGACAAAAGGGGGAGGGAGTGGAAATGGTGATATATATGTTTGATCATTTATGACGCAAGAATTAAAATGAATGATACATTTCATATTGCTTTAGTATAAGGAGAGCTTATTTATGTCATTTAATTTTTACAATATCACCTAATATTTTTCATTGTAAAAAAAGAGAAATAGTATTGAACTAAGTGAGGTTCTAGCCTATGGTTTTGATGATAATAAAATATATTACTATTAATGAATTTAATTTTAACAATAATAATAGCTATATTGCAATAAAATTAATTGATATATGGGAGATGAAATTCAAGAGAAGATAAAGTGAGCAATGAAATAATTAAGGAAATGAATAAAGTGGAGCATATATGCAACGTAAGAGATTAATCAAGAACAAGTGCATCAAGATATAGAAATCGTTGTAGTTCTTCTTTTAACGTTGTCTTAGTCTTGGCAGTGAATTAATCGGCTTATGTTAGAGTGGGGTCTGCCTATATTAGGATTTCAGAATGCTTTATGCATTGTGTACATATGTTGATCAACTCAATGTCTTTGAAAGAGTTATATTTTGTATGTTAAAAGTTTGTGTGAGTAGAGAAATCAGTCGCGGTAGTTCACTGCATATCACCCCACAAATCCTTTCTTTTTAACTTCGCTATTACTAGTTTTCACTGCTCCAATGCAACGTGAAGAATCAACAAGAGCTTAACATTCTTCTCTGTTTGGCTTATACTTCATTTATTTTGCCCTCTTAATTTTTCCTGTTGTTCAGTCCATACCCTTTATTGTTCTCCATGGTAATTGTCTACGCCATTACTTCTTTACTGGGTTTCTTTTTTGTTTTCTAATGATCTGTTGTTTTCTCTTTCTGGGTTTGTTTAAGTACGAAACTAAACATCTAGAGATTAGTCCGAACCAGCAAAGTGAGTAAAGTCAAACCAGAATTGGAACTTGGTTTCGTAAAGTAACTGTGCTTTTCCTTTACTTTTCGCCTTCAAAATTGCCTTCTTGATTACTATTTCTTCCATGGAGGAAACTTGTTTCGTGATTGAGATGCTTGCATTGCATTGAGTTCCAATTTGAGTTGATAGAATTTGAGCTGGGATTCTTTTTCTGAGAGTGCGTACACTGTTGTTGAATTTGTACTAAACTATTGTTATATTCTCATTCAGTCGACTTTAAAGGGCTTTGTTTTGTTAGTCTTTCATTTGGGCAAATGACCAAATTGGAGAATTGGAATTAAAAGAATCAAGGTTGTTCTTGGGTTTGTGGGTTTTGGCCAGGGATATCTGGGAATCTTTATTTTCTCTCAAATTGTTAGAGATTCAGTCGTCTGATTTTGGCTTTGACTTGATTTGAAACTATGCGATATAATGCTATTAATTGTTCAGGTTTCTCTGTTTATATGGAAATGGCGACAACAATGACAATGTTCAACTATCCAAGAGTTTCAAAGCTTCCTTCCAAAGAGTGCCTTGGTACTGGAGCTGCTGTTTTGAACGTTGCAGTTTGCTTTAAACAGAATGCTTGTGCAATTGGAAGGAGACTCTCTTACCAGTGTTTTTATGTCCAGTTTACTGAACCTTTCTTGGTAAATTACTTTGGGTAAGCCTTGCAAAGCTTATTGATTTAAATGCTCAGGAGGTTGTGAATATATGAATGATTGATCATGTAACACAAGTACACATCTCGAAATTATTTTCTGGGTTTCTTTTTTGTTTTCTAATGATCTGTTGTTTTCTCTTTCTGGGTTTGTTTAGTGGACGGTTTTGGAGTCTGATAACATTTCTATTGGATTGCTTCTGGAGCTAATTATTCAATGTAGCTGGTTCTTGTGATGATTACTCCATGACAAACAATAGATGAACTTTTGCATTTAACACAGAAACTTTCAAGATTGTTTCGTCTTAAACTTCCCTCAATATGATGTGTTCTTTCGTTAATTAAATGTGATTCTTTTTCTGGGTGGCACTCTGAAGATACCATGATTAGAAAATGCTCTTGCCTTTTAACATTTACTTGATATACGAACGGCAATGTTATGAACCTCATCAATTGCTATGTTCTGTTAAATATTTTTTTCATTTCTATCATTCCAGTTTTTCCATTGAACAAATGAATTAATTATGCTAGTCCAATTTTTCCATTCATTTTTCTAAAGTAGGACCCGTCTCCATCATGTCTTGGTTTATGGAATATTGTTGAGTGGAGATTAACATGGTGAATTTTGTAATAAGCAACTCCAACATACTAAAATCATTTGCAGTATGGGTGAACAAAATAAAAATTAAGCACACAGACAATTTTTTCAGCTGCTCTTGGTTTGTATTTGAAAGAGAAACAAAGAAAAGAAAGGTGGGAGTATTGTTGTCATCTTATTACAACCAGTGATGGTTTTTGTTTTTCTTCTTGGTCAGGTGAAAACAGGTTAGTTGCAAAGTTTGTTCAGCTATTTAGTAATTGACCTGACAACTTAGCATATATAACATCACATTTAGGCAGTCTAAACCTACCAAACACTCGCATAATTTTAAGTTGCAGTTTGACTCAAAGGAAAGATGTTCATGTCTAAAAGTCTACAGATTTGTGTTTGCTGTTATTGTTTGTACTCAACTCAAAGTAATTAGCTAGAGGAAGAAACACTAAAAGCCAATTTTGCAGTTGAAATCCTAAAACCACTTCATTGCTAACTGTTTTAATTTTTACTCATTTGACACTTTGAGAGTTTTGTTGGATTTTACACAAGGGACATAACTCTGGCCTTTCCCAACTTTGTTCTGGGCTTTGAAGAAGACCAATCACAGCAGTAGTTTAAGTGTATGCAGGAGGGAGCTGTCTGTTCCTGATATGTCCTGTCCTGATTATGCCTGGAAATAACCCTGACTTGGGTACAAGCTTTCCAGTTTCCTAATAAAGTTGTCTGTATTTTGTATATTTTCAATGGCCTGCACAAAGTATAATATACAAGCTTAGGTATTTCTAGGGATGTCAATGGGTCGGGCTAAGCCTGGGCTGGCCCGATGGAAAATATTATCGGGCGGGCCTGGCCCACGGCTCGGGCTGGTCGCAAAAGGCTGACCCGTGGCCCTACCCATGTAGGCCGAAATGGCCCGTGGGTCGTGGGCAGCCCGTCGTGTGTGACCCGTGAAGAGGCCCGTGGCTCAGGCCGTCTAGCCCTCCTGGGCCGCGGGCCGCCTACCAGGCCGTTGTTGGCCCGAATTTTTAATATATTTTTAAATTTTCTAAAAATAAATTTAAAATTTTGTTGTTATTTTTTTAAACTTAATAAATTATAAACTTTTTTATTTTATTTTTCATATTTACAACATATGTATATTATGCATATATGACTTTTTGCTTTTTAAACTTTTTATTTTATTTTTCATATTTACATAATATATACATTATGCATATATATATTTATATTAATCTTA
>JANQBM010000001.1:15470280-15481487 GCA_025594535.1 Erythroxylum domingense | reverse complement strand
GAGAAATAACTTGTATATAATTAGAACACTAACATAATGGAGCTCTTAAGGCTATATTTGATTGGATGTAAGATTTTGAATAGAATTGAATTATTTATAATGGATGTAATATTAAAAAATTGTTGTTTGACAGAATTAGAAGAGTTCATAATGTAATATAGTAAAATATTGTTTAAAAGGAGGGTTTATAATGTAATATAATGAAATATTGTTTACCATTTTATATTCTATTCTAAATCCTTCAAATCAAAGATTACTTATTTTTACTATTTAGAATAGAATGAGATGTAATATGAAACTCTTTCCTTCTATTTTATTCCATTTCATTCCATTATAAACTCTCCTCACCAACAATGAAATAATATTACATTTCATTTCATTCCATTAATAACCACCCAACTAACATAGCATAAAAGAAGAGGAAAAAATGTTTTAAAGTTATTTTTTATTCACTTTTAAATTTTAATAAAAGTCCCTATATGCAATACATGAAATAAAAAAACATTAAATTTTCAAAAGTCAAATAACTCTTAAATAATTATTTAGTCAAGCAATTTAGTGTTGCTCTAAAGGACTCGAATTTCGAATATATCTTGTGAAAAACTTCTGGAAAAAATTAACGAATTATATCCCATAAGTAAAATAAGCAAGGAAATAATACACAAAAATTTAATGTAGTTCACCATTTAATTTGGGCTACATCTACAGGCTAAAATTCGAATAAATCTTCCACTAATAAAAAATTAATAGGTACAGAGAGTGAAAAATGACACGATAAAATAGTAATACTTACACACAAAGTGTTTCTCAAATTTATTATCCTTAAGATAATATCCTCATTACTTTTTCACTCACCATTTTAGGAAAACACTTCCTAAAAATACCACAAAAATCACTCTCTCATAATCACCATATATTACATATATCAAGGATATCTATAGAAAGAGGGAGGAAGGGTCTATTTGTAGACCATCCACTACAAGCCTAGCTTGCAAAATGCAAGTTATTGACAGCTTTTTGTCTTCTATTTTTTTAAATAATACAATCTTATAGAGCATTGGCAGTATTTCGTATAAGTCAGTACCATCCTATAATTTGACCCCTACAAAATACATGGGGTTTATTGTCATTCTTACAGATGATCCACAAAACTCAAACTTTTCTTTTAGTAGAACTTTTGTCATCATATTTTATGAATCTTTTCAAGTTGCAATAGCTTTTTCTTTAATACTTCTTTGATCCAGTTATATCTTACATCAATATGTTTTGATCTTGAATAGAAGGAATTCTTTCCAAGGTGAATAATACTCTAATTGTCACAAAAAGTTGATATCTATCCTACTGAAAACTAAGTTCATCAAACAATTTCTTCATCTATAGAAACTCTTTGTATGCTTCAGTTTCATCAATAAATTCCACTTTAGTGATGAATAGAGCAACTCATTTCTGAAATTTCGATTACCATGACATAGCTCTCCTTACAAAGATAATTAAGTAACATAAAATAGACTTTCTTAAGTCAATATTACTGGCCATGTCGACATAGGCTTAGTAATTCCAAAACATAAACATATTTTGAAAGTACCATGTAGATATATGAGAATCCACTCCATGACACCCCAGTGTTCCTTACCAAGATATGAAAGGAAATTATTCGTTATTCCACTTCGTAAGCAATATCTGACCGTGTACATATCATGACGTCCATCAAAATTCCAACTACAGAAACATAGGAGGTTTTCATCATCTCTTCCTTCTCTTCATTCATCGAAGGGCATTGCTTAGTACTTAGCCTAAAGTAATTAGCAAGAGGACAACTAACCGCTTTAGCTTTATCTATGTTGAACCATTGAAGTACTTTTTTAATGTAGTTCTCTTGTGATAATCATAATTTATTGGTGCCCCTATGTTTGATAACATTATGTCAAAAATCTATTTTGTTGGCCTAAAGTCTTTCATGGAAAAAGACTTGCTTAACTAATTCTTCAAACTGTTAATTCTGTTGATATTTTGGTCAACAATCAACATATCATTAATATAGTGCAAAAGGATAATGAAATCATCATAAGAGAATTTCTGTACAAAAACACAGTGATCTAAAGTAGTCTTTTTAAAACCCTACTCCCTCATAACTAGCTCAAGCATCTTATACCACTGTCCTGGTGCCTGTTTTAAACCATAAAGACTTTTTATCAATCTATACACATGGTCCTTTTCCCCTTTTCCTTGAAACCCTCTCGCTGTTCCATATATATCTCCTCTTGCAAATCTCCATGTAAAAAGGTTGTCTTAACATCCAATTGCTCGATTCCCAAGTCTAGTTTGCTACTAAACTAAGCACCTTATGGATGGATGTCATTTTCACAACTAGTGAAAATAACTCGTCAAAATCTATACCTTTTCTTTGGTTGAATCTTTTAACAATCAATCTAGCTTTGAATTTTGGAAGAGGATTATGTTTTTCATGCTTAATCCTGAACACTCACTTATTTTTCAAAGCTTTCTTGCCTTTTGGAAATTTCACCAGCTCAAAAATTTTATTCTTATGCGAGGACTTCTTCTCATCTTGCATGACTTTAACTCATTTCATCTTATGTTCATCTATCATAACCTCTTGAAAATTCTCAAGTTCTCCCTCATCAGTAAGTAATACGTTTTGATCGTTGGAGTATCTAATAGAGGCTTGTCTTACTCGCGTAAATCTCCTTATTAGAACCTGAGCAGTCTCTAGTGTTAGTGGTTGATTCTAAAAATCATCTTCATTAGAATCTTCTTCTGATTGATTTTGAATGGGAGCATCATCATCAGCTATGGTTAGCTTACAATTTTTAACTTCATTTCTAAGTTATCTTGGCACGATTTTTGGAGGAATTAACTATAAATCCACTGGGTCACCATTAGTTTTTGGAACATCCTTTTTCACTTTGTCAATATCTTCAATAGTTTGGTCTTCGACAAATATACCATCACAGCTCTGAATCAGCTTCTTCTGAACTAGATCATAAAGTCGATAGTCGAATTGATCTTCTCCATTATCAATAAATATACACTGACAAGTCTTGACATTAAGCTTGGATCTCTCATTTTTAGGAATATAGACATAAGCTTTGTAGACGAATATCCTTAGATGATTATAGGAAATATCCTTTCCTAACTATACTTTCTTCGGAACTTCAAATTGTAAAGGGATGCAGGGTGAGCTATTTAACATATGTACTGCTGTGAATAAAGCCTCACCCTAAATTGTCTTTGGCAACTTTGCATGTGAAAGTAGGCATCTAACTTTCCTCATCAAAGTCCTGTTCATTCTTTCAGCTAAGTCATTCATCTGCGATGTCTTTGGAGGAGTAGTTTGATCGAATACTATGCTTTTTGCAATAAATGTCAAATGGTCTAATGTATTCTCCAATATTATCTGTTTGAATTCCTTTCAACTTCTTCCTAATTTGTCTTTCAACTGAGGCATGGAATTGCTTGAAAATATTTAGCACTTGATTTTTAGTCCTAAGGTGTATACTCATATCTTCCTAGAATGGTCGTCAATTAAAGTTATATCAAGCACCATTTAGTGACTTTGCCATTTGCCCACAAAGATCTAAGTGTACTAAATCCAACACATTCTTCATTGTGGAAGGAGAGAAACTTTTGAAAGCAACTCTTTGCTTTCTTACAAGATAATCAACACACTTCTTTAAATGCACCTAGTCAATTCCAAATAATGTCTTCCTTTTCATCAACTGAGTCATTCCCTTCTCGCTCATATGATTGAGTCTCCTGTGTCACAATTAAGTTCCACCATCTTTTTTCACTAGATTCATAACATCATTGGAGAGCTTTGCCTATATCATGTATAACTTTGAGCACTTCTCACCTTTGGCGATTAACAAGGAACCTTTAGTAAGTTTATATTTGTCATCTTTAAAAGTGTTGTAAAAACCTTCATCATCAAGTATATCGATAGAGATCAGATTTAAGCAAAAATCAGGAATATGTCTGACATCCTTAAGAGGCAATCTCATGTCATTGCTGTCTCCAAATAAATATTACCTTTTTCAGTGATTTTAGCCAAACCGCTATTTGCCATTTTAACAACACCAAAATCTCCTTATGTATATGATGATAAGAGTTATTTATGTGATGTGGCATAAATAATGACATCACTGTCACCTATCCAGTTAAACTCACATGATGTACTATTCACACCATTATTATATGAGACAATGTGAAAGTCATTAATGGTGGTAGTCACCGATGCATGTTCATCATTACTACTATCATCTTTCTTGAATTCTTTGCCTTTTCTCTTTTCTTCTTTGAACTTCCAGCATAATCTTTTGATATGACTCTTCTTCTTATAGTGAAGGCACTCAATATTTGCATATTTATTTGATCTTCCTCTGCTCTTATCTTTAGAATTTGGACTTCTAGATTTGCTTCTCCCCCTGGATCTTGTGACCAAAACTTCTGACTGCATTAAAAAGTCAAACTCTGTAATCTCTGTCTCATCTTTTCATTCAGAATTTCGCTTTTTATAGATTACATATTAACAATACCGTCAACTGTAGAATTGATAATTGAAATCTTCAAAGTCTCTCAAGACTCTGGCAGGGAGGTAAGCAAGAAAAGGGCAAATATTTTATCATCAAACTTTGTGCCCATTCCTAATAATTGATCAACGATCTTTTGAAATTCGTTAAAATGATTTGCTACAGAGGTACCTTCTCAATATTTTATCTGCACTAATTTTGTCAAATAAAATAATTTATTGTTACCAATTTTTTAGGCATACAATTACTCGAGCTTCTTCCACGACGTCTGTATGTGAGTCTCATTGCAGATATGATTATATACATTATCTTTGACAAATTGCCGAATAAAACCACATATCTGCTCACGCTTAAACACTTACTCCTTGTCCGATTTATTTTCAGGTTTTGTTGTAGTGAATACCGGTAAATGCATTCTTGCGATGAATAGAAAATCTGCATTCTTGCGATGAATAGAAAATCTTGCATCTTATTCTTCCACATGTGATATTTGAAGTTATTTAGGCTAATCCTCTTGCTTATTTTTGCCTCTGTCTTTAATGAGAAATCCTTTGACACAAAACTAAACTTGGCTCTGATATTACATGTTGGGAAAAATTAGCGAATTATATCCCACAGGTAAAATAAATAAGGAAATAATACACAAAAATTTAACGTGATTTACTCTTTAATTTGGACTATGTTCACGGACTAAATTATGAATAAATCTTCCACTAATAAAAAATTAGCATATACAGAGAGTGAAAATGACATAACAAAACAATGTTATTCTCACACAAAGTATTTTTTAAATTTATTATCCTTAAGATAATATTCTCACTATTTTCACTCATCCTTAAAAAAAAACGTTTCTTCAAAATATCTAAAAAAATCACTTACTCGCGATCACCACATATCACATATATCAAGCATATACATAGAAAGGAGGAGGGTGGGTTTATTTGTAAACCATCCACCGCAAGCAGTGGAATGCGAGTTGTCGCTTAGCTTGCTAAATGCAGACATTTGACAGCTTAATGTCTTTTTTTTTTTTTTAATAATACAATCTTTTAGAGCATTGGCAGTAACCTACGTAAGTTTGCACTACCTTACAAAAACAAACATAGTGGGATTATCATTACTTTTCTAGCATTAAATGAAACATTATTACCACTTCATCAAGTAGAAGCAAAAGCTGATCCGAACCTAATCAATAATATTGTTTACATGCATGGAAACAACATGCTTTCCTTGCTTAAAGATATTTTTCAAGGTTTAAAATAATGAATGACACAACGTGGAAAATTTTCTTTCAAATAACGTGGTTGGAAAGCAAACTCATGTAGTCCCCCTCTTTGATTATAAATGCATAACAGCTTTCTTAAAGGTTGGTTGAAGGGTAAAAAAATGATTTTCAATGTCTATGTTGTTTTATTATATATTGAATCATGATTGAACCTTAGTGACAACTAAGATAGTAATTCTCATCCTAATTTTTTAACAATCAAGTAATATTTGGAGATCAACAATTTCTGAAGAAACAGTAAGTGAGTGAAGAAGCTGGCGAATTTGCTCGAAGTCTGGGTCAAGTAGTACAAGTTTTTAAAAATGTCTCATCAAAATTACAGAGTGTTTTCAACATATGCAGTAATTAAATTACTTGGAAGTGTAAAGAGGGCGAAGAGGGCGAGGGAGAGAATGAGTTGAGGCAAAGACGTAGTCAGAATTGGGTCAACATTAGACTTCTACATGTCACAAACTTTCTCAGAAACAAAAAGGAGAAGAAGAGACACTCATGCAAAACCATTAGTTTAATGCTTTTTGGTGGGCTTGACTTGACAAAATTGTTCACAAACCAGGAATTTCAAACCACACCGCCTCCTGTCTTCTTCACTTCTTTATTTTGTTATATATAATATTCTCCACATAATAAGTACAAAGTTATCGAGGTCATGCTAGCTTTTCACGTGAGAAAATGAACATGTGTATCTTATCTCTCTCGCCATGACTTTCCACCATGTTTCCTTGAAACAACTGGATCCTGGACTCCTATTTATATCCACCTGCTTCCATTCATTTGTTTCAACACGGTTGTATGCTCAGGTTGTTGATCGGTTAACAATTTATCTCAAGAATTATTCAGTTGATGTCTTCAGTTGGTCAAATTTGAGCGAGTCTCGAAGCATTCTTCTGGGTCCTGCTTTGGTCTTCTGAAAGATTCAGAAGGAGGCTTGCTAGTTCATCTTTGCCTGTGGATATGGATTATTCCTCGTGGGTTGATACTTCCTTGGATCTTAACTGTAATCCATTTAGAGGGCACGAGATGGGAACTGACCGGTTTGGATTGGCCAAAGAGATGGATGCCAGTTTGATGGAACGCCCGAGGAAGAACAACGTTTCTGTCAAAGAACAGGTCAGTTTCTGAAGATAACTTTCTGGGATCATTTTCTTTTTGGTTTATTTATGATATGGATTAGCATATCGTCTTCTGTCGTGTTTTCTTCTCCAATCTCTACTGCTATCTGGTGATCTTTTTCTTTTCTTTTTTTTCGAAAACTGGATGTGTGCTGAAGACAGAGCATCATTCGTCCATGCAATAACAAAGAAACTGAAATTTTGCTTATTTCTTGTGTCTTTCTTTCTGTGACTAAACATAAAATTGAAAAAATTTCCAGGATTCAAGTTATCTTTCAGAAAACGAACGCAACTTTCCTACGATTCCCAAGTTGCAGTTGTTAAGATCCTTTATTTAGTAATGAATTCAACAAGTTGCAGTTTTTTCCCCCAAAAAAAGAATTCAACGAGTGGCCCTTGCAAGTTTCCATCTTTAAACTTGTGAATATCCAATTTCAGGACTACTACTTTGCCTATTTAGATGAGAAATTGATAAGTTGATGAAAAATAGTGAAAAAAAATCAAGAATATTTGTCTTTGTTGCTTTTTGCATTGGAGCTGAATTATCTGTACTTTCACTTACAGACTGGTGCTTTAGTGGAGGAACTGAACCGGGTTAACGCAGAGAACAAGAAGCTAACTGAGATGCTGACGGTAGTGCGTGAGAACTACAATGCTTTGAGAAGTCAGTTAATGGAGTACAAGCGTAAGAATCAGGACATCGAGGTTGTTAACTCTAGAAAAAGGAAGTCTGGAAACAGCAGCAACAATGATAACAATGTTGATATGAATGGAAATTCTGAAAGCAGCTCAACAGATGAAGAATCTCCCAAGAGACAAAGAGAAGAAGTTATCAAAGCAAAGATTTCAAGGGTTTATGTCAAGACAGAAACATCAGACACAAGTCTGGTAAGTTCACATTCATTAGGATGTAGAATCCATTTGTAAATGGATAAAGAAACAGTGGATTTCATCGTTTCTACGGTTACTTTTATTTTTTTTCTACATTTATACCTTCATTTATTGATAAGGGCTTACTTGCAGGTTGTGAAGGATGGATACCAGTGGAGGAAATATGGCCAAAAAGTCACCAGAGACAACCCCTGTCCAAGAGCTTACTTCAAGTGCTCGTTTGCTCCAAGCTGCCCTGTCAAAAAGAAGGTGAGCAGTCATGATAGCTCTATGTCGTTCTCCTGCTACATAAGTTCAGTTTCTTAGTGTATAAGAAGTTTTAGATATATAACATGAATCTTCCTGGAATGCCTCGGTCTGTCCTCAATGAGCAAATGCGTTAGAAGCTAGTAGAGAAAAGATCTGGTGAATGCCGATGGCCACCTGCTTTTAACTAAGTTTGCTGTATCACTTAACTATGTTGTTGCTTATCATTTAAATTATGAAACCAATGAATTGTATTTTCCTATGATCCGATGAGTCCTTTTACAAGTTATCTGATCAGATTATTTCTCTCTTTAGGTGCAAAGAAGTATAGAAGATCAATCCATCTTGGTTGCAACTTATGAAGGAGAGCACAACCATACAAATGCCGCACAAATGGAGGCAACGTCAGGTTCAAACCGTACTCTGACCCTTGGCTCAGTACCATGTTCTACTTCACTTGCCTTAGCTGGACCAACTATCAATCTTGACCTAATAAAATCCAAGTCCAGCACTGATGTCAAAAATTCAGTACCAAGATTGGATGCGCCAGAAGTTCGACATTTTTTGGTGGAACAGATGGCCTCTTCCTTAACGAAAGATCCCAAATTTACTGCAGCACTTGCAGCAGCCATCTCAGGAAAAGTGTTCCAGGAGAATCAAACTGAAAAGCGATGAACCTTTTATATAGTATGTCAGTTTCATTAGAGCATTAGAATTTTGGACTTATATGTAAATACAACATTCAAAAGAATGGAAAAATGTATCTGCTTAGACTTGCTTTTGATAAGTTGCTGCCAGTGCCTTCAATATTGTTGATCCGTTTCAATTTAGAACTGATACAAGTAAATGTTTGCGGATTGGTACGACACTAAAAGGAAGTACGTTAAAATTCAATCACAGGTGAAAAAACGAAAAGGTCTTCAAATGGACGATACCAGTATGGAATGCTCGAACTAAAAGAGAGTCCCGTTCATGGTTCACAAATTCTTCAATTAGGCGTTCTAAATTGACTTCTAAAGTTTTTTTTTGCACAAGACTACTGCTGAACTACATAAGTTGGACCCCCATTGGCATATATGTTGGACTACATTTGACAAAGACTGCTGTCTTACCATCCAGTCATTGGGCTAGTGTCTATAATGGATTTTATGCAGAGAGCAACTTGTGTCAAAGATAACTCAAATTCTTTTCATACTTCTGCAGGGAGGGTAGAGATGAGTGCAGAATTGAAATATTTACATCTCTAGTCAAACAGAAGCGCCTTCTCTTCACGGTCCCTTGGATTTTACCATAAAAGGTTAGTTTTTCTACGATAGTTTGTATCCTCCTATGAAAAGTACCAGCTATTAAGGACTTTGCATTTCGTAGGCACAAGGATCTTGACTAGTGCAAGCCTTTAGCTATTCATCCCTTGAAAAGTAGACTATAAGGTGCTCATCCCTACATGCCTATTGAAGATTATGCACTTGCTCTGCTGCCAAGATTTTGTCCACTAACAGTCCAAATAAATTTTTTATTAAAGTTATCTTCGGATAATTTTTTAATCAGTTTCTAAAGAAGAGAAAAAGGGTTGGAGCTTGCTAGGATTTAAATGCATATTAATTAAAAAAATTTCAAGTAATCAAATCAAAGATATTATCTTCATATAATTAACCAAGTTTTCTTATACTTACAAGGAATAGATGTTTATAGCCGTCTTTCTTGGTTGCCAAAGCCACAATCGTGTTACCTGGTAGAGATTCTGTCAAGTAGTAGAACAGTGCGAAATTCGATAATATCAGATCAAAAGAATTTTAAGTTCATTTCACCGCTTAGAGGTATATAATTTGTTCATGAGTGAGCAAGTCGGCTAAGTTGCCGACTATTCAGGCAGGAATTTCAAAGTAGCCCTTATGTCAAAGAAGCATTAGTAGGTCCTTGAATCTGAGCCACAACTTCATGGAGTCCCTGGAGCTAAATGGCTAAACCCGTGTGCCACCGACAGGTTGATTTCTGATATGCGAAAGAGCACGTGTTCTGAATAGAAAGAATGGAAGGGATGGATCAAATTGAAGAACAACTTCTTCCATGCCTTGTTTTTTTATTTTTTATACATATACTTTCTATTGGGTGTTGACGTCTAATTGCAGCATGAGCCAAAATGTATAAAATAACTACTTGCAGCAACTTTATAGTGTATGTATGTACGTATGTATGTATTGGCAACGACTCCACTCACCCCATTGAAGGGATGCAATGGAGTGCGTCCACCGCAAGCTTATTTGAATGAAATAGGCACCTATCTAGACAGTTGCCCACATCACTCTCTTTGCCTTCTGTAGAATTCGCTATTTTACTCGCTTCTCTCTCGTCCTCTTGTCCATTCTTGGAATCCGAAGCAACTGATGATATGGTCAATATGTATGTATATAATGTGACAGTTGGTCCTACACTCAAAACTCACTTCCAACAAGATCACCGCAAACGAACTCTGCTTTTTGGACTCTTGACTCGGAACTGGGTTACTTTCTATGAATACTCAAGTTTTGAGATTATGGCGATGACAACTTTTAACAAGATTTTATTATAGAATAGTAGGAGATCGAGCTCATTCCTACACCAGAGAAATTTGACGTGCATCTTCAATTTTATTTTATTTTTTATTTAATTTTGGGACAGTGATTAGGTCAAAATTCATGAAGAGTTCCCTGCATATCACGTTGAATCAAAATCTCATTCAAATTTGGGCATATAAAATAAGAAATCTCATGCTTTCTGCCTTCTAATGATTCACAGCAGCGAGCACATCTAAATATAAGAGGTTCAGGACTCCGCAGTTAACCAGTATCTAAATTTATGGTCATGAAAGTTCAGCCAAAGCACCTGGAAGCGTAAGCAAATAAAAAGTTCCCTGCCTGTGGAGTAGATAATTTGTTCATGGGAGCACCACTGCACTTCTGTCATCAAGTAAGTGAATTACATACTGGTCATCATGAACCGGTACTCGGAGAGTGGTATGAATCTGGTTTTCAGAAACGCACAAAACAATTTAGGAACTTCAACTTGGAAGCACTTATTGTAGTCTGCAATAAAGAACGAAGAAACAAATGGAAGCTCTGGACAATGAGGATTGACATTTGACACAATAAA
>JANQBM010000001.1:15453913-15470180 GCA_025594535.1 Erythroxylum domingense | reverse complement strand
TTATTGTAGTCTGCAATAAAGAACGAAGAAACAAATGGAAGCTCTGGACAATGAGGATTGACATTTGACACAATAAAAGAAGTGCAAACGTGTTTCTTAGTTGCTAGAATCTAAATCTAGCTATATAATCAAATTTAGTTCATTATAACTCATACTGAAATTGAGTTCAGCTGTAGGAGGCCAGTTTGCCTCATTTATATGATAAACAGCACAGATGACATTCCAGGCAACAGCGGTAAGTATTTCAGCAGCTCGTCATGAAAGCTGACTTTCATGGAAAAGTTCAGGAATCTGAAAAGTTGAAATCATTTCATCCCTAGAGATATAGTATAATAATGCAAGTCCTAAATGAGAGAGAAAAAAAAAGATGATTCCTTGTTACTTGCTTTCATTTCCCTATTTCCTTTTCCTGATAAACTTAAATTCTATCTGGAATAGCGGTGAAGCTGGCTTGAACCGCTGGGGACAATAGAACGAGCAGATAAGCCATGTTTTTGGAGCAATAAACATGAGGATGACATCGCCGTGGAATTGATTTCTCAATCCTCAGTCTTCTTTCCGGTCTTCACAGTTAAAAACCAATATCCTAGACAATTTGTTAAGGAAAGACAAAAAATGGAGTACTGACAAGACGTTGTGTGCTCAAGTTTGCAAGTACGTGTAGAGATTAACAAGACAGACCCCATAAGAAATTAGTTTGTTTCTCATCATAATTTTCCTCATCTAAAATTGCCTGTCAATATGGTTTTTCAAAGTGTTTAACAATGAGGCTAACCTCTTAACATTTTGTTGCCTCGCACTGACGTCCTTTTCCAAATTATTTACTTTTCAAGGTTGAAGCAATTGTTGAAGTGTACAGGACTCTGGAATAAAAGCACCTGGGAGCCAGGTTACTGATCCGATACAGAGCATGTTAAATGTTATTGTTGCAAATTTATGGGTTATCAGTTTGATTTTGATGACAACCTTTGTAACGGTACCAGTATGGATTCAAGATTACTGTTACTCTGATCTGGGACGGGAAGTATTTCTTCTCTGTCAAAATGTGAAGACCATTGATGCAATACTCTCACTTCAGTTGGCATTGTTATGTTAACATCAGCATTGTTATTAAATGTCTATTATATAAGAAATAGACAACTTTGTACCATACCTTGCTTTTTAAGTCATTAAAACTAATTTAGCTTTTCCACTTACCAGTTCATCAATAATTTACTAGTTCTAAAAACCCATCAAATCCTCTGTTCTTGTTACTCTGTTCTAATCCTATTCTATTCAATCTTATCCGTACATTTATGTAGAGTTCACGTAAATGTACAGATGAGATTTAATGGAACATAATAGGAATACCATAACTGGTACAAGAGATTTGATGCTTTCTAAAAATGCTAGAATTGATTATGAGTGTACCTAATCAGCCAAACCTTCTAATAAGAATGATACAACAATTAATTTATAAAGCACTAAATCATATGAAGTAGCCCCCTGAAATAAAATGCATCGGAGATCAGAAACATAAGCAAGACTCCGTCACATGCCAAAATAAGTTGCTCTTTTATCCTGAAATGTTCTAATCTTCTTTCGAACAGCTAGTTAAAGAAAACCTGAGGTTTGTAACATGGAAGTTTCTCTTTATGCACATAGCAAATTAATCTTGATCAGCTGAATCCTTCTCTTTATAATCTGCAACCCACACTGAAAATTGCTCTAGAGCTTCTTCCATCCATTTGTGCCGGCAATTCTCAACTGCTTCTGGTATAGTTAACCAACTTCTTGTTCGTGTGCTCTGCTCTGGCCATGACTCAAGCTCCTCCTTAACCATTAAGGCAAACATCGCAGCTTTACATAAGCCTTCTGGGCAACAATCATCTTGATGTGTTTTACTCTTGAAGTGATAGTCTCCTATAAAATCCTGAACCCAGAGATTACAGAGGTTATTTAGGTTTAACGAAGAACTGTGGTTATAGTGTAAAAATGTTGCTAGGACTTGGGATAACACGTCTAAAAGGTACAAACTACAAGTTGTTTAACAAGCTAAAGGATGCAGTCGTAGGAAATGTACCGAGAAGTTGGTCAAGGATGCAAAGGTATCTTATTCATGAGCCAATAGGTGTATGTATTTATAAATTCATAAGTTAGTATTCGAATAATTAGATTTCACCTAGTTTTTTAATATTAAGGTCCAAGTATCCACAAAGCAGAAGACTATCTCTTCCTCACCTCCACCACTTTTTGCTCCTCAACCTCTCTTGTTCCATCCACCTGATAACCTAATTATTGAAAGGAAAAACTTCCCCCCTACAATTTGATTTTACTCTTTTCTTTTGGAGGTTTTCCTTCATCAGAGGATTTTTGTTCTCTCCCTTTAAATCCACTAAGAAAGAAATACCAAAGGTCTGACACAGTCATAGCATCGTCACCAATTATATGCTTTGGTATTAGATCTTTGGGAAAAGTGATAAGTTAGTGAAACACTGCATTTAAAATATACTCCGAAAGTTATCATTAATATCCATAACCTGGTTATTAAAAGGTGATATACCAAAAATATTTACCATTTTTTCCCCTCGAACTCCGGCTTCTTCTACAGCTTCTCTTGCTGCAGCTTCTTCAACAGTTTCATCATTTTCCCACCCTCCCTTGAAGAAAATAAGAAAAGAAGCTATTATGAATAGAAATGAAAGATTTAGCATATGTAGGTATGGAAAATAACATGATAGATGGACAAGATCGTTTCATGAGAGGACATGTTTTCCATCTTTGGATCCTTCAGAGTAGAATGGCCTGCAAACCTTCACTCATCTACCCAGATAAGGCAAAAGTAAACAGAAAATGAAGTATCCCAAAATGTAGTTGGTTTTAAAGACAGGCCTTAACACATGACCATGCATAAACATGCCAGAATCTCTAGAACTCCAATAAGGAAAATTATTTCAAGTCATATTCTACTCCAGCACAAGGACAAACATGTATCATTGACAGTGCAATGAACAAACAAACGCAGGAAAAATGTAAATGGCAGAAGAAGTGCCAGAAAGCATATCACCTATATACCTTTGGAAACAATAGACCTGGTCCACTTGGCGAGTTAATCATAAGAACCTCAACAACCTTCGCAGAATCACTGTTTCCATTATTATCAAAAGCTCTATATCGAAATGGAATGCACCTGTCAATCGGATCTAATAGCTTAGCAATTTAAAAATTGAGCTATGCGTAACAGCAAGTAATCAAACAACTAATCACAAAGGGCACTTGACTAGTTATCAAAGAAAAGAAACTGAAAGAGACACTTGACCATAGTCAAACAAAAGAAATTTATTCGCAATCTATCTTGGAATAAATCATTTATCAGGTATAGGGCTACAATAGAGCAGAAAGCTGATTAAACATAGGGCAATTCTCCATTGACTTCTCTCCTATTCCCATTATGAAGCACTTCCTTGCCAATTAATTCAGTGAGTATACAATTTCATAAGCATTCAGATAGCACTCTGTATCCCATACTCTGGAAGTACGCCAAGATCCTTGTGAGTATTAAGGAAAAGAAAAAAAGAAAAGAGGGGTTTCAGTATCATCCAAAACGAAATAGTGATCACTACTCATGAAAAGGTCAAAATATGGTTACAATCGTTTATCTCCAGCTCACACTTCACGCAGCAACACAATACCGCATAGCTTAATTTATTTGGAAACCCGTCTAACCAGATCAACAAACACCAGATACCAATAAGATACACATATATATAATTATCAACAGCAACTCCATTAAACATATTGAACAAAGATCAAGATGAGAGGAAGAATGCCCATTAATCATTATTTCATTCGATAGATTTCTCCTTTTCTGTCCCAACACAACACCCCCATCCCCACCACTTCCACCCAAATTTTAAACAGTGAAAGATAAAAGAAAGTCAACCTCGATACAGTCACCGACCGTGCTAACAACGAACATCACAGGCACGATTAAAAAAAAAGCTATAATCCTATTAAAAAAATCTAAATTTGCATTAGTGATGATGAGACATCGCAGTGCATAATCACATCAATTATTAGAAATCACCTTGACAACATCATTCCAATGAAACAAAAAATCAAAAGGCCATTTGCAAAATAAACAAAAGACAAAGAGATACCCGGCAACAAGGCGACAACCGCCCTCGTACCGCTGTTGATGTCGACCTGTACGGGCTACCAATTCAGACATACTAAAACAATTTTCTCCTCTCTGTCTATTCTAGCTCAATCTACGTATCTATTCTATCAATATAATCTAAAAAGAACTGTACTTTCTTTAAGATTGGCAATATAAACAAACTGGGTCATGATAGAAAGCGGTGTTGGCGAAGCCCGTTTGGTCGTTGAATCAATATCTGAGAGAAGCTCATGCATGCAGTGCTTGAAAAGTCCGACATTGCAATTACTGGTTCTGGAAGAGAGTCGCGATTGCTGTTGTTGTAATATTGATTCAATTCTTTTGAGCTTGGTTTATGCTTATCTTGGAACAAAGAGAGAGAAGAGAAAGTGGTTAAAAAATGGTGATGCGCATGAAACGGATCGGACCTGAAGGGTTAGTCGAATTCACGTGTTGGTGTTATATAGGTTTTTACTTTCCATTCTAAGACGCGGAACTTTTTCTTTTAAATTAATGCCCAAGTTTTAGTAATATTAATGTAATTTAATTACTAAGGATTCCAAGCATTTTCAAAGTAGAATTTACCAGTCAAATCATTGATCCACCAAATCGATGAATAATATAATATGATATCAAAGGACATATTCTTGGGCATCCGTATCAAATTCAAAAGATAAGACTCAATTTCAATTTCCATAGTTGGTGGCTGTGGCTTGACGGCTTATTTCTGTATCTATCTCACGGCTCCTGGAGAGAAACAAACGCAGAAATGGAGGACCTTTGGAGTGGCAATATCTGGTTAATTTAAGTCCTTGGACGTAGGTTCTATATTTTTATTATATAGGTTGGTGTGGCACTTAACCTTGCCATTGATTCCCCAGTAATCATCTTTTGCCGCCGTGCATTTGTTATCCATTCATGCTACATATACCTCAATAGCTGCTGTTTTGGACCATATATGGTAAACAGAGAAGACTGTACGTACAGTACATCAATGGTATAGAAGAAAATTTCCAAGTTTGATGGTTCAAGAAACTGGACCAGACTTAATTAGGACTTGAAGAGGGTGGCTCCACCGTATATATGGGGAATGTTCGGTTTCTGCTTGAACTTGCTGAAATAGTAAAACAGATGGGCCATTATATTCAACTGTCTGTATCTGGGTGAGTTCTTGCCAACTTGTAAGAGATTGAAGATGCTGCGGCTAGGGACATGAGGGCAAGGCGGGCTGCAATAGCTGCAGTATTTTCAGCTCCAGAGGAAGATGAGCCAGCACTTCCCGAGGCCATTGCGCTTTCAGCTACATAAACTGCACGCTGCCAATATCGGAAGCTATAGATGAATCACTTGAATATAATGGGCCGTAAAAATATGCAAGACAATATAATATGCGCAGGTATAGTGAGAGACAATCAGAGACTAATTACTTCACTGTCACTGAGGCCTGGACTAAAAGGAGATACCTTAAAGCCCGGCCTAGGTATGCAATGGAAAAATTCGAGAGTGGGTGAGAAATATTCAAGAAAATAAAGGATTTTATTGGGAATTTCACATAAGCAAAACAGAACAAGCAAATAGGGGAATTTGTGGGATGTTCAGTTCTTTTAGGCATAGTTGTCTCATTCATCAATTACAAAACTACAACAGAACCATTCTGGCATTTTTAGAACATCAAGTGCAGACAATCCTACATTTAACTCTAATTGGAAAATCAGCAATCTCAACAGAGTAAATATCAGTTTGCCTGGCAGTATCTTTCGCAAGAAACCCTGTCCGACTGTGACTACGGGGTGGATATGTCCCTGTTAATGTAGGTATCTCTCAGTATCTGTTGAATGCAAACATGGTGCTATCATGACATCATGCAAGGCTAAAAATATGGAAAATGACTAAATTTATAGAAGTAAATCATAGTGGGCTGCAATATAGAGTATGGAAAATGGGGTACACATGCAGAAATTGAAGGCTTTGACCATGTCTTAAGCTAGATATTAGGCATTTTTTATTAATGGCTATTTTGTAGTTAGTAGTGGTTTGTGATCACGAAAATTTTTTGTGTGTATTTAAGGATGTTTTTCAAATGAAATTTTTACAGTATTTTCATCTATTTTTCTTTGTGTTCCTATTACTTCCATTTTTGTATTTTTGCCTTAAGTATTTAACTCCTACAAATTGGTATTAGAACTATTTTTTCTTGAGGAACCATGTGAGTTTGAGGGTAAGGGTACACCACACTCAGAAGTTAAACCAAACTTGTTACAAACAAAATCATCAAGTCATGCCATGGATTTTAAGACACCTTTCACAACTATTATTGCTCCAGCGTTTGAGGGTAAGAACTATTGGGAATGAGTAGCTAGAATAGAGGCTTGGGAGGAAAGGTGGGCATGAAGGCGGTCGAGGTAGAAAAGCTTTGAAAGTAGAATCAACAATCTAACTCATTTTCTTAACACAAGCAGTCAATAGATTGGGAAATGCCCATTTCACCATCTGAAAAGCGGATGTTAAGAGTTGACAAGAAGATCAGGCAAGGTTGGCAAAGAAGGAATGAAATCAGGTAAATATAAAGACAGTTACTACTAAATTTTTTTAATACTTTTTTCATAAGTTGTGTTTTCTTTATTAATCTAGTTTATGTCGAGATTGGGTTGGTGAATGGAATGATTATGTTAAACTCGAGGAGGACTACAAGTTTTCTCCCTTTTCAAACAACTCAACTCTTGCTCAATTTAGGAATCACAAAGAAAGAAGGCAAAGGAAATCAAAGGTGAAGGCATGTCTAGTTGCAAATGTTTTCACCAACAATCTTTAATAGAATTGCGACCTTAAAGTCAACAAAGGAAATCTAAGACTTTTTCAAGCAAGAGTAAGAAGGCAATGAGAGAGTTAATGGGATGCAAGTGCTGAATTTAATTAGGGAGTTTGAGATGTAAAGGATGAAAAAGATAGAAACTGTGAAGTAGTGTGTTGAAAGACTTCTCAGCGTTATCAATAGGGTAAGGTTGCTTGGAACTAATTTTGTGATTTTAGAATTGTTCATAAAGTTCTTGTGACTATTCGAGAAAGGTTTAAAATAATAATTTCCTCTCTGGAGAATTCTTAAGACCTCTCAAATATCACCTTCGCAGAATTGTTAAATGAATTACAAACTCAGGAGTAAAAAGGGCTCATGAGGCAAGAATGCTTAATTGTGGGTGCTCTACAAGCTAAATTGCAGATCAAGGAATGTGGGAAGTGGAAGAAAAAGAAAAGAAATAGAACAATACTGAACAAATTGAAGCTGCTAATAACAATAATAGTAATGTAGGAAATAACAAGCCAAGTTACTCTTCATGCCAACATTGTGAAAAAAGGAGTCATCCAGATTTCAATTATTGGAGAAAGCCTGATGTCAAATGCAACAAATGCAAACAACTTGACCACACATTGCAAAAATTTGTAGGAACCAAAATCAACAATAAACCAAGGCACAAGTTGTAGACCAACAAGAAGAGGAGCAATTATTTATGACAACCTGCTTTCCTATAAGGAAGATGGTGAAGAAAATGTTGATGAAGCTATTTATAGGAGTCTCATAGGATGTCTGATGTATCTCACATCAACTAGGCCAAACATTCTGTAAGATGTGAGTGTGTTGTCAAGATTTCTACATTATGCTAGTGAAGAGCATTTCAAAGTAGCAATCTGTGTGTTGAGATATGTAAAATGGACTATTAATCATGGATTGTTGATTAAATATGGTAATGATTTTAATTTCCATAGTTTTTCTAATAGTGAATGGGTAGAGTTTGTAGACATGAACAGTACCTCAAGATATTGCTTTACACTTAGTTCTGGTGTATTCTCATGGAGCTCTAAGAAGCATAATATTGTGGCTCAATCAACCTCTGAAGCATAATTCATAACTTCGACAATAGTTGTAAATCAAGTCTTATGGTTGAGGAAAGTATTAGCTGATTTGCTTGTGGGACATGTGGAGAGCATTAGAGTTTTTGTGGATAATCAAGCATCAATTGCAATCTCAAAAAATCTAATTTTTTATGGAAAGACCAAGCACTTTAATATCAAGCTTTATTTCCTTAGAGAAGAAAAGAAAAGTGGTGAAGTATGCTTGCTTCATTGCAAGACTTGTGATCAGTTGGTTGATACTTTCATTAGGGCTCTTTTAAAAAACATATTTAAAATTTTGAAAGAGAAATTGGGAGTCTGCAGCTACTAATGCAAGGAGTGTTGATGTAGGTATACCTTAGTGTTTACCTTGTAGAAACTGAACACAAAAAATTTGTGGTTGAATATCTTATTATAAAATTCAAGATTTATTGAATAGAGCCAAACAAGATTTCGGTTCCAACTATCAATTAAGATATATGCTATCTTTATTAACAATGATATATTTTATTAATATAACAATATTTGATTGTAATATATAATTGGAATTTCAATCTTTAACTTTTTGTTTAAATTTCAGCTTTCAATAAAAAGTTTTGATGGCCCCTCGTGTGAGGTTGATGATTTTTAGAGATTAGAATTTTTAAAAATTTTAAACTTTTAAATGAGTAAGATAAGAACTCATCTAAGAAGAATTAAATTATAATGAGCCCCCACAAGTAATTGGATTAGGATGGATGAGCATCTATCTAAAAGTATATAATAAAGAATTGAAAAAAAGATAATTATTATGACATTTTCATAATATCTGATATTTATTAAAAGAAAATGTACAAACGAAAAATAAATTTGAACAACTAAAGATATTTGAAAGTATTTTTGAATTCTTATTTGATTCAAAGAAGTTGAGGTCGTTAGATGATAATGAATTAAGTGAATTTTAGTAGTTTTTTGTGATAATGTGTTAGATGTGAATTTAGATGATTTTTTTTAATTAAAAGTGTCAAAAATGATTTTTCTAAATAAATTAATATCATCTATTGAAATTCTTGAATTTATTAAAGTTGCATATTGTTTATCAAATTCTATTGATTGTAATTGTGACAGTAACATTAGTTGAGAGAATATTTTCAAAGTTAAAATTATTGAAAATCTACTTGAGGTCATCAATATTATAATAAAGGTTGAATGATTTAGCTATTTTATGTATCGAGAAGGATATGTTGGATAATATTGATCTTGAAACTATTATTAATAATTTTCCACATATAAATGTGTAGAGAAATATTTTTCATAATTATGTGTGTGTATGTTAGTACAAGTCTTCGTTGCCACTATTATTTTTAGTCATTTATTAGTACTGATATTTGCAAGATATTGTTAGTTGTTACTATGATCATTTAACAATTTATTAAGTACGAGGACTTGTGACTTAAATCACTTATGTATAATTATAAAAATTTAATAATAAGAAATATTTTTAAAGTTTATATATACTTTATTCTTGGCTTATAAGACATTAGGAATGTCCTATATCAACGTAACCCAGATTACAACATCCATATTATCCAAGAAACCAAACCTTCTCATATAACGCTTAACTTGTCACCTTATCGCGAGCGCACTTCCACACGTAAATAATATTCCAATGTATGTTGTATTAAACTTAACTGACATGGAAGATGCAACAAGTTATTTTCACTAAGATTCCGAGTTAAATCTTCAGTTTTTGGACAAAAAAACCAAAATAGATGAACTCTTTAACAGATGCAGTATAAACCAATATTAAATAAAAAACTAATTAATATGGTACAAACATGTAATAACACAGCGAAAAAGAGAAAATAAGAACCAGAAAAGGGAGTTCAAAAGGCTAATGGATTGACATGCAGGTAAAAAGAAACCATTTCAATGGACCTCCTTATCAGGAGGATACTCTTGAGTGTTGTAGTCAGCTTCATCAGAGGAAGCTCTAACTATGAAGCATCTGTAGTATATCCTATTCCTCAATTTCCTGTAGAATCTTGGTGAAGTAGAAACGCAGGTATTGGCAGATATAATTGCATGTGATGCAGTAGCTATCTCTTCAGTCAGTTGATATGGTTCACAGAAATGCCAATTCCAGTAAAGGTAAGCAAAGTGTGGGTTGTCCTATCTCCTGGGTTATGGAGACTTTCTCCTAGGAGGGTGAAAGAAGAATTTTATGGTGGGGACTTTCAGCGAGCTATGTGTAACATACATTAAAACCTAACTTGGGAAATTTATCATATCATCGTCTTTTCCTGAAAACTTTTTCCTTTTTCCATGTAAGACTTTAATAAAAGAATTCCATATCCAAACCTCTATCCTTCTCTTCGTTCTCAGCATTCAAAGTCATATTCTTGATGTTCATAATAATTACTATTTTTCAATTAAACCGAGCGAGCATCGCGCAACGAGTCTACTGCAGTAGAAGTAAAACCTTTACACAAGTAAATAGATGATATAGATGTCAATAAAGTAATTTATACCTAACATAAAATTTATAGATATTTTCAAATTAATGTATATGCGACAGAAAAATGAGTGTAAACCCACGGGAAACAGCTGGACTGGAGAGTGTTGATGAACAAAAACTTCCAAGAGTACTCATTTACTCTTCCTTCTGAAACCCATCATATTTCTTATCTTCCTAAATACTCCGCTTGATGTCCTTCCGGGAGGTTTCTCAGCAGCGGCTTCTTTTTCAGTGACTTCTTTTCCGGCAGCTTCTTTTTCTTTGCCTGCAAAACATCACTCATTTTTTGTGAACATCAGGAAAAAAACAAAAACATTCTTCCACTTCACTAGGAATATTATATTTTGCTTATAGAAACAAGAAAAAACATGACCATCATCTTAATATGGAATTGTCACGCACATATGACCAACAAGATTTGTCCTTGGCAACACGAATCACTGCATTTTGTTTGTCCTTTTGGTTTATTAACCTTTCATTGATGTTCCATAAAGTTATCAAGCTCCTAAACTCGGGCCATGTTAAATCCAAAATATGGGAAATGTATGTTCGTAACTCTAGCAATTTTGGCTACCATTTGTACTTAACAAAATTTAATGCAAATCAAAGTCTTATTTTGTGATCATAATATTACAGGTTTAATTTACGAAATAATGTTTTTATAAAAATATAAAGAAAAGACTGTAGGAGAAAATGTATACAGCATCAACACAATTAGCTCTCTGTTTCTTCTAAAAAACTTGTGGATGTAATTACCAGTAATGGCTCCATCAGGAGTAGCTTCTGAAGAGCCCAATAACTCAGGCTTCTTAAGCCAGTACTGCTCAAATCGCTGTCTAGCATACCCCATGTAGTCGAAATCAATTTCATTGACTCGATCCTGAAAAGTCAAAATGTTACGAGAGAACATCATCAATCCCATGCAAATTAACTGCCTGAATGATTTCTAACTTGTCATAACATGTGATATAAACAGAAAGTTATCAAATTTATTGCAAATTCAGTAGTCAGTCATGTAGTCCATGGTCCAAGCTTGTACCGAGATAAGGCCCCATAAGCCCCAAAAGAGATGGCTTGCAAGTCCATATTTCTCTATTTTTTTCAGTAGTTGTTCCAGATCTCCATCGCTAGAATGATCTCCTGCACAAGATCCAACCAACAGCTTAGTTTCCAAAACTATAATGGCTTCAACAAAAGATCCAAACAAACTTTTTTCGATTTACTAATGCAAATTATACATGAAAATGCAACATAAAAAACTTAGCAAGAGAACCCAAAATTTAAAGTTAAATGCAATATGCAGAATTGCAGAGTGACACGGTAGTGGTGCTTGCAATTCGGCTGGAAAATCTGTTGTCCTTGCAACGTAGGCTTTGAACAATCACACAACACCACGCCACTATTGCAAGAGAATTTTTAACACATCCGGAACAGCCAAGTTAGAATGACAAAGACGCAGAATTACCTGATGCATTCAGATTCAGATATGCTCGTACAAAGTTTTTTCGCTCCTCGAAACCTGTTACAGCACTCAAATCAAATAAAGAAAATACCTTTCCTCTGCAGTCAGGCCAGAGTTAGAAGTTAACCGCACCAGGGTATTTACTGTAGTCCAAAACATGAGGTGTATCAGAATGGTAGTCAGCAGCCATCCCACAGAAGTAGTTTGCTATATCAAAGCCAACAGGATTGTAACTAGCATACTCATAGTCCTGGGTAAAAGAATAATAAAGTTACTATAAATTATTATTTGCAAAATTACATTCTGCGCGATGTCTGTTAATGTTCTCTCTCAAGCGTAAGGTTCAAGGATAATGATCCTTCAAGTAATTTTAAGAGAAACCATCAGAAAACGTTTTGACAGTAAAGATGTAACAATGGGCATGTGACTGCGCAAAACGAAATACAGAAGAAGCCGCCAATCAACTTCTTAAAAACTTGAGATTGAATTAACCATCAAAAGAGACAAGAAGCTTACAATAAGAGTTATCGATTTTGTCCGTTCATCGATCATTATGTTACCATATTGTAAATCATTATGGCAAAAACCTATGGATTCATCCCCTGAAAACTTCTCTTCTAGTAGCATAATTTCCCCTTCAATGGTGTCCAAGCGAACAGATTCAGCATCTTCCGAAGAACACAAACTTTTAGCTGATTTAAGCCACGTTCTGACAGAACATTAAAACAGTACTTAGTTCTGAATCACGAAAAGGACAGCAGTCAATGAAGGTGATATCAAGCATCCTGATCATGTTCGCGTGAACAGAGAAAAGGTATCACATACCGCAACTTATCCCATAAGGATATTTGCTTTGGACCAGCCATATCAAGACCATGGAACTCCTTTAACTTTGCTGCTATAACAGCACATAAAGCCGGATCACGCACATCTGATGCTGACAATGTCTGAAATTCATAAAGAGAGATGGTGCACAACATGTGTACCATCAATGGAACATAAATTTTCTGTAGACCATCTAAAGTGCCATTTGATTTTACCAAACGCTTGTTTTGCCTATTATCTCTTTGAGTCGCCAAACTTGAGGAATTTAAAAGATAAACTGAAAGCACCACATGCATGGGCATCCTAAATAATAATATTACTGAAAATAGGTTAAACTTGCAGAGATTGACGTGGTTAAAAAGTTAGAGATGTGAACAACATTATCATCGTATATTCACCTAGAATTTATTGATAAAAAAGGAACAAATACAGAAAGATTTGAATGTTAATGAATAGTGAAGCATCAGCTTACTGACGAGGAGAGTCATGCAGGTTTCAACAATCACGGTTGGGTTTGACCAATAGTACATAACTGAAAAAATTAAGACCACATGAAACTCCATTCCTTGCATTGACCTAAGTAATTGTGACAGATCATGCACACTTTTACACCATCGGCAACAACTAGGTCATACATTTGATCTATTATGAACAAGAAAAAAGTGATCAATTTCAAGTAAATCGTGTAATAAGCAAACTAAAACATGAATTAGAGTCTAATGTGCAGACTGTTAGTTAAAAGATAAGAGAACGATTTCCAAATGCCAACTTACCCGTGCATGGACAAACTCTTCAATCCGCCCATTTGCGAACCGTCCAAGCAGATTAGGCCCTTGCCCTTGCTTAGACATGAACTCGAATGTCCTGATCTCATCATCTCGGTTGAAGAACACCTGCAAACCCTCACCATAAATCCTAACCACAACCTTACGCAATGCTTCTTCTGTACTTGTTGGCCATTTTATTTCAAAGACCTCGTTAGTCGTGGCACCCTTGAGAGGGATGATCTGCAATGCATTAGCATCAAGAACATCCTCCCACTTGGATGCCAATGATTTTAACATCTCCTTGGCGTTTTCTGGAATTCGATCACCTCTATTTTCTGGATTATTTCCTTCGGTACCCATAACAAAAGACCCGATGACACCTCAAACCCTTACTCAACCAAACCTATCTTCTAGCTGCAACAATAGATTCTGAAACCAGAGGAAATTCATTGAACAACATCAGAAAGCCCATTTTAAAATTCCTTTCGCATCAATCATAAAAAGTTACAATCTTTCAGGCAACCCTCAAAGACAAATGTCCCATCAAAGAAAATTCTAATATAATCAGCAATAAGGACTAAAGGGGTAGCGATACGTTGAAGCAAACTTATGGATCAAATACAGTAAGTGATCATAAACATACGAAAATACGTATACTACCAACGTCTTACTGCAGGTAACGCTTACCAACTTACTATGTCTTAGCAAATCCTACAACAATCACAAAGAGCTTCAAAACCAATGAAAATTTTCCATTTTCCCGTTCATGTTTCCTTAAAAAGTTTCGAACTTGTGTGTGAGCAACCAAAAGGGCCACATTTTATGGAACAATCAATGACAACATGATTTCTTTTTACGTAGAAGAATAATACTTTCGAAGTTCTTTGAGAAACGTAGCTTTCAATAAGAAACTCACCAAACTGGTGGGAGAAAAAGGGGGGGACGCTGCGGAAAGAAGAGGTGTGAACTTGTAAAGTAGTAATGTCATTAAAGTAGTTAAGAAGTGAATGGCTGTGAGTGATTTTCGAGAGGAACAGAAACAAAGTTTGAACAACGAGTCACGACTCTCGGAATCTCAAAGAATGAATGAAACATAATTACGATATACTCTCCTACGTAAAAGCAGAGAGACAGAGAGGGGGCGTAAAATATTCTGCGGAAATGGTGGTTCATGGACGGTCACTTCAATCGTCTTGTCTTCTTCAGGTGATGACTCGTATTATTTACGGAGCAACCAGGTGGCCACTCACTAGTGATATTTATAGTTTTAATATTTAAAAATTAGATAAAAATTAAACTAATAAAATAAAAAATTTAAAGATTGGACCGATACTAAATTATTATAAAATCGATATATAATAAAAATTAGATATAATTAAAAACTTGAAATATAATTAAAAATTATCTTTAATAGAATTTAATGAAAAAAGACATTCAAATAAAATTAGCTTATTTATTTTAGTTTATAAGTATTGATTAATTTATAAAAACTAACCAGCTAATTAATAAATTTATTGATTTTTGATAACAAAAATTATTAAGATAAACCTTCATTTAAATGTCAAAAGAACTATGTTCAATAAAATAAATAATATAGTTGAAATTACTCATCTTTCTAAGGAAAGTTGTATCCATAATAATTATTTCTCCTTCCTAAGTCCATACAATATTTATTCTCACAATCTTTCTTGAGCCAGAAGCTTTCGCACTATTCTTACTATCCTAAAGTAAAAGATATTATTCAAAGTTCCACATTGGAATAGTGTGGTTTAAAAGTATGTCGATATGGCAATTTGCCAAATTAGAAATTTTCAAACAACTAATAACTCTTTGAAGAGGTCAAAATCATACCCATCGAAACATTGGTTCTATCATATTGATTCTCACCCTTTATAGAAGAAAAGGGATTCCATCTATTGCTTGAATATCTCTTCTTTACGCTGCCTATATAACACAAAAAATGCTTTAATTGTTACCTTATTAACCCCTAAATAATAGAAATGTCATCCTTACAATTATTGATTTTAACATAAGATTTGATGATCCCACTTTGTCTAAAAGTTTACAAGTTCAAGTTCAAATTATTGGAGCTGAACAAAGCCTTACAATAATTATGGTTACATTGCACCATCAAATGATTTATTGCTTACAAAATCTTATTGTAGATCTCAACTTTCCAAACTTTTCTTTTCACATTATAAATGGTAATAATCAAACCTGTCACTAGATCACTTTTATTCAAATCCCAAAAAAATTAGCATTAATGTAGCTTGAAAATTTGATTCCTATAAAATGGATCACTAATTACCAAAAGGTGTTTCATGCTCCTCATAGACATTCTATCCACACTACCACTCCACCCATTCTCAAGACACGGAGTGATGGATTTGTTAAATCCATGTACTCTAGGCCTAATGATGAACAACCTGGATCATCTAGCACATTTGGACCAATTTTAATGCTACAACCAATTTTCACACATCAGAAAGGAAAAATTGGAGCCACTATCCACTATGTACATTATGACAGCAAACCTGTGTATATTAGTCATCATTGAGGACATTTCATATGGCATGTTGATCCATCCATATATGAACAAGATTGTGAGATACGTTGTAACACCCCAACTCCTACCGGACCCGAACCCGATATCGACAGTGATACCCGGATCCGTGCCCCGCGAAGGTGGC
>JANQBM010000001.1:15421047-15440527 GCA_025594535.1 Erythroxylum domingense | reverse complement strand
CCAAGGGACTCGCTGAGCTCGTTCGCGAGCCTTCGCAGAGCTCGTCCGCGAGCCCTTGCAGAGCTCGGGTGTGAGCCTTTACTTTTTGGGAGAAAATTGACAACCTATCATCTTCATCAAAGTCAAAGTTATGTTTTGATCTATTAAATCCTGTGTCCACATCACTTAAATACATTGAACAAAATGTCAAGCATTCATTTGCTATATAAGCCTCTGGAATAGACCCTTTAGGTCAAGCTCTATTATGTACATAATGCTTAAGAGAGCATAAATACCTAAACAAAATATAAAATATTAGGAATTGTTACTAACAAATAACTTTGAAAAAGTAAAAGTTAATATGAATTACCTTTCAATTGGGAACATCCATCGAAATTGAATCGTCTACAGAGTTTTGTTTCATTGGTAAGTGAATTGCCAAATGAACCATAACATCAAAAAGCGATGGGGGGAATACTAGTTCAAGCTTACGTAGAATCAAAGCTATGTCTTTTTCCATTTTGTTAAGCTCTTCAACTTTAAGTGTCTTGCAAAATAATTGCTTAAAAAACTCTCCTAATTGACCCAAAGTTACGGGCACATCCTTCGACAAACATGCACATATTCTAACAGGAAGTAATCGTTACAAAAGTAAATGACAATCATGGCTTTTCAACCCTGATACTTTTCCCTTTTTAACATTCACACAACGACCTATATTTGATGCCTACCCATCAGGAAACTTCACTGATCGGAGAAATTGACAAAAAATTGTTTCTCTCTTTTTGACATTTTGTAAAAAGCAGGGGAAATAATGTGTGACCTATCATCTCTTCTTTTCAAATGCAAGTATTTTTTTAATATTCATGTCTTATAAGTAAAGTATAGCCTTAATTGTGTCTTTCGATTTTTCATCAATTCCTATCACAGTTTCTAAAATATTCTCACAAATAGTTTTCTCAATGTGCATCACATCAAGATTATGACTCAACTGTAATTCCTTCAAATATGCCAAACTAAAAAATATGCTTTTTTGTCCAATTGAGTTCAACATCATTTCTTTTTCGCTTTTTATTACTTAGGTGTTTGCCAGGTATAATGTCACCCAAATCTGATAGTTGGTAAACAATATCATTACCAGATAACTGCAACGAAGTTTCACCCAATTATACGACTCCATTAAACAATTTATTTCTTCACCATCTATGCTCATGTTCCAAATAACAATGATGACCTGTATAACATATTTTACTTTATAACTTGATGATTACACATAGTACAAGCAATATATCTTTTAGGGCTCCACTTATACAAATTTCCATAACTTGGGAAATTATTTATAGTCTATAAAACAGTGGCATGCATTATAAATGTTTCACCTTGAACAAGTTAAAAGTTAAAAGTTGAAATGTTAGGTTGGGATTGCCGACTGATGGATTCCAATCTTTTGGTCAATTTGGCTAACAGTATTCATCATGGCCAGTCATAATTACTCCTTATAATTTGCCTCTATAGATGTGTATAAATGAGGAATTTATGTTCTTGATAGTAATTGTGCCAGGGCCTAGAAATACAAAGCATAAAATTGATGTATTATTACAACCATTGGTATCTGAATTACATCATCTTTGGGAATATGGTTCAATAAAATGTGAATTTCAAGTTAAAAATATGCTATCAAAAAGAAAACAAGATACGATGCAGCCAAGGTTAAGGTTACCATGATTTGGAGCCAGTTACTCTCCAGGTGAAGCATCATATTCTGCAGCTGCTATAGAATCAGGTGTTGTACCTCCAGTTATTACACTTCTAGATGAGGCATCACCTTCTGTACCTGCTGCTACACCATCCAACAGTCCTACACCATCCACCACACCTACATCGATAGAGATATCAGGGATAAACGTTACAGATAAAGGAGGCAACTTTTAGCCTGGAGCTAAGGGAGTAGTAGATGGAAGAAGTTACATAAAATTATCAAAAATCTATGACTGAAAATACATGCATGATAACACTATAGGTTTATACTGAACTTATAGGTTTTAATTTGAAAATTATATAAAATTGCTTATATATCAGGTTGATGATAACATTATAGGTTTCTGGAATGTGCTCAAGAAACATGACATCCAAGTTCAAAGAGAAGATGGATCTTAAGGGTCATATATGGAAAAATATCTCTCAGGCGACAAATGATATTTATTATTAGGAGTTTGAGGTACAAAAATATATTCTTTTGTATTTTTTATCTAATTAATTTTATACATTAGTTAGATAAATATTGTAGATTATAAGTACTTATAGTATGTCTTTCTTTTTTTCAGAAAGAAATTTTTTGGGATTCCAAATTTGACGTAGTAATTTATAAAGTATAGGGAAGGTGAGCTCATACATGTTATACAGACTTTCTTGATGCGATATACAATATTGGTGTACGACCTCCTTATATACCTGAAGAAATATGGAGTCGTTGGCAGCAGTATTGGATATCACCTGAAGCAGTGTTTATTTCACATTGCAATTCTGCAAACAAATATGGAGGACCGAAGGGAGAGAGTCTTCCTTATTAATAATAATTCTTAATATTATCACTTATTAACATAACTCCTGATAGGACCAAATACAGGAAAACATTCAACGAAAGTCTTAACACTCTGAACCTATTGATGAGATTCATATATATTTTGATGCAGTGGGTGGTAGGGACTATCGTAGTAGGATCTTCGGCTTAGGTTCATTTGCGAACATATGCTATTCACAATCCTCCATATCTAGTACAGCTGCATCTAGTAGGTGGTCTGCATCCAATGATAAGAGAGTTGTTTAACTTGAGAGCACGGTAGAGAGGCTGATGGACTGCATAATCCAACTCCATAATGAGATGAATTAGTTGAAGGGGAGGGGCAGCATCTCATCGCAGCAATCAGACCATCCGCTTTCACCATCTGCATAGCTTAGTTTTGTTACTCTCAAGTCATTTTGTATGAATTACATATTTATTGTTGTAGATAATAATTTTTTATTATCAATTAAGATAACTTTTACTTTATATTATTATTCAACTTACTACTTAGATAAATTAAATGTAGAAAAAATTCCATATATTATCACCAGATAATTGTAGAAATTAAATATTGATCATAAGATTACCAATCAAAATTAAATTTACAACTTAAATGTATGAAAAATAAATAAATAAAATCTCGATGCATTTACTAACGGAATTATAATATCCGTCGGTAAATAATTTACTGGCGAAAAAACTTATCGTCACTAAATTTTCTGACGAAACTTCAACACCTTGCCTATCGTTAAATTTACCAACGTACATACAAAATTTGTCGCTAAATTCACCTTCGGGGCACAACTTACCGTCGCTAATTGTTCCGACAGATTTTTAAAACTTTGTCCGTCAGTAATATTTACCAACTAAATATTTCTGAAAATTCCATCACTATATGCAGCGACGGAAATAAAAATGTTCGTCGGTAAATTATCGAAAAAATATTTATATTTCGTCGCTAAAGATTATCGACGACTCGTATGATCAGTAATTTTCGTCTACAAATTTGCTTACTGACGAAAAACCTTGATGTTATGTCAGTAATTTTCATTGCTAAACACCCATTTTCTTATAGTGTGTGTTTTTTTGTTCTTCTTTGATCTCTTGGAAAAACAAAAAAACAACGAGCGTATCAAAATCTTCTACTGAAGTTGGATATCGCAGCATGGGAGCAACATTTTATGAATTATAGTAGATAACTTATCTTTTACAGGATTTTCACATTCCTACTCAATTTCCAATTTCTTTTATATTGTGATAATCAATCAGATTAACATATTACTGCTAATCATGTTTTTCATGAATGAACAAAGCATTTGGAGATCGACTGTCATATTGTTCGAGACAAATTCAAAGCTAGTTTTATACATCCACAGTATATCTCTTCTAAACAATAATTGAGTGATATTTTCACAAAATCTTTAGATGGTCCTGTATTTCACAGTCTACTATTATATGATTAGAACCAAACTCCAACTTAAGGGGGGATGTTACAATTGCTAAAGATATTGATGGAATATTGGCAGAAGTTGAAATAGCTAAAATAGAGTACTAGTGTTAGTTGAGGAAGAAGTCTTGAAAGTTGACGATTTTTTTATATTTAGTTATAGAGTAGGTAATCTTGTAATTTAAGCAAACATGGAGACTGGATATGTACTAGAAAATAATTTATTCCAATTGATTCATATAACTAAATGATGATGAATAAAGAAGTAGACTAACTGGTTTCTGTACAGAAGGCAAACTGGAGAATAGTGGAGATGAGAGTTGTTTTCATGTTTTCTTTAAATTTTTAGAATTTGTCACATAACTGTATCCATAGAGCCTATGCAACCTAAATATAAACAAAACCTATTAAAATATCCTCTTTTTATTTTTCAAAGTCAATTTCTTATTTTTAACTTAATTAAAAAATAAATCATATTTACTAAAACTTGTTAATTTGATCCATTGGATCATTTAAGTTAAATTAGAATTCAAAAGTTATAATTATAATTATAATTATAAGGCAATATCATAAAAGTAAATTTAACTAGAATTATAATTCTCAGTCTAAATTATAATGCTTTTCTCCTATATAGAAATAGATTTTAAATTTTAGTTATGTTTTAAATTTTCATAATAAAAATCTAAATATTTTTGATATATATTGAATAATTTAATAATATGTAACAATTATTAATAACGTTCCTTTGGATAATTTATTTAATAAATTTTAATCACATTACTAATTCAATATAAATAATCGTTAAAACTAACCAAAATTAAAAACTTTGGTGATCTACTAAAAGTCAAAAGCAAGTGTAGATGTACTTGCTTAAGCTTGTAGGTTCTTGCCCTTTGATTTAGTATAATGCATGAGGGACTGATATTAATCACTAGATATTGAAAATCCTCTATATGCAACTTATGTGACTACTCCTCTATATCTATAACTAGATTATCTTGTTATGCAGCCATCTCTACTCTCTTCTATCTCAATTTTGTCTGTATGTTTATTCAATTGTAGGATCAAATTGAAATAGAGAATCTAAGCCATCACCCTGATTTCCCATCTTACATTAATTACTTAAAAAAATGGAAGAAATCTTAAGTAAATGAAAATAAAATAAAACTAAAACTAAAACTAAAACTAAACTAAAATTAACAAACATAGCAAGTGTAGTTCCTTGACTACTACAATGCACTTGATCTAGTAGATAGCTTACTAAAACTAGAATGGTTTTATAGGATCAATTCCACAAAGAACTAGTGACTAATTTTATTAATCATAATTAAAAAATAAACTAAATAAAATCAAATTTGATTAAAAGATAATTAAAAAATGAACTAACAAAATAAAACAAATAATTAATAAAAGAAAATTTGATAAACAAATGTTAGAATGCTGAAGTTTACTTATATAAAATTTTAATTATCACACACAATTGATTACCTAGGTTAAAATAACAATTAATGAGGTATTTATGCCCTCCATTAAGAGGCACACACATATCTAATTAGGTAACTACCCCTTTTGATGTATGATTTAACCTAATCAAACTCATTAAGTATATTTATTCAATATGATTTTCACTAAAGTCTAGGATATTGTCGTTATCTAGTGGTAAAGTATTTATTCTCCTAATGTATGAATTTTACTTCCCTTATTAGTCCTTCACATAATCTTAAATATTGAATCTATAACAGCCAATCACAAATCCAATATTAAGAATAGGGAGAATAAATTCAACCTATTAAATATCAAACCATGTACAAATAATTGAAAAATCCTTACAAGTTAATCCTTAATCTTAACTAGCGTTTCTAGCCACTAAATGTAATAAAACTAAATAAAAATAAATACTTCTCAACATAAATATAAAAAAAAAAAGAACAAGAGAAGATATCACAAGCTCCTCCAATCCATTTTCCAAATCTTCCTTTAAAGCAAAGAAAGAAAAAACTCTCAATACTCATCAAGAACTTCGCCAGAAGTTATTCTAAAGATCCCTATGTAACTTTTAATGCAAGTATTTATAGATAGGATTAACAAAGTAAAGTCCTAGAGAGTTTAAACTTGAGAAATCACATATCCTCTTAAATTGAGTTCGAGAAATGGTACCTTACTAGTATCAACATCGACACTAGTCTTGTTTTGAAACTTTATTCTTTGTGAGTTAAGGTGCAACTAATGCTTGACACTAAGTTATAACTGACGATTGTTTTATACTATTTCTTTTTAAATTCAAGTCAAGTCGATCTCTAGTCTAGGATCAATTTTAGTGTTAATCTTATTCTACTTCTCAGCTTCTTAGACCTTCATGTAGGACAGATGCCTATTGTATATGCATGTTTGCTGCCTACTGCGCCTTATTCACCAATTTCTTTACTTTTTGACATCTTTGAATTATAATTAGCTTCTCATGTATTCCATAAAGTTGTTCTCTAATTTTTTATCTTCGAAATGACCATGTAATATTTTTTATTGGGCAATTATACAAAAAGCAATACAAAATCTTGTGTTATCTCCTCAAATTCATCTCTTATAAGACAAATAACTAAACATAAAAAGATAAGATAATCCATATAAAACATATTATAAAAGTACTAAATACCAAGTAAATTAATCCCAAATAATACTTAAAATATAAACCTACTATTATTCATTAAATTAAAAAATCAAGGTTAGGTATTAAATTAAAAAATTCTCAAAAAGGTTAGGCACTTTTGAACAAATTTATTTATTCAATTTTGATTATTTTGTACAATATTTCTAAATTTTTTATCATAAAAAGGAGAAGATTATTGGACCAAATGAGGTTCTAATTCATGATTTTAACTATATCAAATTGCATTTTTATTAATAAGTTAACTTTTATTGATACTAATAGCCCTGTTATAACAAGACAAAGTAAAATGTGAAGAATTAGAGTCAATGAAAAGAATAAATCCATGAACAATTTAAGTGTAATGGACCAAGATTAAAAATAGAATGAAGTTATTCCATATATAAGACATTATAATAATCTTTCTTACATTCTTTTCTTAATCATTCATATGATGGGGTTCAGGGGCTCAATATTGCATAAACATATTTCATTTTGTACACAATGCATAATTTTATTTGATTTTAGAAAAACCCTTTTAATGCATCAAAATACTTCTCAAAAACTTTGAAATAATTTTTCCTTCAAATGAATGTGTTCTGATTTTCAAAATAACTTGGAAAGTTTTAAAAATTTTGCTTCCCATACGAAAATAGCATTATGAGGAAATGAAATCATTCATGTGCTCATCATTAACAATTTTGGTGAAAGAGTGGCAAACTGGGGTTTCAGCAATAAAACCTGCTAACACGATCTTTTTATATTCCAAATCTAGACCATAGGATCCTCCTCTGCAATGGTTCAAATTAGAATGGTGTACAACTTAATTTACTATTATAATACACATCTTTTAATAAATATCATATTTATTTTAAATATATATTAAAATATATTTATATTGTATTTTAATTCATAATATATGTTAGCTTATGATTATGATTATGATTATTATGATTATAATTATGATTATGATTATGATTATTATTATGATTTATTATTATGATTTATTATTATTATATTATTATTATTATTAATGTATTATATATGCATAGTTTTAATAATAAGTTAGTTTTATATTCTTTTATATATTAACACATAAGACTAATAAAAATGATTCTTTCTTAAATTTATATAAATAAATAATTGATATTATTTTTTATATGTATTATGCAGATATCAAACATACAATGAAGAAGTTTCATTTTATTGAGATCAATTAAAATATTAATTCCCTTTTAATATGTATATAGATATAAATAAACACTTTTTTGAATATTTCCTACATAAATTTTTGTATATAGTAAACATATTAATATTGAGACCTAAAACTTGTGAAGGTGATCTTACATTATCTAAAATAAATATAATTTAATAACTAAAATATATTTTACATAAAATTCAAGTCTCAAAATATATATTAAAAATTTTGACTTTTGTTAATAGTTATGGAAAAAGTTTAATTTTTTAAATTGAAGGTTTATTAACTTTTTAACAAATGGAATAACTATAATAATTTCTTCTAAATAGAATAATTTAAATTTAAATTTAAAATTTTAGATATTATGATATTGGGATAATCATGAAAATTTTAAATTTGACTATCAAATCCTAATTTTATAAAATTCTAATAGCAATTTTTAAGTAAAGAATCATGCATTGTCGATTAAATATAACATTTGAACATGTGATACATCTATTAGTTTTAAACCATTTTAAAGTCAAATAAATAGATTCATTAATTTTTACAAATTATTTATTAGAAAAAATATAGTTAATTTTATGATTTGTCACTGGTCAAACTCTTATAGAAACTTCAATTATTAAAATATTTTTAGATAATCATGTCTCCTCAAAAAATATTGAAAAAATAATATATTTATTAAATGTGAAAATTAAATAAATTACTTTACCTATTTTTTTAAAGAAATTTGACTAATTCTTCCAAAATTTATCACTATTCAACTCTCAGAAAAAGTAATTTCCCTTTTTATAAATATACATTATTATTTTGGTTACAACGGATGAATAACTCAAAGGATGCCCAGCGTTGCCGATTTTGTTGGTGGTGGCATCTTCGAGAATTAGAAGATTTACTTTGTTATCTAGCAATTATACTGTGGCGTTAGTAGGTGAAATTCAGCAAGCTTCAATACAAGATCGAAGTTGAATTTGCTGCGGATTGTTGTATCGAGATGACTGCATACCAATAGAACCCATACGTGTTGTAAATTTACATGGCTCAGAGCTAACACTAAAAAAACATTTCAATCCAAGGAGTTATGAAACGACCAGCCATACGCAAAAATGAAAGACCAAATGCTAGCAGCAACACCTTGAGAAGGATAACACAGAAGCAGCATTTTACACCGTACTTTGGTCCTAAAATAAACATTCAGTGCCTCAACCGTAACAACTTACAGCTCTAAACTTTCACCCTGACATCATCTACTATCTACACATTCATCTCTGAATATTAATTGATGTTGAATCAGAAATCGTTCACCAAACTAGTCCTGCACCATTTTGTGAAATTATGTACACCGAAGGACAGAAGTGCAAATGCTGGTCCTCCGAAGTCACTTCCACCACCAAAACTGTCGAAACAAATAAATTTTCCTCATTCGAGTATCGTAAGTCATGAAAGCTCTTGCTTTGGTGGGGTCAGCATTCAAATACTCAAATGCATACATTTGTTTAGCCTCTTCCAATCCATCAATTTCCATCACGGCCTGTAATAGTTCAGTAGCATTGATTGCAGTTTTGCTATGCTCCATTGCATCAGCCAAACGCCGAATGCTAGATGCCACTGACATCAGTGCATCTTGGAGAACCTCTGAGCTACGAGTACGTTTAGGAAGTTGCCTGAGAGGCTGCAGCAGAGGAGGGTCTTGACAACCATCTTGGAGGTAGTCTTGAGGTCCAGTATATGATTCTGTTCCATCGGTCTCACAAACATTTTCTGAACTAGGAGAAATAAATGAAGCAGAATCTTCATAGTGCCTTACTGGATGATTTCCATCCTTCATCTTTGCCCATCGGCTAGGGGCTTGATAATTCCCGCAAACAATTTTTAACTCATCATACATATCAATCTGCTTTCCTCGAATTCCTCTTGCATTAGGATATGCCTATTCAAAATTTTTGAGAAAATAGTTAGCATCTTGACATAAATAAGAGAGAAATAAACATATAGCTGGACTTACTGCAATGTATCTCTTCCAAAGATCCTCATCTTGGCATTCAATCATCTTTGTACTTGAATTCCACCAAAAACCATCGTGGCTTAGCATGTCCTTTATCACCTTGTACCTTTTCTTAATTGTCTTGAGCCGATTAACAACCTTTTGATTATTCAAATTTAAATTAAAACAAGTGTTGACGGCAATACAAGCGGCAGTATATGCAGTCTCATTAAAGCATTTGTCTATTTTATTGCCATTTCTAGCTTCAATGGCAAGAACTTCAATGAGACATTTGTCCATTGCAATCGACCAGACAACATTTCTTCCTTTATGTTTCATATCACTCCTCTGTGCTTGCAGATCATAGTGATCCATTGCCTGGTACAGTACAGAAGTAGTGAATATGTGTGTGTTGTATGAAGATGTGTCATTCAACTTAATGTTCAAAGAAAATCATGATTCACCATAGCCTTCAGATTGAATAGCACATAACCTTAAATCCAACTGCCGTCATTTTTGTGGGCCATGTGTCACATTGAATCTAAAGCATGCCTGTAATATTTGTTGGATACATGCAGATGAATATTTATTGAAACTAACGATCTAGGAGTCCACATAGAAGGAAAAAGCTAAAAAGGAATCTCCTGGCTTCCTGGAATACCACTAATCAATGAAGATAAGATGTTCCTTATGGCTGTCTTCACATGTTACAAACTAAAACAGCATAAAGAACAGCGACTTGGCAATTTTTAACCGGACTGGCCTTCAACAACACCTTAAAGTTTGAAGCCCTTTCCTACCCTCTTAGGATCAGCAAAATTCACCCTCTTTATCTCCCCAATTTCAGTAAAAATATTAAAACACATCAACAAGACAAAGTGCTTTTACTGTTTTTTTTTTTGGAAAAGAAAAGAAGAATGTCATTAATAATGGGATGTTAAAGTGCTTCTACTGTTATCAGATACTATTCGAGTTCCTACATAATCTAGCATCTCTAGGAGACCCAGCGTTCTGTAACAACTTGCATCAAAAAATGATCAATCCAAATATATAACTCTCCTTCTCCATTTCCAGACCTCAATAAAAATCACGAAAGCGTCAAAATCACTGAATGAGTTCAACGAGATCACTGTATCATATGCTAACCGACAATGCTAAGCCGAATATCAATCGACGTGACAACTAGGGATCCACAAAGAAAACACACTTTCGACAATTCAAGTAGACAAGGGACCAAAAATCACCCAACTCCCGTTCTAAGGTATCACTACTAATATACCATGATACTGCTTGACATTCACAAAACCTTCAAAAAGAGGAGTTTACCAATGTAAAACCGATCTTTTATCTTACGTAATACATAGTAGGAGTCCAAACTACGAGGTTAAAGGGATTTCCAAGTTACTTCTTCACATATGACAAAACAATCACTGGAAAATAGATACTTCAGCTCCCAAAAGAACAAAACAAATATTAGGTAGGCTCCCTAACATGGTTTAAGTTCACAGGCGGTCAAAGTAAAAACTTACAGTTCTAAGCAAGCAAAGTAATGCAATCCAAAATTCACAATTTCATAACAAATTTAGCAGATGTACATGGAAGTGGGCGTTCAGATCGACGGCGGGAGGATCTTAGGAAGGTGGAGAGAAGATGCTAACACAATCAACTAGGAAAATAGCAAAGCAGCTTCATTTGCGATGTTAGAACAAGGGTTACAGCTTGCGCCTGTTGATGAAAAGGAAAATGGGGCGGTCAAAATTTTCCCAAGCCGTGGCACTTTCGCGAAAACCAAACGCGTAGAGAGAAAGGTTCTATTTTTATTGGTTTTGATCGCTTGCAGTCAATTTCATTATAAGGAGAGGTCCTATCATCAGTCGTCAGTGGATATATTTTTATGTTCGCATCTCTTTTGAAGTTTTTCGTGAAAAAATGATCAAGATCACTTTCATATCTCTTACTATACTATTGCAAGTTGACAAGTTGTTGTCCATTATCTTTAATTTAATAGAAAAAGAAGTAAAAAAGTTAAAATTTCCTTATATAAGCCAAAAGATTATAGCCAAATTAAACATTCTGTTACAATTTTTAAGAGAATATCATCTTTGTACTCTTTATGTTCTTTTCATTCCAACTTATGAATAAGATTTTGTTAACCTGATTGACAATAAAGCAGCCAGTCAAAATCTGCAAACCAAAAAAGCCTGACCCTGTGGAATAGTAAAACTCGAAACGAATCAAGAGACTCTTGGCAAGCAAAAGTCTATGGATTGCTTATTCCAGCTGGTCATAAAGTCAGCAATACAGACATATGCGCAACGGATCTAATGTTTGAAGAACAGAGCATGTAGATAGTCTCCAAGTGCTATAAACATTTACCTTCAAGATTTAGGTCGAAAATCTACTAATATAAAAATAGGCACAGGTTGTGTCAAACTCAAAACATAAACGGTCGTGCGGACTTAAGAGGCCGTATCTGCAATTGACCCTAGGATAATGACTTACCTCTTCTGTTGCGTCATCAAGCCACTAGGTGCTTCCTGTATATATAATGGCACATAATCTACAAAGCCCTTGGAACTAGAGGCACCGGACGGGACTTCATGTTTCTTCAACTCCAAGCAAGTATTTAAGTATTAAAAAGTGAAATGGGCGCATTATATGACCCTCTGGTTGGAAAAGTAAAACAATAGGTTGACATCAAATTCTCACATCAAAGTAACAAGCCTGTTCATGATTCACAGATTTGCCTCAGTCTGCCTAAGTTCGAATAAGTCTTTGGAGTTTTCTCACATCAATGCCGTAAGATCAACCATTAAACTCATGAATTGTGAAATGAATTGAAAAAAGGGAAAAAGAACCTTTAGAAACCAGCACTCACGATGATAAGAATCTCCTAAAATAAAGGGCACAACAAGTATATGCAGAAAGTCGAAATCAAGAATCTATCTTTATGCCTTTGAGCCAGTGAAACCAACAACCCCAGCACGATACATATCCAGTATACCTGGGATTTCATCCTGAAACTTGATAACAAATTTCTTCAAGAATGTATGCTCACTTATTGTTAGTTGCCACTTGATACTCTTGCGGCCTGATAAGAGTTTCTTTGAATCCAAAAGCTTCAAAACATTGTACCTGGGAACAAGCCTTTTATCAATCGAAAACATAAGAAACTTGGGATAAAGAATTATAGATTGAGGTTCCAACCCCATGGTATTCACATAAAAATCCATGGCCCTCCTAAATTTCGTCTCCGAGGTGGCTAAACAAAGTGGATCACGCTTGAAAGCCGATAAAATATCCTCTTCACTCCAGCCCATACTTTTCATCATCTCCAACTTTGTCTTCCAAGTTGACCCTGTCATTTGTAGAATCACTCTAAGAGCATGGACAAAGACCGGCTGATTAGGTTCAATGCCAAACTTCCTGAGATCATTGACAGCACTAAAAATCTTCTCATGGTTTTTCAGTACAGCTCTTGGCTGCAAGACTATCAAGTTTGCTACACTCCTAATAGGCACTCCTTCCTCTATCAAGTACTGAACATTCCTTTCCAAAGTTTTCTTGAAATCAAATGAAGTCAACATCCATGAAGCACGTTTAATAACTCTAAGAATCTTCTCATTACTATCAAGATACAACTTCAAAAACTCAATACACGGTTTAATATGGGAATCTAGAGACCTTCTAAAGATTTGTGGATTAATTAAGACAAGGTCGTGCAAAACCTTACCCTCAAATCCAGATTGAATAAAGAACTCAACTTTAGGCTTGAGATTGTCTTCAACCTTGCAAAAAAGAACCGGGGGATATTTTCCTACAATTTCGGCGATGTGAGTATCGCTAAAACAGTGATATTTAAAGAAATTGAGAACGGATTGAGGCCTATATTGCTTATCTTTGTCGATTTGGAGCTTTCCAGAGATTGAGAGAGCAGACTCTGAAGAAAGCCCACAAGACTTGAGGAAATCAAACGTGAACGAAGAGGATGGCTTGGGGAGTGATGAGAGTCCTGTGGATGTGCTCAAGAAACGCTTTCGTAAAAGAAAAATCACGTCTTTAACAACGGCTTTTGCCATGTAGGGCTTGGGGAGTTTCGAAAGTTGGGCGCGGCGATAATTGTCAAAGAAGGGCTTATGCTAGGGTTTCAGTCGTCACCATGCTGTGAAATACCAAAGAAAAATAAACCGAAGACAAGTTTACAAATTTAAAAGAATAAATATGATTTTTAATACTGTTCAAATAATTGTGATTTTTACCTTTTTCATTAGTTAATTACGAGAGGATTCTTTTTATGTAAGATTGAAAAATATATCCTTTTATATGCATAATTACAATTGTGAATAAATGTTAATATTATCCCATGACATAAGCAAATAAATCATATTTTAAGCTCAGATAAATTTATAATATTAATTAAAATTATATATTATATTAATTAATTAATTAAAATTTTAATTTATTATAAACATTAGCATTATATGTAAAAACCACGTAATTAAGGTATTTTCTATGTCAACATGCAAGTAATTATAATAAATTAAAAATAAATAAAATATAAAATATAAAATATTTTAAAAATAAATTAATCAATTGATATTTAAGAAAAAGGAATTTCTTTAGGTTTTAACTAAAAAAATATTCTACCTTAATATACTCAATTATCAAAACATTTCAAGAAATCTTCGCTTTATTAACTTGTTTTTTTAATCTTTCAGATAATTGCCTGATTCTTGCCATAAACTTTTATTTGATTTATTTCTATTTATAGAATGAATCTACATTTTCTATTTGTTAATTCTTTGGTGAAGACAATTTCTATTTTATTGACCTCCTCTTTTTTTTTCTTTTAGTCTCATTCCCTCGTGTCTTTTATATTTCTCATGTCTCCTTCTTCTCCTCTTTTCCTTCTCACCTCGTTAACTTAGGTGATTTGTAACATACCATTACCATAGAGTATATACTAGAATATCTTGAGAATATTCGAGGACATACCATATAAAAATGGCACGTTAGAACAATCATGTCAACTTACTATGATTTCATACAGAACATAAGTAGTCAAAAAATCAACTTTTCCCATTTCATTCACAAACATAACTTACACTGTAGCATTAGACTTCATAATACATATATTTACATTACCCAAACATATGAGAGTTTCCTCCTTTTCTACAAAATGTTCTACATGAAATGAGAAATTAAACAAAAGTATTTTATCTAAACTTCTCTGTATCAGCTGACCAGACCTTTGAGTCATTCTTGTTTCCAAAACGTAAGTACTATCCTTCTAATATATCATCTTAAAAGGTAGGCCTCCCTTGTACCTGAAAATCAACGTTGCAATTTTGATAAGTTTACGAACTTAGTAAGTAAACCATCATCGATGTGCTCACTCATATCAAAACACAAGGACAATTTATAATTCAATTCACAAGTAAATCATATCATCCAAAATTGAATTTTACGTCACATTTTTTTCATGCTTCATCAAGTTCAACTTGTATACAATATTTCGTATCAATATTTCAGAACAATCCAATAATTCAATTCAATCGTCATATGATACATATCAAGTTGTAAATGCAAATGCACATGTGACTCCATTCATTTTTTTACTTTGTTGTGACCGAGTGCCTATGTACTGTCCCGTATATATTGTGAATGTCGGGCTCATTTCATTTATTATCTCGTACCTATTGTGGATACCGAGTTCATTAATAATTAAGCCTGTGGTTCTTTTGTGCACATTTATAAGCTTTAAGCTCTTTTTCACATTGGTCACTCCGGTCACAACTCCTCTATTTGATCATGCATAATAATGAGATGGAATGCATCATTTCACATAATATTCTATCAATAACTTTCATTCAATGTGCACAGTCATTCATCATATTCATAGGATCTGAGTCTGGCATTCAACATTTAGTTGAGTACACATATTTTCCAAATTCACAACAATTAGAAAACACTCCCAATACAATCCCGAGTATCAAACTCCTCAGATAGTCAATGTCTGGAATTATCACAATCATATAAGTAACGATTCAATAATAAAATTTTAAACAGAAACAAACCAATCATAGTGAGAAAACATCTAGGTTAACTCATAGTACGCTCTACATAAGATATTGCCAAGATGACCCGACAATGTCTGGATGCTAACATTATATTTGTGTTTCTTTAGTCATACAATACACACAATTTTACACGTTACTAAATTGATCAATCATATACATATTCAATCATGCACATATATATATGTCATGATCAATGCATGCTCGATTGACTTTCCTGGGTATGTATTCTTAAATCTCATATCTTAACCATTCATCCATCATAACTTGGATATAACTAGTTTGCAATTAGGTTTATACCTCAAAGAAAATTGATTATTTTAAATTCATCAATCATACATTTACCATTATTTTTTTTACATTATATAATCACACAATATCCCAATTCTCATTCATTCATACTTAATTCACATTACTCATATCCTTTGGATTACGTTTGTATTCCTAAGAACACCTTTGTTCCTATAACAACTATTAATTTCTAGATTAGATGTATTAATATCAAAGAATCCTTTCCTTAAGTTATAGCATCAATTAACAACCTAAACTTATCAAATACTTAACCAACTAATCAAACGTCAAACTAGGTTCATTTTAAGCCTCAATCAAGTCCAAATGCACTAAAGTAAAGTAACTTATCCTTAGTTGGTTCAATCACATAAAATAGAAAATTTCATTTCCAAAGCATTGCCACAATCTTGGAGGACCTTCCCACAATCGTGGGATGAATAAACCGAGTGTTCACTCTCCATTCTCCTTCAATTTCTCCAGTTTTTAACACATTCATACCAAATTCTAAACATCTTCTTAATAGTTCATTAATTATACTTCAATTCTTCATCAATTTCAACTCAATTCTAACTCAAAATTAGCCATACAACAACTCATAAACTATTGTTAATCATGTACTCAAAAACAGAACACAAGTGTATCCATTTATTCATCAAATTTCAACACACTTCATCATTAACATCATATACAATCCATCATCATAATCTTTCTACTAAAGCATGCCATAAAGAACAATACTTTACTTACTTGTTCAGCTTAAAAGTCTCCTTAATTTATCAAGTTAACCTAGCCCTACAAGATTACAAGATCATCACAAATTCAAGGTAGAATAGGTTGGGTTTTCAGTAATAAGAAGAAGACAACAAAATATTGGAGTGGCAAAGTGTAGAACTTAGGCAAAACTCAAAGTTGTGAGGGATGGTGTGAGTGTAGTAAATGAGAGAAGAAAGAAGAAGATAGCATGTAACAAAAATGAAAGAGAAAATGGTTATGTCTTATGTGTCGATGTCATGGGTTATAAGTATATGGTAAGTGTTATGACACTTGTCATGTAAAGAACCAAGCTACATGTCTTTTACTTATGCTACCAATTGTCACTTAAATACTTAGTCCATTTGTCCCTCACTTTCTAAGTCATTTGTCACCCAATTATCTAAGTCATTTGTCACCCAATTCTAATGCCACATGTCCTTTATTTTTATTGTCATATGTCAACTTGTCATGTCACTTGACATTTTTTCTAATCCAAATGTACATATTAATCCATCAATCTCCCTATTGTAATAATTAATTCCAATTTACTAATTATAATCCATTAACCCAAAATTTAAGGCATAAACATTACACAATAATCATTTTAAATCTTTCATACCCCTAAATATGTCAATTGAGTGCATATACTATCTTTGCATTGTGTACAAAATCATAATTCATGTCTGTATGCTAATGATATGCATTTGAATGAAATGCATTTCATAAATTCTCAATGATATAATTCAAATGACTCAATAGCCTAAGACTCTAATCAGTAATGTTTTGGAAACCAGTTATTATATGGTTGCTTCTCATCTGGGTTACCCTTGACACCCCTCCTTTTGTTGTCTCTATCAACTCCCTCTATGTTGTTTCTTCCCCAACTTCTTTGAAGCATCCCTAATTTAAGGTTATCGTGGGCGACTACTCTTTTAACCCTTATGTTCATCCTTCCTTCAGTTAGTGAAGTTTCATCAATTGTTCCTCCTTCGGTTTAGGTGATTAGAATATAAACCTAAAGTGGTGCACCATCTTAGTTGGATACTTTATAGATAAACATCTTGTATACCCTATGGTACATAAATGGGGAATTTCAAATTAGGACAAGTTTGGACTAAGAAATACACTTATTAACTAAGATGAGTTTTCTTTGCCTATCAAATTGAATAAAGAAGTAAACTTTAACAAGATATTAGAAATGAGGCCATCATATATTATAGGTAAACCCCCCTTCTTCCATAAGTGGAGGTTAAGACTTAGACGAAAATGATGAAACATAAAAATGCTCATGTTTTGGTGAATTTTTATAGTTTTCCATTGGAATACTAGTATGTGGAGGGACTTAGTTACCTTTTAGGTTCCCTAAAAAGACTTATATGTTTAGATGAAAACAAAACAACTCTACAGAGGAAAAGGTACAAAAGAATTTGTATTGGAGTAGAGCTTGAAAAGGAACATTGGAAAACATTAAGAATATTAAAGCTTGATGATGTAAGGAACTTTATTCAAGTGAATCTAACGTTGGGTTAATAATGAAGGCTTACTAAATTTAATCAAACAAAAGTGTGGAGACCTACTGAGAAACATTTTACTCATAAAGATCATAATTGGCTTCTTGGAGACAATTTATCAATTCCCCAGGTGGACTTAGGACTAAAAACAGAAGCTATTAACTCCCTAATAGTTGATGTTAATAAGATCTTTTCACCTTAAGCTCCCTCTCTTTAGCTAAAGTAGGAAGTGAATAAGTTAGAAGTCCTCCTTATTAAGAAGCTCCTAACTTATAAGTGAATAAGTTAGAAGTCCTCCTTATTAAGAAGCTCCTAACTTATCTTCTATAGGCCTTTCTATTGTGACTTAGATTGAGGTAACATATGTTAATATTGTTAATAAGAATAGCTCATCTGAAATTCTTGATGATGCAATTATGATCTCTAGACCTCTTCTTAATTTCAAAACTTTGATGTTAAGGAAGAAAGTCTATAAAGAATGCCCATCTAGCTTTCTCTCACATTTCTAAATATATCTATCATATTTTGGAATGTGAAATGGATGGATCGTGCCTCCAAATAATAAATTATTAAAGATTTTCTTTTATTTAAAAGTTAATTATGGTTAGTTTACATCATACCAATATAAAAGCCAAATGTGTAGTTGTTACCTCGTAATTTTAATAATAATTAATGCTTGATCACTAACTTTATTCTCACTTTAGTAGCAAGATTATAGGTTGCTATGATCCCAATTACTACAAGAAAATAAAGAATTTGCGTCGGAACATTACCGACGACATAAATTCCGTCGCCATTTACCGACGGAACTGAGGAAATCCGTCGGTGAAAACAAAATTTTACCGACCGCCAACCAATCCGTCTGCAATATTGACGGGAAAAATTAGGCCCAGAATCTGCGACAGAAAATAGTGACGGAACATGGGGCGGCGATGGTACAAAATGCGGGAATAGTTCCTGCAATTTAATTGCTTCGCCCTTTACCGACGGACTTTGTTCCGTTGGTAAATATACCGACGGAACGTATACATGTCGT
>JANQBM010000001.1:15405080-15420947 GCA_025594535.1 Erythroxylum domingense | reverse complement strand
ATATAAATGCAAATGCATATATGATTCCACTTTCATTTTTACTTTGTTGTGACCGAGTGACTATTTACTGTCCCATATTCGTTGTAGATACTAGGCTCATTTCATATCTTATACCTATTGTGGATACCGGGCTCATTGATAACTAAGCTTGCAGCTCTTTGTGCACATTTATAAGCTTTAAGCTCTTTTCCACACTAGTCACTTCGGTCACAACTCCTTTATCTGATCATGCATAACAATGTGTGGAATGTATCAATTCACATAATATGCTATCAATAAATTTCATTTAATGTGCACAGTCATTTATCACATTCATTGGATCTGAGTTTGGCATTCAATATTTAGATGAGTACACATTTTCCATATTCACATACAATTACAAAGCACTTCCAATACAATCCCAAATATCAAACTCCTCGGACCATCAATGTCCAAAATTATCACAATCATATCAATAACAGTTCAATATTTAAAATTTAATTGAAAACAATTCAGTCATAGTGAGAAAACATCTAGGTTAACTCACAGTACACTCCAGATAAGCTATTGCCTTGATAACCCGGTAATGTCTAGATGTTGACGATCAATTTGTGCTTATTTAATTATGCAATACACACATATAGTTCATATATTGCTAAGTTGATAAATAATATGAATATTCAATCATGCACATATATATGTGTCATGTTTAATGCATGCTCAATTGACCATTCCAGGTATGTAACCATTCAAACATCATATTATGTATACTACCATTTTACGGTCAGGTTTATACGTTTAAGTTAGCATGATTTACTCCAAATTCATTAACCATACTTTACACTTATCCTTGAACATTTTCATGATCAAAAGTCTCTTATAACATACACACAATTGTTACTTTAAATCTGGAATTTCAGCAAGCTACATATATACATTCACCAAACTTTTTCTAGCAATGTATATTCATACATTTACCTAATTCTCATTCATAATACCCTATTTTCTTCATTGCTCATTCATCCATACCTTATACACATTACTCATGTCCTTAAGATCATGTTTGCATTAAAAGAACTCATTTATTCCTTTAACACATCATAATTTCCAGATTTGAACTTAACCACATCAAAGCAGTCCATTCTTTACGTTATGCCATCAATTAACTATATAAACTTATTAAGCTCTTAACCAATTAATAAAGAAACAATATAGGTTCATTCCTATCCTTAATCAAGTCCAAATATACTAGTTTATAGTGAAATTTCTCAGCTGGTTCAACATGTACACATGGCTGAAATTAAAATTCTAGAATTTGTCATCAACATCACTAATGTGTGTAACTTTACTACCTTCAATACTTCACGAATTTTACAAGCTTAGAGACATCACTAACACATGAAAATTTCCATATTTCATTTCCTTTAAGGTTACTTGATTTCAGGTTAATTTAACTTCCATATTGGTTACACTAAGGCTTACAAAATTCTGCTCACTTATGTCATTAACAGTCATTTTTTACACACCTACAGCTCTACTTTTCCATATTTGAAAACACCTTAATAACACCTATCTTTAGCATGAATTCCTCATCAATTATACTTCAAATCCTAACTTAAATTATCCATAAAACAACCTATAAACTATTGTTTTCATACATGCAAAAATAGAATAGAAAGTACCCATTCATTTTCCATTTTCTAGCATATCTTCAACATCAACATCTTATACAATCTATCCCAATTCAATCATCATAATCTTTCTATTATAACATGCCATAAAGATCAAAACTTTACTTGTTTAGCTCAAGTTTCACCTCAATTCATTAAGTTAACCTAGCTCTCCATGCATGCAAGATCATCACAAATTCAAGATGGAAGTAAAATGATTTCATCAAAGGCAAATTGATGGTAGCAGATTATAGCTATCTTTGAGCAGTTTTTTTGTGGATATTAAGGTGACTATGAACGAAATTGAAGAAAAATTCAGATGTTGTGAGAGTGTGTGAGTGTTTCATTGGTGAAAGTAATGGGAAGGAGAAGAATGAACACAACCGAAACTACTCCTACAGTAGCTTGACTCATCAAATGCTAGGTGTCTCTATGTTACAATGGCATATTTCACTAAGCATGTAAGCCACTTATCCCCTCCATAAGTTGCCAAATTTCACCTAGTTACTAGTCCATTTGTCACTCATCATTGCTGCTATTTGTCAATCAATTACCTATGCCAAATGTCATTCATTTATCAATGCCAAATGTCACTCAATTTATAGGCTTAGTCATCCTAATTTTTCATGTATCAAAATCCAAAACAGAAACTTTCATTCACTATCATTCGTGTAATCTTAGTTCTTTCCCACTTTAAGAACATTACACTAGTACCTTTTTTTAGCATTAATTCACCTTTATTGTACTTTAAAATTCAATCCCATTCATCCACAAAACAACCTACAGTTTTTATACATCAAGAACAAGGCATAAAAGTATCCAATTCATGCATAATTTTTTCCAATTGTAACAATTAATTCCAAAGTGACTACTTGTAACCAATCAAACCAAAATTCAATAAATAAACAATATCACATTATGATCATTTAAAACCTTTCATACCTTAAAATATATCAATTTAGTGCATATACTATCTTTGCATTATGTACGAAATCATAATTCATGTGTGTATGCTAATGATATGCATATGAATGAGCATTTCATGAATGCTAAAATGATATGACTCATAGGCAATAACCTAAGGCTCTAACCCTTAGCATGGAAAACGGGCTATTACACGTATAGTAACACTTACAATATAGGATGGAGAAATCTCCTAAAAATGTTTTTGGGAAATCAAGGCCAAGTAAGAAATAACTCTCCATCGGGATTCTAGCAACAAACACCCCAAATTAAGAAGCTTACTCTAGAGAAGATGATATTGAAAATTGATTAAGATTATGATGTAAGACATTAACAAACAAAGGCTTTTATTTGTAACTTAGAGGTTTATATCAGATAAATCACCAAGTTAGTATCTGAAAGACCGCAGATGAGTTTGCCTATTAAAGCTGAGTCAAATCCCAAAGAACGAGTAATGAAATCACCCTGACTAGTGGAACTAAGCTTCCAAAAGAAGAAGAAGAAGAGAATAAGGAGACTATTGAGGTCAGTTTATAGCTGAAGGAGAAGGTTGTCATAAGAAATTCAAGGAATATCAACTTGTCATCCCTTATCTTGTGATATTAAAGAAAGGGGATGCACAGTTTGGTAAGTTCCTTAAGATGTTCAAACAACTCCAATCTAACTTATCTTTTGTTAAAGCTCTTATGCAAATGCCAAAGCATATGGAACTTTTTGAGGAGTTATTATCGAACGAGGAAAAGTTAGAGGAGTTGGCAAATTTTATGCTAAGTAAAAGAAGCTTAAAATTTTTTAAAAGAAAACCACTAGAGAATCTTAGAGATCCAAGGAGTTTTACTATCCTTTGTGAAATTTGTATTTTTTAAATAAATAAGGCTTTAGCTAACCTAGGGTTCAGTATTAACAAGATGCCTTTTTCATTGCTTAAGAAACTGGGAATAAGTGAACTTAAACCTATTAGGATTAGTGTGCAACTAGCAGATAAATAAGTGAAATATCTTAGGGGTTATAGAAGATGTTCATATTAAGTTTGATAAGTTTGTTTTCTGAGCTAATTTTGTGATTCTTGACATAAAGGAGGATTTAGAAGTGCCTTTAGTTCTTGGTCGACTCATTTTAGCAAATGTTAAGTAAATAATAGATATCAATAAAGGTAAGTTGAAAATAAAATTGGGGGATGAAGACGCTATGTTTAAAGTATCTAATTTCTTGAATCCTGCTTTTGAACTTATTGACATAATTAAATCTAATGAGTCTTGTAATTTGCCTGATATTTTGCAGGGCTCCACCTTTTAAAGGTCTACAGGAACCTTTGCAAATTCAAGGCTTTCAACCAAAGGAAAAACATGACAATAAGCAACAAAAGGTAGCTTACTTGGAGGTTATGGAATTGATGGTAAGACTACAAAAACCTAATATGTATAAGCCACTTTAAGCATAAAAGGTACGTTGAGCTAAAGACATTAGCCAAGTGCTACATGGGAGGCAACTTATGATTTAGTTTAGGTTTTATTTTAATTTTTACTTCATTTTGTTTCTATTTTGATGTTAGAATAGGAGTTTATTAAGTTTTGATGTGTTTTAAGTTTAGAACATTAAGTATCTTAAAGAGATTGTGCATAATTATGGTGTTAGGATATGCATGTTAAGGGTTCATAACCTTGAGTGCAATATTTCTTAAGTTTGTTCATCTATTTTTCGTTTTGCACACGTTTACAAAGGGTTACATGTTCTCTAGACACGCTAGCGTAGACTTACAAAGTTAGACACATACCCATGTAACTGAACATGCAAGTTCGAGAAACATTATAGATAAGTGACCTACGCGATCAACTACACGTCCATTTAGTAGACTGTGTAAGTCTGCAATGATTCTTAAATATGCCCTACACAGTTAGCTACATGGCCATTCAATAGACCATGTAAGTCTGCAACAATTATTAAATATGCCTTAATCCTTCCATTTTGCTCGCTTTCTTTTTTCTCTCTCATTTTCCTGTCGTTGCCCTCTCAATCTTCCAGCCAAAATTTTACATTTTTCTTACAATTTTTCAACATTTAAGAAAGTATTCTTATCAACTTCACTCGTTTATGCATGAATAATTAGGTGGTTTTGTAATTTTTAGGGATTTTTGCCCTAAAATGTCAATGTTAATATTTTGGGATTTTGTGAGATTTTGCATTATTTTATGATTAATTGGGGTTTAAAAGTTGAATTTTATCCATACACATTTGATTTATTAGTTCAATTTGATGAATTGCATATTAATTAGGTGAAATTTCAACATGGATTGCAAAATTGCTCACCAATTAATTGTGATAATTTTTAGTGAAATTAGGACCAATTAGTTGTTTTTATAGTTAGTTGAAGTTGTTTTATTGATGAATTACATTTCAATTTTGACTTTTACATGAATTTGATTTTTAATTTTGTTAATTTTGGGTAATTGTTAAGATAGGGTTTCTGAGTTCAAATTTAGAGTTAAATTCATAGTTAAACATTTAGGTTAGTTTTATTTGTTAATTACAATATTTTTAATTTCAATTTTGCGATTAATTAGATAGTTAGTTAATTTTCTAATTATTTTATTTTATTTTACTGTTTATTTGCTTAAGTTAATTTATTTTTTTATGCGTTTTAATTTTGGTTATTAGTTCATTTTAACATTTAATAATTTAATGAGCATAATAAATTTTAAGTGTGGGGAAAAGGTATTTTTGTAATTTATTTATTAATTTTTGACACTTATTTAAAGTTTCAGGCATAATGACAAGACTACAATGGGAAACAAAAATACCACGAACGCAACAACGAGGAGAGAGGTCATCTAAAGACCCGAGAGGAGCTTGCTCAATTCAACCATCCGAGCGATCTCTAATGTTATTGTTTAATGCGGTGACCTAGGAGGAACAATATCAAAGGCTTAAAGACAAGACATTCGTGATTGGTGATAACGTTTATTAGGAGGCATTGGGGTAGTTCGGTTTGGTCTAACAAGTTCAAGACCTTATTGATGTTGGATCTTGGTCCATGTTCATTAAAATTATGGAGCCTTGTTACTAGGTGCTAACATTTGAGGTGGTCTCCACATTCTTCATGGAGAAAGCAAGACATGATTGGGATCAACCGACCACATTACAATTATGTCTATTCATTGAAATAGTCATTCTGAATGAAAATTTTATATTATTTACACATAAAATCCATTTTATAGTTAGTTGAAGTTGTTTTATTGTTGAATTACGTTTCAATTTCGACTTTTACATGAATTTGATTTTTAATTTTGTTAATTTTGGATAATTGTTAAGATAGGGTTTCTGAGTTCAAATTTAGAGTTAAATTCATAGTTAAACATTTAGGTTAGTTTTATTTGTTAATTACAATATTTTTAATTTCAATTTTGAGATTAATTAGGTAGTTAGTTAATTTTCTAATTATTTTATTTTATTTTATTGTTTATTTACTTAAGTTAATTTATTTTTTATTTTTATGCGTTTTAATTTTGGTTATTAGTTCATTTTCACGTTTAATAATTTAATGAGCATAATAAATTTTAAGTGTGGGGAAAAGGTATTTTTGTAATTTATTTATTAATTTCTGACACTCATTTAAAGTTCCAGGCATAATGACAAGACTACAATGGGAAACAAAAATACCACGAACGTAACAACGAGGAGGGAGGTCATCTAAAGACCCTAGAGGAGCTTGCTCAATTCAACCATCCGAGTGATCTCTAATGTTATTGTTTAATGCGGTGACCTAGGAGGAACAATATCAAAGGCTTAAAGACAAGACATTCTTGACTGGTGATAACGTTTATTAGGAGGCATTGGCGTAGTTCAGTTTGGTCTAACAAGTTCAGGACCTTATCGATGTTGGATCTTGGTCCATGTTCATTAAAATTGTGGAGCCTTGTTACTAGGTGCTAACATTTGAGATGGTCTCCACATTCTTCATGGAGAAAGCAAGACATGATTGGGATCAACCGACCACATTACAATTCCAGCTATTAAAGGAGATAGTTCGAATGAGTTATTCAGAATTTTTCATCACTATAGGGCTATATAACCTAGATATCGTAGGGATGCAAACATATTTAGACTTGTAGATAGAGTTCCCGTATTGGATGTCCACTAGGCAGTTTTGGAGTACCATTAGTGATGAAAGAGACTATGACTTGAATAAATCGAAGGCATTGTTGCTGCGACACCTAACACTCCAATATATTTATAGGGTACTAAGCCACACATTGAGCAGACAAGGTGATAGTCATAACATTGTAGGGAACTTGGATGTATTATATCTTTAGAGTGTGAGAAAGAAATCCACCTATGGCATATGTTGGCCTAATTTAGAGCAAGGAGAGGAAGGTTGGCATGATCTGTGTTAGGCCTTATGTGGCTAGAATTTTATGGCGGATGTGGGGTTTTCAACAATTTACAACCAATGCGACTAGTAGGCACTATGTCAGTACTAAACTTGGATGTAATGAAGCATATACAGATGATGAGTAGATTGCAGGGACCTACAGTTGATGTATACAAATTAATTAGAGTTCTCGATGAGCCAGCAGCATTGGGAGGAGCTAGAGAGGAGTCACACATAACTGAGCAGCCATCACAGTGGCATTCACCGCCATCCCAGATGGGAGGAGTAACACAAAAAGACGAGAGTGAGAAGGTACCTAGGGTATGGAAACCATATGTGGACTAGTTGAAGATAGCTTAGTTAGGGTAGTTCATAGTTACTCAACACAGTAACCAGTAGGCAGAGATGGCTAAGCAGATAGGAAAGCTCAAGACCTCTGTTTGATGGATAGGGGATTTACTGTTGTTGATGGCGAGCCATTAGAGCATAACTTTCCAGCCTCCATCATCTGATGCATGTACATCATCAACTCCTCCCAAGCTGAGGACCAACAACTCAAGAACCCTCTATTGATAGGTAGGCCAGAGTCACAACTGGTTGGAGATGCTTAAATTATGGTTTTTTCTTTTCTTTTTCTCATTACTTGTGTATTTTTCTTATTTCCTTTCTTTTTGTTATTTTATCTTATCTAAACATTTGTGTTAATGTTATTTCATATTTTCATATTTATTATTGCTATTTTTATTTCCTTTTATCTTTTTATCCCTTTTCTATTTATATTTTGCAAGGATGATTGTATCTAGTATTAGATGGATCCCTCATCGAATTTAGAATTTGAAATTCTTATTACTTAGAGAAGAACCAAAATTCCTCCACTTTCTCACTTTTTATTTTAATATGCTTATATTGTGTACATTGAGGGCAATGTACAATTTTAAGTGTGGAGAAAGGGATTATTATTTTATTTAGCTTATTATAATCTTTGTTATTAAATCTTATTTATTGATATTTTGAATTAGTTGAAATATGACCATAAATACTTGAAATCATTATTAATTATTGATTCGAGTTAGTATGCAAAGGGATGAAAGTTATAATAAACAAACTTTATAAGTCATATTATTAGTAATCATTGAAATAGTCATTCTGAATGAAAAATTTATATTATTGACACATAAAATCCATTTTATATGAGCTTTTGAGAATATATAAATTTTAAGCTCTTTTATTCTTTCATGTGTTTTGTCATGCATCTTTGGATGATTCTAGAACTTGCTTTCATTATACAAATTGAGACCACATATGCTAAATTAGAAGAATTAAAATGATAAAGGCAACTAGATTCAACATTTGCTAGCCTAATTTTTTTTATAATTACCCTACCATATTTTATTATTTAAGAGTAACCAATTTTGAGCCTTAACTTTTTTTCAATGATTATAACCGTAATATTAGCTTTATCTTATTTTTCTTTAAAGCCTTGTTATTAATTTGAACCCTAAAAGTATTTACAATTGCTTAATTGCTTGAAATTTGAATTTTGAAAAGGTCCAATATTTCTTTAATTGTGGTACTTGATGAATGCTCCAAAAGGAAAAAAAGAAGAAGAAGTGTTTGAATTATGGTACCAATGGATTTATGTTATGAAGGACCTATATCATGAAAGACTAAGTTTTTTGTAATCTTGGTTGCTGTAAATTTCTTTCAATTTTAGCAACCTTTGATTATCCCATTCATACCTTATGTAAACCCATTACAACCTTGTAAAGACTTTCTGATTTTTGTCTCTAGTTTTACATATAAGGGGTGGAGATTTGATAATATTGTAAGCTTATGGTTAAGATTTATGCTATATATTGACTTGTGATTTCTTATACTTCTTATCCTAAACATTTGAGTGCATTGAGTGAAACCTTATAAGGGTGTAAAGATTTGTTCTTTTAATTTCAAAAAGATTATTGACGTGGGATTATTATTGATATTGACTTATGAAGTTAGTTTTAAAACAACTTGATTCTAACTGTATACTAATTGATATGAAATAATGATTTAGAGTATGGATGGAGAGGTTAAAGTTGAAGAGGGATATGGAAGATTAATGATTTATATTATGATTTTCTTGAGGACAAGAAATAGCTTAAGTGTAGGGATGTTTGATAAATGCTTATTTGACTATAATTATACACCCATATTTAATGAGTTTTGCTTTATATGTATTTGTTTTGTAGTATTTTTGGTACTTAATTCACTTCAAGTGCATTTATAGGTAATAATTTTCTTTTTAGACCAAAAGGAGAAGAATTCAAATGAAATCATGGCATAAAACAAAGATTTCAAACAACTTAAAGATACACAACCATATACAGTGACTGTGTAAGTCTTTATAAACATATGGAGATTGAAGAATTTAGGTTCTGGTCGTAAGGAGTTACACATCTGTATATGTTGATGTACACAATTGTGTATGTTGCTCATGTAAGTCTTTATACCTATGTGAAATCACAAATTTAGGTGTTTTTGGAGACACACGATCATTTATAAACTTGTGTATATTAACCGTGTATTAGTTTACTATAAAAGGACATGAGTGGAGGCAAAACAAAAGAGAGCCAAGTTTTTAAGTAATTTTAAGATGTCAAACACCTAGAGAGGTGACAAATTTGATCAAGAGGTGACAAATTTGATCAAGGGATGAGGAAAACATGAAGATAACGTCAAGAGATCCAATAGAAGGTTTCATCCAATCCGACCTGTGAGAAGAATGATTATAAGAAAGAGGGAGATTTAAAATTATAATTTCTTTGTTTTCTAATTTCTCTTTTACATATTAGTCATTGATTTTATTGTTTATGGATAGGAACTAAACTTTTTTAGTGTTTAGTGTTGGGTTAGCTGTGGATTCATGCATCATATGCATGAAAATGTAGTAGAAGTGTCAGAATCTAATCCTGACCACATGACATCCCTAAACTTCTAAAAACTTAGATACGTGTATACTCACAATATATGAACATGAAATTTTAGTACATGTACCTTTTAATTCTCCTCCTTTCTTAATTCTTCTCCTTATTTGGGTTGTTTCAAACACCAAACCCTTCCTTAATCACCCAAGAACAAACAAAGATGAAGAAGAAACAATGTGTAAGGGTGGTTTGAGTACCAAACCAGACGAGTTTAAGTAGATGCTCAAATCGAGAGAAAGATCAATACTATGTTGCATGCACTTTGATTCATGCAACAATTGCATAAATTGTATGAACAAGACTTAAGAAACCTCTCTTCACTCTAGAACCCTTCTAGACCCCTTATCCTCTCTTCAGTGTGTAACCATTGGTTAGCCCGCTTATTTTTTACATAAGTGAAGAACTCACTTATGTACATCTGTCGAGCCTTAGGCCACGATTGTGGCTTAAACAACCATACACACTTTGTTTTTCATCCATTCTTTTATACGTGTGACCCTTATGTTTCCTGTTATTTTAGGCACTTGAATTAACTCATAAGTCAAGCGAATCATGGATCCACGATTGTGGCTTAAACAACCATACACACTTTGTTTTTCATCCATTCTTTTATACGTGTGACCCTTATGTTTCTTGTTATTTTAGGTACTTGAATTAACTCTTAATTCAAGCAAATCATGGATGGTTTCATGTCACTTGAAATAACTCTTAATTCAACTAAATCATGAAGGTTTTCTTGATGCTAATTTACCAGAATATAAGTGGATTAACACACGAACTCTTCGATAGTTAATTATCCGACTTACAAACCTTTCCATAGATAATTACCGTGCAATTCATTGATTAACTGTACTATACCCCACTTGGTTCAGAGTATGGGCTATATGTCAACTCCCACTAGACTGAAGATGTCACATCTATTCCAAGTGATGTCAGTACTCTATGTGTCATTAAAGACTCTCTTCATGACATATAACTGCTCTGGTTAGAGACTTCTAACTAATGACCCTGACAAGAGGCCGTGGGTATCATCTCCTTTTATCAGGAGTGGTGAATACTTTGTTGGCTACCTAATTACCTTCTAATATCAATAGCTGTACCCAATCACCACCCTATGAGTGACCTCATCTTGAGGTAACAAGGAATGATGTCAAAGCACAAGATTAGTATCCAAGATATCCTTGAGTACCTATATTTGCCCCATTGTTATGATGAGATAATCACTGACATTTGATAGATCATCCATATGATAATGTCATAACGAGTCATCTGATGTATTTACTAATCTTAGTAAGCATCCACATATTAACTCTAAACATCTCATGCTTAGAGTTTATGAGATCCACTACTTGATCAAATCAATAAGTATAACATGTGCTAGTCTATCTGGATTAATAATGTCCTATCTTATTAATCCTATAACTGGGGATAATTTAGATACTAACATAATTGTACATAATAAGAATCTCATTATTATGAACTCATCATAATTTCCTTCATGCTATGTTTTGTATCATAGACATCATTAATTTGAATCGATATCAATTCATAAATAAATGAACATCAAATTAATGAAAAATTGCCTTTCACTTTATTAATCAAAATAAAATTTATACAAAAGTGCTAATGGTAATTGCCTTTAGAGCACTACTTTAACATTTAGGTGCGATCCCTAAGTTATGACAACAATATGATGTGATCTTTTATTTAACGCAATTTTATTGATTGAATTGTTGCGATTCAATTATGCATTTGATTCTTGTTTTAATCTATCCAGAATATTAGTGCATGATTTGATTTCATATGAATGAGATTAAGAATTACTTTTGTATGAATAGATATACCATAATTGGAAGAAGTTGTAAGCAAACTTAGAAATAGGTAGACATAAATCCTTTGGATTAGGGTCAAACCTAACAGCAAAATTTACAGATTGATAAAGCAATCATAAAGGTTTTAACTAGAAATATTTCTCTTAATCAACTGATGGATTAGTTGTTAATATTCTTAAGAAAGATCTTAATATAAGATAGGAATTTCCACGGTCCAATATTCAATAATATAATGAATGATAAACGGTTAATAATTATGGTTCTTAGGGGGATTCACTACCTAGACACTATTATTTAAAGAATTTCCACCTTCCAATATTCAATAATATAATTGCATGATAAAGGGTTAACAATTAAGGTTCTTAGGGGGATTCATTAGCTAATCACTATTATTTTATATTGATTCTTTTTAGTATTTTCCTTGTTCTCTATTTAGTGTTGTTTTCAATCTTATTTTATTTGTTTACTTTAATTTTTAATTAAAATCCACAATATGGGGTCATAGGTTAGATAATAGAAAAAGAGTAACTACTAATATTTATAGTCTTTGTGGGATCGACCAATACTTACCTGTGCCAGCTACAGCTACGTTATGCACTTACAATATTTTTAATACTAATATAAAACAATGTCAATCAAATTTAAATTCACTTATAGATGCCTTGAGAGAGATTGCTTCTGAGTTAACCATGACCTATTTATTAGTGGTTAAATGGGTTGCTAGAGATGGATCTAAATAATCTCTCTAGTATTAGGGTGAAACCTTTTATGGAATTTGACAAAACTTAATATTCTAAGGTATGTCAACTTAGTAAAGATATGAGTTGACCAATTAGAGAGTAGATGGTTATACCTCAAGAGAGTTGTTGCGGTCTAAACAAAACAATATAAATTAAATTCTATCTAGACCAATTAGAGGCAAGCGCACCCCGTCGACAAGTAATATAAATCGGTAAGAACCGGATATCGTACCCAAGGAAAAATCTAACACGTAAGATAATTAAATTAAACGATGAAAAATTACTCGAACGATTAAGAATTGATTGATTTGAAAATAAAATAAAATAAAGTAAGCAAATCAAGAAAATCTGAAAAATGAAAGGAATGAATTAAAACGACTAGATTTAATCAAATGAAAAAAATCGGTTAAGGTATTAGATTTCAATTGGATTGGACACTAAAAATAAAATTATAATGGTGGATTGATTTAGAAAATACTTCACTTAAGCAAGTAGAACCCAATGTTCATGAGTGTTACCTTCTCTTTTAAATCTGAGTTACCTACTTAGTTCAAAGATAATTCGGAATAAAAGGCGTTAAATACAAGAAGCCTAAAATTAAGTTCACTAATTTTAGGTATCCTCATACAAGATCCTAAGGTTGGTCTACACTTTAGTCTCAAGTATATTGCTTGATTAATTTTCCATCAAATTAAATCCCATTGGTTGTGGCATTCAATCATCTAAGGTCTTAATCTATATGATTAAGCTAAATTAGGATTGACTATGCATTTAATCAAGCAAAAATCAATACCACAAAAATTGTCCTAATCTAATATCAATCTTAACCTTAACCGAAAAGAAAAACTTACACATATTTATCAATGTAACATAAATCATGGTCTTAAAATATGTTTGCATTGATTAAATCACACAATTAAAAACACCCCTTTTTTTTCGCAGCTGAATTTTCTCTACTCCCTCCTTGTCACTGTAGCTGATGTGGCGATTTAATGAGGCAGTTTTTGGTCCACTTGTACTGTTCACGCTATTTTCTTCTCTACTGTCTTCTTCACGAAACTTTTCTTCTTCAACTTGTTAACGCCACCAGCTGCTTCATTATTCTCTCCCTTGCCACACCTGCTCACGTTATTCTTCAAAGTCTCCAGCTACCAACATTATTTCTCTCCACTTGCATCTCTGTTTTGTTTCCATGTAGCTGCTTACAAATTTTCACACCACCAGCAGCTACATGTTTTTAACTCCTCCAACTGCTTGTTTTATCGTTTTTTTTAAACCACCAGCTATCTTCAACGTTGTGTGTCCAATGGAAGGCTCAACGTAGCTGCTTTAATGTCTTCATCAATGTGCTCATGCCACCAGCTCCAATGTTCTCTAGCTAGCTGCCAACGTTCTCTCCCACTGTTCACGCACTTCTCTTGTCCAACCAAGCCACCATTTGCTTTCTTTATTTTTTTTTGTCTCCACCTGTTCATGTTTCAACGTGTGTGTGTAGAATCTCCACAGCTGCAATGTTTCAAGCTTTCTCTTCTCCTCAGCTCACTTTGTGTAAGGAATGGTGAAAGAGGGTTGTGTTCTCCAAAACCATCGGCTGCAAAACGTGTGTTTGGAGAGTCACTTTTGGGTGGGCTTGTGCGTGATTTTTTTTATTCAATCCCCAAGTGTGTCCCTTCTAACATTTTTCTACCAGCTCACGCATAACCACCTCCTTCACTGCACCAGCTGTCACGTCTTTCTCTACCAATTTCAACGTGTTTTCGTGGATGCGTCATTTGTTCTTTTCCTCAGCTGTTTCGATTGTTTCTTAGTATTAAATCTTTCAGCTCGCTAATTCACGCCTATAATCACGTTTTTGCTCTTCACTTTCTGCGCCGCCACCAGCTATATTATTTTGTTTTCTCTCCATTCAATGTCCACCCCCCCATTCACGCCTAACCTTCCATTTAAATCTCTTGCCGCAGCCATCTTCTTTTGTCTCCACTCAATTGCTTTACAATTTTTTTAATTAAGCCTCACATGTTTTCAGCTCACATCACACACCACTTTGCTTTTCCAGCCCTGTCACACTCTACACTCATATTGCTTCATCCCACCTTTTAATATAGCCCACATTTAAATGAATGTCCATATCTTGCATGTGCGTGAGAGTGTGTCATATCTAGTGTGTGCCTAAAATTAAAAAAAATAACTCTTAATTAGTGCAATTCAAACATTAAATGGATAAGAGTTTAGCAAATTATGTATCTAATATTAATATAAAATGCCCATTAACAACACCCCCACACTTGAATTGTTACTTGTCCTCAAGCAACTTACTTAGGTCATAACTAACATATTCTATCATTTCATTTTCAATGAAAATCAAGTGTTTGCACTACCATAGGCTTGCAAATTCACCTATTTTTCCACTACATAGAGTACATGCCATCATGGATCAAAAGGGCTTTTACTAAGGGTTGCAATGGGGCTTAGGTTAAGGTGAGGTAAAAAGGACAAAGGCGACTCACAAGCATTCACAAAGTACTAACTGACGTGGGACAATAAAAAAGAACTTTTGAAATGTACAAACAGAAATAGAGGACTACAACTACTCATCACTATCAAAAGCTACTGTTTTGATCTTTTTTTCTCCTTTTTTCTTTTTTTTCTCCTTTTTTTGTAACAATAAACATAAAAGATTTTGTTTTTGTTTTGTTTTGTTTTTTTTGGTAACAATAAACATGAAGGAGATAGTAGTAGCCCAAATCAACAACAATTGGGTAGATGTACCTTTAAAATATATCATAATAGCATATAAAACAAAAGTACTTAAGTCAAAGACATCAAATACTTAGTACTTCATTCACTTGTGCAAGGGTGAGGCTAAAAGATGTTCAGGTTTTAATGTAATGATTAATATAAAAATAACAAGGTCAAAGGCTCAAAGGGGGTAACAAGGGAAAAATGATTTGGTGGGTCATTTAAGCTAAAGGTTAAAAAGAAAGAAAGCCTTTATCATGTCCATAAAGCATGTAACTAGCAATATCCAACAGGTTCAGAGCAAGTTTTGAAGGTGATCCACATAGGGAAGCCTCACATATAACAAAGAAAATAAATGACTATGAACTGCAGCCATATAGCCCAAGACCTCACATGTGTTTAAATGAAAGCCCTTCAAAACTTTATACATTGCTTCATCACTCAGCATCAGTTATTGACAAAGTTTATGCAATTAACTACTTTAATCAATCCACATGGTTCACTATCTACTCAAGCTGCCTAATCCAAGTTCACACATACAACTCAATTCTCCATCCAACTACTTTGACAAAATAGTATGGTCAAATTTATCACAAATGGAACCCAAGTTAG
>JANQBM010000001.1:15346705-15358260 GCA_025594535.1 Erythroxylum domingense | reverse complement strand
TTTTGAATATTATGAATGATGTTGGATATTAAGGATATTTATAAATTTTTTACATATTATTTTAAATTTTATTCATCCCATTTATTATTATAATATTATGAATGATGTTACATGTTAAGGATATTTATAAGTTTTTTAATTTTTCTTGGAAAATAAAAATAAATTTGAAAATTTATTCAAAATAAAAGAAAAAAATTCGTTCCTAAATCGGTTCCGAACAAAAAGAATTTTGTCCCTAAATCCGTCCCAAAATGAGCTGAAACAAACCATATGTCTGTCCCTAATTCCGTCTCTAATAACCAACATGTTCGTCCCTAATTCTGTCCATAATTTCGTCCCACATTTTGTTTCAAATGCTTCGATAGTTCGGTCCCTAAATCCGTCCCAAAAAAAATCTGGCTCAACGGAATTTTTCTTCTCAAAATCCGTTGGTAACTCCATTCAGTACCAATATTGGGACGAAAATGTCCGTCCCAAAACAAATACAATAATTCAATTGGTACCGATATTGCGAACGGTGTTTGGGATAGATTTTTCGGTTCCTGTGTTTTAGGGACGGATTATATTCCGTCCCTAAGATTTGCGACCAACCAAATACCGACAGAAAATTTTTAGTCCAAAAATTCGTCCCTGATTGGGTTTGGAACTGAAATTGGGACAAATTTGGCTCTTTTTTTCCGTTCCTAAATCATGTTTTTCTTGTAGTGAACTGCACCACCTAACAGCTTCTCTAACCAAGGTGAAACTGGTGGTGATGGTGGTTCACAGAAATTTAGAGTTACTGTTGTGGGTAGCGACAACTAGGGTAGTGTGGCTGCCAAGGTCATTGCTTCTAACACCCTCAAGCTCAGTTCTTTTCATGGTGTGTTTTTCGTATCTTGATCATAATTTAGAAGTTTAAATTTTACTTGTTAGATATTAATATGTTCCCTGGATGCCCTCTTGGAAAGAGTATTTGGAGTTTTGAACATTGATTGTTAATGTTTCATGGGACTTAATTGCATGCAATGTTTCTTTAATGTTCCACCATGTTCTTAAAATAAAATGTTAACAAATTATTTGATGGGCTTGGCTGTTATGAACCACGGAAAAAACAAAGCACGGATTGGATAATTCGTCTTACTCTTTTCTGCATTCCAAGTCTTGGGACTTTATGTGATGGTTGTTACTTTCAATCGGCTGCTCTGTATGTTTCTCAAGGTTCACTTAGTTTTTAGATCTACATTAAGGTAAATTGGTTTTGCTTTTTATCAAATTTATTTTGATTACTATCTTGTATGATTACTTGATGACTGCTGAAAAAAAGTTGTCGCTATATCCTGTTGCGGATTGATAATGCCAGAGTAAAACTTGTAATGAGTCATGTTTGGTGGGTTTTATTCTCACACAGCCTTGTCCCCTTAACCCATTAGAAGAGGTGATTAAGAAGAGATGCAACTTTGCTTGTTTCTTTGGAAAAGATGGAGATTTGGGTGACAACCGAATGAAATTTTCTTTTTATGATAAAATTTCAGATGAAGTGAGGATGTGGGTATTTGAGGAGACATTACCAAGTGATGAGAAGCTAATTGACGTCATCAACAGAACCAATGTAACTGTCTACTAAACTCATTCCAAATTTAATTACATGAGAAATGAATTTTCCCATTGTAATATTATTTCTTTCTTTAATAGGAAAACATTATCTACCTGGAATAAAGCTTGGTAGAAATGTTATTGCAGACCCTGATCTTGATAATGCAGGTATGCAATTTCTTGCTTAGATGAAGATTTACCTATTGTGGTTTAAAGATGGATCGCGTGACAATTATAGTATCTAATGCACAAATTATACAGTTAGAGATGCTAACATGTTGGTGTTTTTGACCCCACATCAGTTCATGAAGGGGATATGAAAGAGGCCTGCTGAGAAAATAAAGCAAGATGTGGAGGCTTTTTCACTCGACAAAGGAATGGAGGTTAAAATGGAAGGTCCATGCATGATATCCTCTCTCATATCTGTACAACTTAACCTCATTGAGGTAATTTCTAAAGCTATTTTGAGTTATTGTGCCGATTAGTTTCCGAAAATTTTATGAATTGCTAAGTTGTAAATGTTACATAAAGAATAAAAGGGAATAATAGGGTTGGTTTAATTGGTAAAATAAGTTGCCCGTTTGACTGTTAACTCAAGGATTATCTTCGCAATATAGTAAATCTATTTATGAGTATTTCACAAGTCTTATAACATGGTCAAGGAAGATGAAGAAGTAATTTTGACTATAGCCAGTAACATGATGCTTATAATTAATAATAATAAAAATTAGTTTTGTATTATTATTATTGTTATTATTATTATTATTATTATTATTATAAGAAGAATAAGAATAAGAAAATTAATTTTGTTTAATAATAATAATAATAATAATTATAATAAGAAAATTAATTTTTAATAAGAAGAAGAAATTTAATTTTGTATAATAATAATAATCATAATAAAAATAAAATAATAATAATAATAATAATAATAATAATAATAATAATAATATTTTGGTCTTTTTGCTAGTTATTTCTTTGTTGTTCCAAGTTTATATTTTTAAACCAAACAATGTAATAGAAATTCTTTATCTATTCCATTCCTTAAACCAAACAAAGTCATACATATTCTATTATATTCCTCATCTTTTTTATTCCCGAGAATAACTATTCTATTTCTTATCTATTCCATTCCTTGAACTAAAAGCCTGTTTGGTTGAGGATACTAGGTATTCTATAGCTTGGTTTGGAGAAATGGTGGTAGTTGACAACCTGCTGAAATGAGAATAAGTACTTATGTGTTTGGAATTGCTGTTTTGGTAACTGCTGAAACGTGAAAATAACTGTTTGACAAGTGCGGTTGCGGCTGCTGAAAAGAGATAAAATGACTAAAAAGTTCATTGATTTAATAAACTATTAATTGTTGTATATAAATAATTAAAAAATATTATTAATCATATAAATTTAAAATTATAAATAATAAAATATTAAATTAAAATAAAATAAAAATATAAATAAAATAAATTTAGTAAATAACATATTTAATAAAAATATATTATTAGTCATATTAATTAAGAGTATAATAGAAAATAATAATTGTAGTGAAAGTTATTAATAAAAAGTAAAATTTCTACCACAGAAACATTTTCCTACCAAAACCCTCTTTCTACTTATTAATTTCTGTGCTGACACTACATTTTTTTTTAACCTCCGATTATTTACCGCAGATCTAAATATGTGACTATATTTAAAAATTAGAATAAATAAGTACTTATTTTTACCGCATAACAGATCCAAACATAGCCTATTACTCATCTCCTCTAAATAATTAACAGTCTGTACGGTATTTTGTTGTTTGGTTAAAGAAAAGCCAACAGAATAATTATTCTTCACATTAGTAATTCCTGGATATCGGGGTAGATAAAGATCGTCTCACCTTTTCTTTACCTATTCTCGGAATAGAACACAACAAAGAAAAATCTTCCGGACAAGTTCGTCCCTCTTCTCCCACCAGAACAATCTTCTCTCATATTCCCCTCAACCAGAAATTCTCACTCACGCATCGTCTGGTCTCACTCACGCCCGGCTCTCTCTCCCTCTTCACGCTTTTGTCTCTTTTCGCCAATTTCTGTTCTCGTCTCCACTTTCTGTTCTTCTTCTACTTCCCCACCGTCGTTGGTTCACTATTACTGCATTTTCAGTTCCGCCCGTCAGTGCTTCTGTTACTTTTCTGACTGGATTGTGAGTTTGTCGCTCTAACTTGTTCTTTCGTTTGCTTTTCTTTTCTCTTCTTTTAAAATTTTCTTTTTTATAATTATTGCAGATATCATAACTCGCCTATTAAATTAATTATTAATAAGCGTTTGGTTGGAGATGGAGCGAAATTGGAATGTTGGAGTTGTCGGGGGGAAATTGTGGTTATCATCAGTTTCTTTTTTCCTTTAAGTAGAGTTCATGACTGTCTTGGGGATAATTCCATTTTGTTTTCATAATCTGGCTCTTTGTATACGATTCCATTTCATGATTTCCTTTCCATTTTTCTGCTTGCACTTTTTTTTTCTTTTTTATGTTGAATGTGCTGTAGTTTCTCTCTACATGGATCCATCCTTGAATGATTTGAATGAACATGGAATGATGATAGACAGATCTAATCTCTTTAGGCGTTATTAGGGATTGGCGTTCTATTACTTGAAACAATTGAGCTTTTAACTTATGATGTATGCTTTAATATGTGAGTCATTCATTAGCTTGTTTTTATACTTTGTTGCTGTTATTGTAAGGCGTATAAATGCAATTCAAGTCATCTAACTCACTTCTTTTCTGTTATAGCAGAAGAAAAAAAGTTAAGAAATGAGTAGTGGGGGAGAAAAAGGAACAGCAACCACGAAAACACCAGCAGATTTCCTTAAATCAATTCGTGGCCGACCTGTTATTGTAAAGCTCAACTCTGGTGTTCATTATAGAGGTGAGTTATTCTCTATCATAATGTGGTTCATTTGGATGAGATAATCCTTAGTGGACCTTACATTTTCCATTATTATTTCTGTTCAGGAATTGTTCATGTTTAAGACTAATAATTCCCTTTTGGACTGGACTTCAATGAACTTCTTGGTTATCTGATTGTTCCATTTGTGAAATAATTGCTAAATGAAATCTGCGTTTATGCCTCTCTCAGGTGGAAAAGACTAACAATTCATGTGATATGATCAAATAAGTATAGATGGCAGTGCTTTCCTACTTGGAGGCCATTTCTAGTCATCCACATTTTGGAAATCCAATATTCTATGGCATTGTTAGATATAATAGTTTTTTTGTGCCACTACACTATATGTACTTTGTTTGATGATCAATTAAAAAACACTTCACTCCACTTTGATTGATTATCTTTATTTTAATTCTTTCTTTTACTTCCTTGCCCAAAGATCCAGGGTCTTTGCCTAATCAAACTCCTCTGAGCTTTGGCAGGAAAAGACATGAAAAGCCCGTTGCAGAACCTCCATCTGGAGCATCCCACTTTCCCTTATCTTTCCATCAATCTTCAAATAGAGGTAAAAATGGCTTGCCACTTTCCCTTATCTTTCCATCCAACTTATGTAATATATGGAATTGGATAATCACAATTGTTTATCTTGTTGCAGCTCTTCATGCACATAATGACTATAGACCATCAAGCATTGCACTTGTACCTTCTGTGTTACCTTTCGAGGATCCTGCCAACAAATGCATGGACGGCTTTGCACATTTGCCTTTGATTGTAAGTCATAGAAATCACCACGCTAGGAAACATTTGAGCGCTCCTGAACCAGCTTCCTCTAGTCATCTGCATTTATCTGGAAGCACAGGTTTGATTGATTCTGCAACTTAAAATAACCTCAAATCACTGTCCACAGATTACTACAAATAGTTCATCTAGTTTGAACTTCTTTTGATTGAATGATAGGCCCTTCAATCTCGCCAATCCAGTCTCGGTATCCTTCATCTTGGAGGCAGAATTCGCTTGCACCTGCAACATCGCCCCATAACTCACCAAGCCAAATCAACAGTATGAGAAGATTTCCTTGTTATTTGATTCAGTCATTAGCCTGGTGCCTTGTTGTCCTAATATCAATTTACAAGTAACTCATGGAGATGCAATTTATTGATTGCAAGTTCACATTCACCCCCCTGCAAAGTGTCCTATGGATTATTCCTTCAAAAAGACAAAGTCTCCACCACCATTGCATATGATGACTCTGCCACCACCACCTCCTAGTGGTAACTTCTTGTTATATATATGCATTAACCAATCTTGCCAAATTTGGTGTAATTGGTGTATTAGATCTAAACGTATGTAAGTGGTTCATTCTTGTAGATTGTACATCGATTACGTGTGCAGAGCCGTTAACAAATACACCCCCTGGATCCCCTTGTGCATGTGTGTGGCCTATTCAAGGCGATATGTTTTTCAGCTTGTGACAGAGCTTGCTGAGGAAATTGCAGCCAGTGTTGCCCTCAACGATAGCCAAGTCCGAATAATGGGAGCAAATGCAGCTAGTGAACAGCTAGACAAAAGCACTGTTCTCATCAATCTTGTACCAAGAAGATTAAAATTTGATGATACTACTGCACTTTGGATCTACAAGAAATTGTGGAACAGACACTAGACAGGTTCAAATAAAGGCTTCTGTCTTTGGTCCCTATGAAGTATTGAATGTGCAATATCCAAGTTATATGCTGAACTTCACGTGAAACTTCAAGTTTTATCATTCAACTAAGTTCATAAAACATCCCTTGGAAATATGGGTTACTGGATTAAAGGACTGTAGTAGCAGTCATTCTTGAGCATTAAACTAAGAAATGTTGATATAGAATACAAAAGAATTTCCCAAAAAAACCATGTTACGAAGGAAATTTTGTTCCTTACTAAGTTACAATATTAGAACTCTTAAGCTGGAAATGAATATTACTCAATTGGCACTAAAAGTGAGGTCACCTTCTTTTTCTAATGTTTATGCATCTCTAGTCAACATAAGAGCATTGTTTGTTATATGCAATCCTAAGCTGGCACAATAATAAGGAATTTAATAATAATAATAAAATTAATATAATAAATAAATAAAAATAATAATAATAAATTTAATAATAAGTAGAAAATTAATAATAATAGTAATTATTAATAATAAGAATAATAAAATTAATAGGAATAATAAGAATAATAGAATTAATAATAATAATAATAATAATAATAATAATAATAATAATAATAATAATTAATTAATTAATAAATATTTTGGTTTTTTTGTTGATTATTTCTTTGTTTTTCCAACTTTATATTTTCATTGTTTGACAAAGAAATACTTTAACAATAAATCAAACAAAGTAATACTCAATCCATTCTATTTATTAGCTATTCTATTCTTAAGAATAATCATTTTATTTCTTATCTATTCCATTCTTTGAACCAAACAGGCTATAAGAACGTCACTTATTCTTTGTGTATCACACAAGTAGTAAGTGACTAGGAGTTTTCAAATTGGAATATGAGAATAGTATTGGTAATAAATTCAACCATTAAAATTATATCAAAAGTGAGCTGGTGTGACATGTTCAAATGCTTTAAATAATTTAGTTTGTCATTTTTCTCGATTTTCCTTACAAAAGATATCAATTATAAAGTTGAAGTGTTTATGAATTTTGGATTCTAATATTCAATATAATGTAGGAGTATATATATAAACAATTAAATAAATGATTTTTTAGTTGTAAAAAACTGATAATTAAAGTTATTTTCGGTAAATTAAATTGATAATTAATGTTGGTATTTTTGAAGTCTTAATAATTATAGAAAAAGATAAATTATATTTAAAATTTTAATTCATTTTGTAATATTAATTACAGTTAAAATTATATTAATTAAATATTTAATTTTAATGTATTATAATATAACTCAATGTTTAATTAAAACTTTAATTCATTACAAATATAACTAGTTGTTGATTCTATTATTAATATTGTTAAGATGGAACATCACATAACTTTATCTTATTTTGTGCTAATTTATAATAAACTAAATAAAAATAAATGAAAAATAGTTTTAAACATATACGCTTTGTTTGGAAAGTTTACTACTTCCCAACAACAGACTTATTCATCTTTCCATACACTTGATCAACTTGCGTAACTCTTTTCATTGGCTTTCACCTGTGTTTAAATAGAATACCTGGCTTTAAATAAGCTTTCTGCCTCAAATAAGGCCTGGGCTAGAAATTGCAGCTTTTTTTATAATTCTTATCTTTATTTGTAGGTTTTTGAGCGAAAGCAATTCGCTTCAAATTAGAGATATCAAAAAGAATCTGGCCTAATTTTAGCTTAGGTTGATCGGCTCACGAGCAGATTATGGTCGACTCGGATGGGCCAGTCATTGACATCTCTGCTTTAAATATATCATTCAAATTAGAAAGTAATCTCTCCTTATTCCATTTATTATTGTGGTGTTGAGTTCTCTTTATGACATTATCCTTTTCTATATTTTAGTATATTAATTTTTATTTTATTATTTATTTAGGTGACTTAACTACTTAAGACTAGGGATTTTCTTAAATTTTTGTGAGAATTGCAACAGATGAATGAACTAAAACTCTAAACGTTAAATACGATGAATTTAGTGACAAGCTAATGAAATATGAATGTACAGCCCATTGCAACTGAACTTGTTGTCCAATTGTTTTCTCCTTATTATTCTCATAAAAAGTTAATTTTAAATTTTCTTTTTTATTTTTCAAGTATATGAATTTGTTTCTTTTAATTCAATATGCTAAAGAATGATCATACACTTTTAATAAGACAAAATATTTATGAGTTCCTATTGGTTTAAGGTATACCTTAACGTTTTACAAAAAAAAAAAAAGTAAATACATAGTATTATATTGTTAAGAAATCAAGACAGGATCCGATCTAGTACATAGTAGAATAATAATGAAATTATTTTTGGTTTTAACTCTCTAAAAGCTAAGATCTCTTAAAATTTTGTAATATGATTAATACATAAAACATAATAAAGCATAAATTAAAATTTGTACCTTATTGTGAAGCTTAATCTTTTTCTTGTTATTTCTCTCAAACAGTTCCGAAGATTAGCTCATCTAAACCTTTATAGTTGTATAAGTGTTTGACTTCTTAGGATATCTACATAGTAAGTTGAGATAATTCTACAATTGTTGTAAAAAGGGTTATTGTAAAAAGGGTTAGGCAAGAAGTGTTAACTCTCTTAGAGCCTAAACTTTATAATCAAGATCATCTTGGTTAAAACACATTTTCTCTCTTCAATCAATTCTTAGTGTGCATCAATTTGGTTCCCAAATTTATTGGCAATAGATATAAATTACAACTTTAAATTGTATTTATAATTAGATAAATTAAACTCTTTTAATTTATCTTTAATTATATAATTAAACAATTTATATTCATATATCAAGATTGTTGCCTAGCAATGGATCATAACCACCAAAATATTTAGTTATGTCAAAGTAATTTAAACTAACCTTTTCATGTATGAATTTTTGTATACTTCAATCCTTTCATATACAATTTTCAGCTTAGATATAGAACATGAAATCAATGCCTACTCTATTTGAGTCTAATTATATTAGTTTTCTACCATTAGTAAATGACTCTTAACAACATCTATAAACTTATTTACAAATAGTCATTCCACCTTGGCTGAGAATTTCTCAAATCAATACTAGAATAATAGAACATTCTTCCTAATCACTTTAGGGTGATGAATTCTATATTGATCACTCGACTATCTTGATATAGTTCATATTATATTTAATGACTATCAAGTGAGCTACTCTTGACTAGAATAGGTCATAAATAGTATCAAAATATAACAATCTATACATGAGACACTTTAATGATCTCAAGTCAAATTATCACTTATATATAATCATCAGAACTAGGATTTCTATATATATACAAGTACTATTCCAAATAAAATTCTCATATATAGTCAACTTATTGAACTTTTTCTCTAACAAGCAACTATATATTTGTTTAAGTATTTCTCTTAGTCTATGAGATCAACTGCTTCCTTTATAAGGAAAAATGTAACATATGTGAGCCTTTTTAAGTTATATTAATGTCCAATCTTAATAGAACAATGACAAGAAACAACTTAGGAATATTATATAAATACAATATGAATCTCATAATTATAATCTTATCATAATTACATTTGTAATATATATTTAACTCATAAACTTTATCATATACATCTAAATATGTATAAGATAAAGATTGTCTTCAGATAATTTTGTCACTAAACTGCAATCAATTGATAGGCTATAGGAAATAAACTAACAATCTCTTACTTGTACTATGCCAATCATTTAATTATCTTATACCATATCATCATATGACAATCATTCTACTATTGGGACAATAGTTTAGTAGGAGAATTCTATAAGATTTTTATACTGAGCCCTTACTTAAATCTTACAACTTTAATCTTAATTGTCATCATAATTAAGAGAAACTATCTAAATATATACTTGAATCTTTGATGAGACCTTAACTCCTTTTGGTATGCCTGATGACTCTAATATTCTAGCTTTTCAATCATACATCAAATATATCAACAAAGGTAATAGTTCCAACTAGTTATATTGTCATGAGATTTTCAAATATCATCTTACTCCCACTGATTATCTCGAGAACCATTCTTCTATAAGTTTTAATTGAAATAAACATTTTGTTCAATTAGGTATATAAGATTTTATCCAACCTTTTGAAAATTTCACAATCTATAATTATCTATTTGGTTCTAAACTTATTGGATAATACATGCTTCAACTAACCATTACATCCCAAAATCATTAACTTTCACACTTTCAAAGCCTCACCATTTCATATATAATATGAAATCTTACTAATTGATTTAAATGAAACTATCGAAGGTAAGTTGTAATACTAGGCATTATAAAAGAAATAAATATTCTATCATATAATATCAAACATTATATATTCCCCGTTATATAAGTCCATATTATTATGGAATTTAGTTATAGGGGTATTTAATAGAAAATCTCATTCCTTATAAATAATTGAGAAATTTAAAATTTTACCATGTTATTCTCATCTAAATGTTTTAGTGTTCTCAATACTTAATTTCTACTTACATTTAAACATTTTAAACATTTCAAATTTTAAATCATTATTTCATCTAATACATATGAATATATAAGATAAAATCATTAGTAAATCTAATGAAATACATGCATTATCCTTTTATAAATTGTTATTACATCAAATACATCATATGTATAAATATGATAATTCAATATTATCATCATCCTTTCGCCAAAGGTTAATTTGGTTATTTTCAACATAACAAGTTTCATACAATTCAGAATAAAAAGGATACATATATCCTTTGCATGTAACTTTATGATTCTCATCATGTTAACTTAACCAATATGACATAAAAGGATAGTCTCAGTTATATAATTTTGTATTATTGTCACTTATGTTAAACATAAGTCTCCCTTGATCCAATATATACAAACAATCTGTATAAATTTAGATTAACTACTTTTACTCAACAATTTATTTCTTATTATGCCTTGAATATTGTAACAATGTTGAATATGAATTTAGCGGCAAATACTTAATAGTATGAATTAGAATAAATATATATGTATGTATGTGTATAATCTCTTTCATATCATGTATAGGCAATACAAGTTATGCAATTGTTTTTCTTCTAATGTCAACTATTATCATATCTAAGCTAATGCCTTCAATTTTAATTAATATTTATGTTTTTAGTAGGCTAAATTGAGTAAAATAATTTTATCAAGGTATTATACCTTTTAGCTCTACTTCATGCAACTACTTGCGTCAGCGTCATGCTATCATAGCATTGACATTGTAACATCCCCTCACCTATTGCTAGTGAACAGTGACATATGCATGCATTCATACATGCACATGCATAGTAGATAAGTGAATATTGCACATGAATTGTTTGTACATGCATACATGACTTTTCCCGGTTTTTG
>JANQBM010000001.1:15305838-15334278 GCA_025594535.1 Erythroxylum domingense | reverse complement strand
TGAGGAAATGAATGCTTTGAGGAAGAATGGCACTTGGGAGATTGTAGAATTACCGAAAGAAAAGAAAGTTGTTGGGTGTAAATGGGTCTTTACAATAAAGAGCAAAGCTGATGGAAATGTGGAGAGATATAAAGTAAGACTTGTAGCTAAAGGTTTTACTCAAACCTGTGGGATATACTACCAAGAAACCTTTGCCCCGGTAGCTAAAATAAACTCAATTAGAGTTCTGTTGTCTCTTGCAGTAAATTCTAGTTGGCCCCTACATCAATCGGATGTTAAAAATGCCTTCCTTAATGGAGATCTAGAGGAGGAAGTATTCATGAGTCCACCACCAGGATTTGAAGAGAGTTTTGGAGCTGGAAAAGTGTGCAAACTGAAGCAGTCTTTGTATGGACTTAAGCAGTCTCCTGGAGCTGGGTTTGAGCGCTTTGGCAAGGTAATAAAGCATTATGGATACTCTCAAAGTCAAGCTGATCACACTATGTTCTACGAACATTCAAAGAAAGGAAAAGTGGCTATTCTAATTGTCTATGTGGATGATATAGTATTAACTAGAGATGATCGTGATGAATTAGAGAAATTAAAGGGAAGACTTGCTGAAGAATTTGAAATCAAGGACTTGGGAGCATTGAAGTACGTTCTTTTAATGGAGTTTGCTAGGTCTAAAGAAGGTATCTTTGTAAATCAGCGTAAGTATGTGCTCGATCTACTTAATGAGACAGGTATGTTAAAATGCAAGCCTGCTAAAACACCAATAGATGTGAAACTACAACCTGCAAAGGCTGAGAATGTGAAGGACAGAGAGTGTTATCAAAGACTCGTAGGGAGACTGATTTACTTGTTTCATACATGCCCTGACATAGCATTTTCTGTAAGCATGGTTAGTCAGTTTATGCATTCACCTGGAGCAGAACACTTTGAAGCAATTTACAAGATCCTAAGGTATTTAAAGGGAACACCAGGTAGAGGCCTTTTGTTCATATCATAGGGACATTTACAAATTGAAGCCTACATTGATGCAGATTGGGCTGGAAGCATAGCTGACAGGAGATCTACCTCCGGAACTGTTCATTTGTAGGAGGTAACTTGGTTACATGGCGAAGTAAAAAGCAGAATGTGGTTGCTAGAAGTAGTGCGGAGGTTGAGTTTAGAGCTGTAGCACATGGCATCTATGAGATTCTGTGGATAAGAAGATTGCTAGAAGAATTGAAGGTGTTGGAGTCGTCTCTTATGAGGCTGTACTGTGACAACAATGCTGCAATTTTGATTGCCCATAATCCAGTTCTTCATGACTGCACAAAGCATGTAGAAGTGGATAAGCATTTCATTAAGGAAAAGATAGAGAATGGTTTGGTCTGTATGACTTATATTCCTACGGAGGAACAAGTGGCTAATGTCTTTACCAAAGGACTATGCAAAAAACAGTTTGATCCATTAATTAGCAAGCTGGCTATGGAAGATATCTTTAGACCAGCTTGAGGGCGAGTGTTGGAAAACCAAAAATATTGCTGGGAGCAATTAAATGTACAACTGTAAATTAGTTAATTAGCTATCAATCTTTGTATGTTAGGAAAGTTAGCTGTCAATGATTATCTAATTTCTAGAAATCAGATATATTCCTTAAATCAGTGATTATGTTCCTGATTTGAAGGTAATCAGTGATTTAGTCTCTGATTTGTAGAGATATTGTGCACATGCTGTAAAGTCTATTTATAGATGATTAATGAAAGAAATAGGTATTCTCTAGAAACTTTTTTTTTTTTTCAAGTTTAAGGCAGTTTAAGGAACATCGATTTGAGTCTCTCAAACTACGCTTGTTAGGGTGTGAATGTTATGGATGCATTCGTAGGGAAGACATATACACGGAGGTAGGAAAAAAACCAAGAAACAAACGCAGTGCAGGAAGTCAAATAGGAATAGGAAATTGAAGTCGAATCGGAATAGGAAATTCGTTTTCAACTAGGATAGGACTTCTATTATAGTAGGGTTAATTATTATTTATCTTTAGAATAGGAAATTCGTTGTCAACTAGGATAGGAATTCTATTACAGTAGGGTTAATTTAGGAGATACAAACGCCATATATTGAGAGTTTACAAAGGAATAAAGGCAAGCAATATTTTCACAAATTATTTGAGATCGAATTCTCTCTCTTGACGAGGTCCCAAGTATTCAGGTCTTGCAACGAGCTGATCTTCGCCTTCATCATAGGGAGGAAGAAGAACGACAACAAGGGAATGTCTTCTCTCAACGACACGATTTTTTAGTACATCGCCCGGTGACTCAAGCCTGGGCCCAAGCCAATAACAACTTGGCATCAGAGCTAATCACCATGAGCGATTCACGTTCTGACCTAGATCAACTACGCGTCATGATTACCGAATCAGAACAGAGAACAAACTCCCAGATACAAGAAATGTCACAGAAGTTCGATCAAAAACTAGATTTGCTCCTTCAACACCTGCAGAATAGTTCAGTAGGCGCTAGGGAGCCCCCACACCACAACAACAACAACACATCTCGGAGGGCGGTAATGCCCAGCCCTTTTAGGCCACCGGGTCCATGGTGCCCTTATACATGAAACTCGACTTTCCGACATACGACAGCTCCGAAGACCATTTGATTTGGCTCCACCGTTGCGAGAAGTTTTTTGCAAATCAATGAACAGCTGACACAGACAAAGTGGGTATGGCTTCCTTCCACCTTGGCGAAGCACAACTATGGTTTTATCAACTAGAAGGGGAAAGACCTCGAATTGATTGCGGAAGTTCAAGTACTTTTGCAAATTGCGATTCGGACTGCCCGCCCGCAACAATCCATTGGGCGATTTGGTTACTTTGAGACAAACTAGAACCTTTGACGAATGTAACAAGCAATTTCAAGAAAAGTTGGCAAGGGCAAGCCACGTAGTGCAGGTCAATCAATATGTTGGCCTATACACAGCCGGGTTGGTGGATTGGATACACCTCGAAGTGGAGCTTCAAGAACCACCCGACTCGCTGCACGCCATGAGCCTGGCACGCGCTTATGAAACCCGACAGAAGATGATGGGTGAATTTGGTGTGCGACGGTGGGTTGCAAATCCCAATCGCATCTTGGGTGGCAACCAACCGACCACTAAGAGCACGACAGCAACCGCAACAGAGAACCCCCAAAAGGCCCAAACGCCTACCTTTATCTGCCGATTGAATCGAGCAGAGATGGCCGAACAGAGAGCCAAGGACTTTTGCTACAACTTGGACGAGCCCTACACCGTCGGACACCAATTTAAACGACTATTCTGGTTGGAAGTGGGAGATGACGAACTGGAATTGGCCATGGAAGAGGAACAAGGTGACCCCTCTATCTCCCTTCACGCCATAATAGGCCAAAGGGGAACGAGCACGATGCATATTCAAGCAGTGGTACATGGATTCCCTCTACACGGCTTAGTCGACTCAGGGAGCACCCATAATTTCATCAACCAGATAGCTGTTAAGCACCTACGACTCACCCACACCGGCAAAATTGGAGCAACGATCGCCGTGGCCAACGGGGATAGCATCAAATGTCTGGACCTCTGCAAAGGCATCCATTTCACCATTAACGGAATCGAGTTCGAAGTCGATTTTCTGGTCATTCCATTAGCAGGGTTTGATTTGGTGTTGGGAACCAAATGGTTACAACCCTTGGCCCTATTCTTTGGGATTTTTCAGTGCTCACTATGACCTTTGGGAATAATCAACAGAAGGTGAGACTCCAAGGACGAGCCACTACTATGCAACCCCAACTGCATCTGATCGAAAACACCCTCAAGGAAGACACAAAATTAGAAAAACTCTTTAACTGAATTCAAGGGCATTTTCCAGGAACCTACAAGCCTTCCACCGCATTTGCTTGGAGCCAAACACTGGCCTCGTGGTTGTCTTATCGATATCCTCACCTGCAGAAAGATGAGAGAAAGGCAATGTGCATAAATGCTACAGCAAGGAATCATTTAACCTAGCAGTTCGCCATTCTCGTCACCGGTCCTGTTGGTCAAGAAATACGACGGATCTTGGCGGTTTTGTATCAACCACCGAGAACCGAATAACATGACCATTAAAGACAAATTCCCAATTCCAGTGGTGGATGAGTTATTAGATGAGCTACACGGGGCGCAATTCTTCACTAAGTTGGACCTCTGATCAGGTTACACCAAGTACGGATGTTTGACAACGATGTTGAGAAAACGACCTTCGTACAAATCACGGGCATTTTGAATTCTTCGTAATGCCTTTCGGATTGTCAAATGCGCCTTTCATGTTCCAAGCCTTAATGAAGTCTTTCGGAAGCATCTCTGCAAATTCATCCTCGTATTTTTTGATGATATTTTGATATATAGTACTGACTGGGACTCGCTCCTCCGCCACCTACGAACATCCCTCGACCATTTACAATTCCACCATCTCTTCATCAAGAAAGTGTTCATTCGGTACTATGGCAGTTGCTTATCTGGGGCACGTCTCCCGAGAAGGGGTTACTATGGACCCCAAAAAAGTTCAAGCAATTGTAGAGTGGCCAACACCACAAAATGGCACAACTCTCTGCGGGTTCCTTGGGCTAGCCGGTTACTACCGAAACATCTGAGATTATGGCCAAATTGCGCTGAAATGAAACTCCTTAACCTAGACGGAAGCAGCAGAGAAGGCATATGAACAAGTAAAACGAGCACTAGCCACCAACCCGATCTTGCAATTACTCGATTTCACACAATCATTCATAGTGGAATGTGATTCTTCCAACAATGGGATTGGTGCGGTCTTGCAACAGAATCAACACCCCATAGCTTATTTGAGCCGCCAACTCGCCATTAGACATCACAAACTGGCTGCGTATGAGCGGAAACTTATCGGTTTGGCAAAGGCGGTTTAACATTGGCGACCTTATCTATGGGGACACAAGTTGTTCATCATGACGGATCACTATAGCCTCGAATACTTGCTCGAGTAGCGTATAACAACTTCTCCACAGCAACATTGGATAAGTAAACTCATAGAATTCGATTTCGACATCGAATACCGATCTGGGCTTTCCAACAACGCAACCGACGCACTATCTCGATGCCATCAGGAGACTTTGGAGCTGAATGCCATTAGCCAGTCTCGCTTAGATCTTTGGGACAAGATACAAGCTGCAACAGCTAGTGACACCAACATCCAACAACTTCGTCACCGGTTGCAACAAGGAGCACTCCCGGGAGCTTGGACCGAGCAGGAAGGAGTCCTCTTGTACAAGGGCCAAATTCACCTTTCTGACACTTCACCCCTAATTCCAGCAATCCTCTCGGGCGTTCATGATAGCACACACGAGGGTACGCAAAAGACACTCCAACGACTTCACCAAGATTTCCATTGGAAAGGCATGAAAGGTACGGTCATTGAGAATGTTGCCCGTTGCCCCGTTTGTCAAAAAAACAAGACTGCTTGCTTGCGTCTAGCCGGTTTGCTACAACCCCTTGAACTGCCGACTCAAATTTGGGCCGACATATCAATGAATTTCATTAATCAGTTGCTCAAATCATGGGGCAAATTTGTGCTCTTTGTGGTTGTTGATCGCTTTTCCAAATACGGCCACTTCATCGCCATGGCGCATCCTTACACAGCCAAAGGCATTGCACAAGTTTTCATGGATCACATTGTTTGTCTCCACGGCTTCCCCGAGTCTATAGTCTTTGACAAAGATGCAACTTTCACTAGCAAATTTTGGAAGGAATTATTCTGTCTTAGCAGCACTAAGTTAGCCTTCTCATCAGCATATCACCCACAATCTGATGGGCAAACGGAGGTTTTCAACAGAACTATTGAAATGTACCTCCGTTGTTTTGCAGGGAACAATGCCAAGAGCTGGGTTGACTGGCTACTATGGGCGGAGTATTGTTACAACACCTCTCACCACGCAGCCCTATGGGACACACTATTTAAAGTAGTTTATGGAAGGGACCCCCTGCGTCTCACGACCTATACCCCAGGAGCAACCAAGGTCGAAGCAGTGGATGATGCCCTCGCAGCCTATGATAAAATGTTGGTCGAGATTCGCTCAAGGCTACAAGCTGCACAACACTGCATGAAGACCCAGTACGACAAAAGTTACAGAGAGGTTGAATTCGATATCGGCGACTGGGTTTACCCACACCAACAACTATCATTGGATGGGAGACAACGCCACAAACTCCAACCCAAGTTCTACGGTCCATTTCAAATCATCCAACGGATTGGTTCAGTGACCTATCAGTTACGATTGCCCGACAATGCTAAAATACATAATATCTTTCATGTCTCTTTACTTAAGGCACACAAGGGTGACCCACTGCTCCAACAAGCACCATTACCATTGATCTCAGAAGGCCAAGTCATTCCGACCCCTGCAACAATTTTGCGTTCCCGCTTGAATAAGGGAAATTGGGAGTTACTTGTTTAGTGGGCTGGCACGGAGACAACTGACGCAACTTGGGAAACACTGGACACTTTTCGAGAGGCTTGCCCTGATTTCGAGCTCGAGGACAAGTTCGTTTCCCAGGAGGGGAGTGATGTTATGGATGCATTCGTAGGGAAGACATATACGCGAAGACAGGCACAAAACCAAGAAACAAACGCAGTGCAGGAAGTCGAATAGGAATAGGAAATTCGTTTTCAACTAAGATAGGACTTCTATTATAGTAGGGTTAATTATTATTTATCTTTAGAATAGGAAATTCGATGTCAACTAGGATAAGAATTCTATTACACTAGGGTTAATTTAGGAGATACAAATGCTATATATTGAGGGCTTACAAAGGAATAAAGGCAAGCAATATTTTCACAAATTATTCGAGATCGGATTCTCTCTCTTGACAAGGTCCTAGGTATTCAAGTCCCTGCAGCGAGCTGATCTTTGCTTTTATCATAGGGAGGAAGAAGAATGACAACAAGGGAAAGTCTTCCCTCAACGACATCGATTTTTCAGTACATCGCCCGGTGACTCGAGCCTGGGCCCAAGCCAATAACAGTGAACCTCTAGTGTTTTAGTGTTTTCTGCTTGAAATTGAATTACCACCTAAAACCCACATTTGCTGCTAACTAGTTGCCTCTTTTTTTATGTCTTCCTCATGTTCATTGAAAGATGTAAAACATGGAGAGAATCAAGGAGAACGAAAGAATTGAAATAGAGTCCAGAAAGAAAGCCATTGTGTTGGAAGAACAAATACTGATATTACATTGCATTTCTTAAAATATTGTAATGTTGAAGCATCATCTTGAAGCTTGTATTCCAAGAAACATATAAAAACATGAATGCTATTTGTCACTGCACCTTATTCATTTTACAAAGTTCATTTGATGAAAAATCAATTATAGCTCACCTAAAACAGGCTGTTTACTGGGCTGAAGAAGTTTGAATAATTTTGTCTATGTGATTATGGTTTACATGTGCCATTGCAATTACAACTAGTTATGAATTGGATATTGTCATTGTGGTATGACTTTACATACCATGTTAGGAAAGTAATGAAAGTAAGACGAGAGACTTAATATATCATTAAGTAGTGTAATGCATTATTGTAGTCATAAAAGTTGTGATCAGTGGACTTACACTAACGATTAACATAACTATGACATGTTACTTATTGCATGCAAAACTTATATGAGGTGTTTAACAGCATGCAGCTTATCCAGATTTGGACAGTTCTACATCTTTCTTTGCTGTCTATGATGGCCATGGAGGTCAGCTCTATTGTACTGCTTATTATGAGTCCTAATATAATAGTCTTACTTATTTTGTGTAACTTTTCTCATTATGAATAAAAAAGATTGCCATTGCCCTCTGTTTGTGGAACTTTAATATCAACCTTGTACTTTTTCCTATTACATTATCCTAGTACTTTTTTCCTTGCCACAATTTTAAATAGCATTTACTGCTTTGCATATCCTTGTCCTACTTCTCTAACAGGTCCATATTGGGCAATTCTTAGTGGTAAGGGTTTGGGAGCAAGGTTTGAAGCTTTTGGCTATATACGATTAAACTTGTGTGGGCATACTTATTAGGGATGGGTTTGATTTTGAACAAGAAATGTCAGGTGGAACTTAAGACGACCATTGATGGGGATGCTTAAATGTGAATGACTTGTAGAAGAATGATAATGGAGAAATGACCTACATATCCATGATAAAGATTGACGAATGGAACCAAAGTTCTTGCTAATTTTGTGAAGTTTGTAACGTTGAGATGAGAGCCAGTATATTTTAGTTGTATCTGAAATTAATAGTGAGCGACCGAATTCCTTAAAGTTCATTGTGTTCCAGGGCAAGTGGTGGCTAGATTCTGTGCCAAGTATCTTCACCAACAAGTGCTCAAACATGAAGCTTATTTGGCTGGAGATATAAGCACTTCATTGCAGAAAACTTTCCTCAGGTAAATTCACTATCATTTGCTCTAATATGTCCATTTCATGCATCTAGATTTAACAATAGTTCTGAGAATTTCATGACACGAAATCTTACCAAGACTGCTATGGTGTTTTGTTGCATTATATGCTTATAATAGCCCAGGCCAACCTGGCAGTGGCAGTATCATATTGATCTGATGTGTATGCTATTACTGTGAATAGTTTAAACTAAAAAGTATTTATCAACTGTGAGGTAAACTTCTCCATCTTGGAGATTGGTATTGGAATGATTATCTTGTTCACTAGGCTCTATTGTTGTTTGCTATCATCCTTGTGTCTCAAATGTTTCCTAAACCTATATGAGTTTTGGCTATGTTTGTGGTCAGATAAATTGTTCCACATGGAGTAAATTACTAAGTTTATTAGTGTTTCCTGCAGAATGGATGAGATGATGTGTGGACAAAGGGGATGGAGGGAATTAGCTATTTTGGGTGATAAGATAGATAAAGTTTCTGGCATGATTGAAGGGTTAACATGGCCTCCCATGAATAGTGAAGCCAATGGCCATTTTGCTGAATGGTCATCTGAGGAGGTATTGCAGGAAACAGACAGAGATTTTATTTTAGCTCATCTGATTTGTTAGTGCAGGTGAAAATGGTTATCAATTTAACCGTGCTTTCCTAATCCAGGGATCTCATTCTGAATTTCATGGACCAACTTGTGGAAGCACAGCATGTGTAGCAATGATTCGAGACAAGCAACTTATTGTTGCAAATGCTGGTGATTCTCGTTGTGTTATTTCCAGGAAGGGACAGGTAATTGTATTTCATCTCTATTGGATTAGGTTTTAGCTGTAATGCCTTCTAAACAGTTCTTTCCCCTCAAGAAATGTCAACATACTAATTGCATTATTTGAATTTTCTTTTCTCACAAATTTTGCTTTCAGAACAAGATGATGTCCATTCGACCACCTCTCTCTCCTTGTTTTGAACACTTATTTGATCTTTGCTTACGCAAGCAGTCATTCTTCTTGGTCAGATGTTATTGAGACCAAATGTGAGAAAAATGAAAATAATTGTAGGCAGGAGAGAAATCCATTCTGAAAGTGGCTTCTACCATAGTTGAGCAAAGTTACGAGTACTTGTCATTATATTTATTGAGGGCAATAGTTAAGCTGATTAAATTAATTTCCCGTTTAGTCTCTTGTTCACTTTTTCTGTTTCTCTATCTCCCTCCTGTCACCACTTGTTAAAAGGCTGATCAACGATCAAGTCACATCCTTATTGTAAACTTTATCGAAGTACATCAATCCATCTCCATAATTGCATAAAACTAGCTGAAACAATTTGATCATGTTATACCTGTCCTCACTGTTAACTGAATAATGTCAAAGCCTAAAACGCCTACTTTGTTCTTTCCCTTCTCTTCCAATTAATTGCAAGTGAGGGCACTCTCTGCTGAAGAAGATAAGCATGTCTACTGAAATCCTTTAGAGTACTTAAATTTCCTAAAGAACTGAGAAGTTGGAGTCTAAATCATTTGATATCTTGTTTTTGTACCTGTAAATATACTGATAATGAGTTCCAATGTGACCCTAGATGGTTATTGTCAAAACAGTGTCTCTTTGCAGATTTCACTGCAGTGTCTCATGTCAATAGTTCTGTGCAGGCATATAATTTATCCAAGGATCATAAGCCTGAACTTGAGGTTGAGAGAGAGAGGATTCTGAAGGCTGGTGGCTTTATCCAAGTGGGGCGAGTGAATGGAAGTTTAAACTTGGCAAGGGCAATTGGTATGTGAAAATGGTCGTAGTTCTGTGGGAGAGAATAAGAAAGCTTCTGTACTCTGCTTTAATTATTCTCACCTTGTTAATGCTAATATTTAAAGGTGACATGGAGTTCAAGCAGAACAAAACGCTACCTGCTGAAAAGCAAATTGTTACTGCTAATCCAGATGTAACCACTGTACGCACCATTAATCCTGCAACTTAATTTTTTATGTTTCATGTTCTTGTTCATTTCGTTTTTTACTTTTTTCATCATCTTTGAGCTTGGGGATTCAATTTACTGAGCCTAAGTTGTTGATCTAATTATAAGACTGCATAAATATACTATCATTAATTATAAGACTGCATAAATATACTATCATTTGAAGTAGCTTTCACATCCCAACTTGGAAAAGGAGGGCTTTTAGTTTGAATCCCTTGTGTCCCTAATTGTGGATTGTTTGTCTGTTTCGAGTGTGTTTCTGACACAACTTTTTTCTTGTTTACCATTTGTACTGATTGGACAGATTGAACTCTGTGACGATGATGAGTTTCTTGTCCTTGCTTGTGATGGGATTTGGTAAGTGCTGTCATGCGTTATTTCATAGTTTTTCTTATTCCTTCCGTAGCTTTTCCTTGAGCTATAGACTATAGTGTAGATGATTAATGGACTACAGTAGTAGAAGTTTTTTTTTTGTTGGCAAAATTGGGAATCCTTAGAACGACTCTAAACCTAAAGCTGTCAACTCATAAAGCAGTTGCACCGAGTGACACATGTGTCACTTAAGAGGGCTTAATGGGGGTTGTATAGTTTGACTCGAATGCAGGTTATTAATCCTTACCTGTTAGGTTCCAAGTAAATCATACCTGTTAGGTTCAAGTAAATTCTTTTATTAACTAATTTGACAGTATATTAATTCATTGGAACACTCAGTTCAGACTAAACACTTCTAAGCCTTTGCTTGTACAATTACTACTGTTACAATATTGTTGATGCTGCTGCTGCTACTATCACCACAGCAGGGTGGCTTGTTTCTGTATGTTGCCTCTGCTCTTAGTTGCAACTTTTAGGACCTTTTGTTTCTTCCAAAGTCTGGACTAAATGTGCGTAATGTTGAGATAATCCGACCACTTGTACTTGCATGCATGAAGTGATTACTAGTTCTAAAACGAAACTAATGCAACATGGGGATGATGATATCTCATGTCCATTGCTGTCACCATCCGTCCATCTCTTTCTGTAGCACAGCGATTACCGAACTTCTTATCCAACTGACCAAAGAGAAACTAAGTGCTCAAATTAAAAATATAGAGCAATTTGTGGATGTGCTCCAGTTTGCTTGACCAAAGAGAAACTAAGTGCTCAAATTAAAAATATAGAGCAATTTGTGGATGTGCTCCAGTTTGCTTGACCAAAGAGAAACTAAGTGCTCAAATTAAAAATATAGAGCAATTTGTGGATGTGCTCCAGTTTGCTTGTTTGTATTTGTTATTCGCAAATTCTGACGAAGCAACTATACTACTAGGGATTGCATGTCAAGTCAACAACTGGTGGATTATGTGCGCGAGCAGTTGAACACTGTAAGTTCGGAACAGCCTTGTTAAAGCTTTACGCGTATGCAATTCACGAACAAATGTTTCGTTGTTCTATTCCATCCAGGAACATAAGCTTTCAGCAATTTGTGAGAAAGTATTTGACCGGTGTTTGGCACCCACAGCTGGTGGGGAAGGATGTGACAACATGACCATGATCTTAGTTCAGTTCAAGAAACCTGTTCATTCAAGTGGTTCTAAGCAACACCAGCGCTGTTCCCACAATTTGTCTGACGTTCACAACAGTGGCCAGGGTTCGTTGGAGACCGATGCAAGTAATGCTGGTTAATGTTACTTAAAACTGATTCATGACCATTTTTCGCACGGAAGCTTTGAGGAGTCCAAGAATCGTGAACCTAAATTTCCCTTCAGGAACAGGATTCCTGTGATTGTAAATGGTCTAGTTTTTCCAGTAATTGAACTTTTCTATAGGGTTCTGTAAATATGTTTCTGTTTTTCGCTTATCTGAATCGACCTGTCAAGTGTGAATAGGATCTCTTCTATGTGATGCGCCACGTTGATTTCATAAATGAGGAACAGTGAATCACGTTACAGTGAATTCATTAAAAATTGCCCACTGCACATGGGAGTTGAACGCTATAGATCGCATGTCTCCCAACTTATAGAGGGTAACGATTATATTTGATCCTTGTTTTGACGTGTACCTATAGCAAAAAGAAAAAAGAAAACGAAGTATGTATAACTTATATTAAATACTGAAAACAGAGTAAAAAGTCTTTAATGAACAACAAAAACTTTCTGCTCCTAGTTTAACATTTTCAACAGAACGGATCAGTACGCTACACTAGATAGCGTTGCCACCTCCCTGCCGGGAACCAATTTAGCAAGAGCCGTGATGTTAAGGTAAATTGCTTAACATTAAACATATCGTAGAACTCTTTCTATTTGTCAAACTGTATATGCAACCTGTTTTTATTTATTCATGGCAGTCCCTTCTTGATGTTCCAATTGTTGGATATGTCTACAAACCGGTGAGTAAAAGGGATCTTCTTGACCTTGCATATACATATACATGGAAAATCATCATTGTCTTTTTTGTTGATGTAGGCTGTTAGCGAAAAGCAATTTAATTTATCCGAATATAAGGCGGCGTGAAAAATCACTGTCCTGAGTCGAAAATTCCTCCTTTACGATGCAACAGGACAACGAGATCCGACCCTAGGGTTAACACTTTTTTCACCAGCTTCGGTGCACTCCAAAGAGTAGTAGTGTAGGAATTGTCTCTGAGATTAAAGAAAGACAGAAAAATGCAGAATTTGTGCGTTAAGATAAAATACGTGTGTAAGGTATTTGTATGTAGAAGAAAATGCTTGAGTGGGATGTAGCAAATAAAGATACATAAAAGATGAAAAAATAGAGAAAGCGGACAATTGTTTTCGGTAGTTGTTGTGCCATTGATCAGATGAGTGACTCCTTTATATAGTAGAAACAATACATACGTTGATAATTGGGATTAAAGGCTATTAAAACAAAAGGAACGTTAGAGCATAATAATGTAACAACGTTATAGGAGTTATTGGCTGATAATGTTATAAATGTTATTAGTAATTGAAATTTTGGAACAACGAAACTAACAATCCCCCACTTGGTCCAAAATTTGAGAAACAAACTGTAACAATTTAATAGAAAGATAAGCGAACAATTAGGTGAACTAAGCCTTAAATCTGGTATAAAAAAAAAACGGAGACAGAACCTGCTAAAGAATTAATAGTCTCAAAATGCCTAGTCTCATGATCGCTCTAGAGAGATAGCTCAATTACTCTCATAGGAGGGTGGTTAGCTCTCCACAATCACATCGGTGAGTTCATCCTGCTTACACCACCTAAACTTGGGTTATGGAACTCATTAAGGATTAAACAATGCAACTACATCAAACGCAATATAGTCATACTAGAGACACAATTCAACAACTGACTATATCTCAGTATTATTCCACAATCAAAGCACGAGTAAGTAGTCACCATATAAGTTTATTTGACCTATTGAACTTGGTTTTCCAAGTCGGGTATCCATCATGAGATTACTACACAATTGGGCTCAACTCCATCCCTTTACTATGTTCTAAAACTAGTTTTCTACTCAAAACTTTTATAAACAGATCCGCTAATTTTCTCTCTGACTTGACATAATCCAGAGAGATTACATCATGTCTAATTAAAGTACAAACAATTTTATGTGTCAATCTGATATGTCTACTTTTGCCATTATATGCCTTGTTCTTAGCAATATGAATGGTAGCTTGCGAGTCACAATGAAGGAACACAAAATTTTCCAAAGCGAAATATCTGCTAAGAGATTCCTTAGTCACTCAGCTTCCCATTATGCCAACTCCAAAGTCATAAACTCAACCTCCATTGTTGATCTCGTACTACTGGTAGAGTTTATATCATCACTCTTCGTTACTCAGTTAGCATCAGATTACCCCTCCAATAAAGGAGGATGACCACCAAAAGATAATCCATAATGTATAGTACCTTTCAAATACCTCAGCAAACGAATCAATGCATTCCAATGCACTTAACTAGGATTATGAGTATATCTATTAAGTCTACTCACACAGTTTGCAAACGAGAACATTTCATTAAGAACATCACACTATCAAGAATTTTAGCATACTCAGCTTGGTTTACACTGTCACCATGATTTTTTTTAAAGCAACACTAGCGTTGTAGGGAGTCTTGGCTGGCTCAACATCATAGTAACCAAACTTCTTCAAAATTTTCTCAATATAATGAGTTTGATTCAACCTAAAACTAGAGTCATTCCTATCAATTTTGATTCCCAAAATAAAGTCCACGGATCCAAGATCTTTCATATCAAAAGAAGATTTTAGCAAATCTTGGTAGTATCAATAATAGATAAACTACTACCAAAAATAAGCATATCATCTACATAAAGAGTTATGATTACATAACTATTGGCATTTCATTTCACATAAATACAAGAATTAGCAATATAAGAGATGAAACTATGTTTGAAATCTCACTTACAAATTTTTCATGCCACTATTTGAGAGCTTGTTTAAGTCCATACAAAGACTTAACTAACTTACACATCTTTCGCTCTTGACCAAGCACTCTAACCCTGCTGAGTTGGACCATATAAATCTCCTCATTCAGATCTTCATTCAAAAAAGCTGTTTTAACATTCATTTGGTGCACATGAAGTTTAAATACTGAGGCAATAGCAAACAACATCCTTATAGATGCAATTTTGGTAACAGGAGAGTAAGTGTCAAAAGTCTTGCCTTTAATCCTTTTTGTTTAAATCCTTTAATCACAAGTCTTGCCTTGAACCTCTCAATGGTGCCTTTAGGTCTCAATTTCTTTTTGAAAATTCACTTACACTCTAAAGGCTTACACCTTTAAGGTAGATCAACTAAAACCTAAGTTTTATTAGACATGATTGACTCTAACTCACTATCTATGGCTTCCTTCCAAAATGTAGCGTCCACAGATCTCAATGCTTCCTTATAAGTTTTAGGATCTTCCTGAATAATATAAGTCACCACAAAAAAAATCATCTCATCAGGTTTTGTCACCACAAAGGAAGTAACAAAGTCAGAACCAAAACTAGTAGGTACTCTAGCTCTTTTACTCCTCCTTCGTTCGATAATTTTCTCTTCCTCGATGTCATCATTGGTAGAAGAACTAGGGACAAATTCTCTAAGAACTTACATGCTCACTTTCATAGGAAATATATCCTTAAAGAACATTACATCTCTTGACTCTATAATTGTTCCATAAGTGTTAGCTAGGTTTAACCATAAATCTATAGGCAGTACTATTAGAGTCATATCTCACAAAAATTGAATCAACGATCTTAGGCCCAATTTTCTTCCTTTTATGTTCAATTAGAGCAACCTTAGCAAGACACTTCCACACTTTCAAAAAACGCAAGTTAGGTGGATAATCTTTACAAATTTCATCAAGGGTTTGATCTAGTTTCTTATAAGGGTCTCTGTTTAGAACATAACAAGCTGAAATAATAGCTTCCCTTATATAAAATCAGGTAAGCTGGAGGAAATCAACATTACATTCATCATATCCTTAAGTGTTTGGTTTTTCCTCTCAGCTATTCCATTTTGTTCAGGTGTATAAGGTGTTGAAAACTTATGAATAATTCCAACTTTTGCATAAAAATCAGTAAAGAAATCAGTACTATACTCACCACCTCGATCAGACCTTAATCTCTTAATTTTTCTTTCTAATTGGTTTTCAACCTTAACTTTGTATTTCATAAACATTTCCTTTGCATCACTTTTATTTTTCAATAAGTAAATCTTAGTAAATCTAAAACAATCATCTAAAAAGGTAATATAATATTTCATGTCTCCTTTACTCATACAATTCTTAAATCACCCAAGTCTGTGTGCACTAATTCCAACAATTGAGACTCTCTCTAGGTCATTTACTTAAAAAGGTTTCTTAGAGTGTTTAACCTCATCACAAATTTGACATTTTTTCATTTCATTAGTGATCTGGTTGGGCAACAAGTTTAAACTTTGCATCCTCTTAATAGACCTTACATTCACATACCCAAGTCTAGAGTTCCATAAGTCTAAAGACTCAACAATATAAGCAGAAAAAGTAGATGCATTCATTTCAACGTCAAGTACAAATAAGCCCCCATTACAAAACCATTTTCCAATAAAGTTCCTATTCTTAGTCAGAATTAGCTTATCAAAATCAAAAGTTAGTTTAACACTGACTTTGTTAAGCAATACACCAGAAATCAAGTTTTTATAAATATCAGGAACAAACAAAACATTTTCTAATGCTAACACTTTTCCAAAAGTGAGTTTGAGAGTGACTTTGCTAACTCCTTGGACAGGAACTTTGCTAGGTTACACATGTATACAAATTCACCATCAGCAGCATTATTCAACTCTTTGAACAGGTCTTTATTTGTGCAGATGTGGCATGTGGCTCTTGTGTCAACGATCTACTTGACCAAATTTCTAGCAAGGTTTACTTCGGACACTATAGCATTAATGATCTCCTCGTCATCACTTGCTTCAACCATATTAGCTTGAGGCTTACCAAAGTTCTTTTGGTTATCCCGTTGGTACCCTGTTTGATTTCCTTTCTCTAACTATCGTGATTTTTATCCTTGGCCTTTCTTCTTATAATTGATTCTAGCTTGAAAATTGGCAGCAGGATGACCTGGCTTATGACACCACCAACAGTTGCGCTTAAACTGACCCTGTTTGTTGTTGAAAGACTTATTTTGTCCACCATTCTTTTTGAAGTTATTAGCATTTCTATGTTCTGCCACATGAGCCTTAAAAATAGGGACAAGGGTGAGTGTTTTGGTCTTATCTTGTGTACAATTGACATCCTCAATCTTTATATGTCCTATGAACTCCTGAAGCTTTATGTCTTTCTTTTTATGCCTCAATTGGTTTTTATACTCATTCCATGAGGCAGGTAGTTTCTTAATAAAGGCATTAGCTTGAAATAACTTACAAATGTTCATACCGTTGGTAAGGACTTCAGTAACTAGATTTTCATATTCATGTAGTTGGTCCATAATAGGCTTATCATCAACAATGGTAAATTTTAACCACCTAACAACTGCATATTTCTTAGTACCGGCATCATTTGTCCCATATTTCACTTCTAAAGCATCCCAAATTTCCTTAGCAGTTTTGCACTTGCAGTAGATATCAAATAAAGAGTTGATCATATGGTTGAGTAACACTCCCCTAATTGTACGGTTATCCTAATAGTCTTAGGGTCCATGTTGTCACTAAGAGTCTTTTGAAATAGTACATAATCAATTTTGTATTGTTGAAAGTAAAACAAATTTTTCTCAGACCATAGTTTAAAATTTCTCCCATCCAGAGGCTCTAATCTAGTTAGGCTAGGTATAATTTTAGGGCTACGGTGATAGAGGCTGAATCTATGTGGGGAACAGTCAGTGCAAAACCTACGATGGTCTTATTTGCAGATGACATATTAAATCACAAGAAATTATCACAATAAGAAGAAAATAACACCGTATTTCGACTTCTACCAAAATTAATACTCAGTAGTAAAATTGTAGTAATTTCCAACAAATAGTAGAAACGAAATACAATTTTCGACGTAGATTGTTAGTGAAAAGCAATAATAATTAAATTAGAACAACTTATTTGAATGTAAGGTGTTGTAAAAAATCACTGCCCTAAGTCAAAAATTCCCCCTCTACAGTGCAGCAGAACAACTAGATCCGATCCTAGGGTTAACGCCTTCTCCACTAGCTTCGGTGCACTCCAAATGGTAGAGTAGGAGCTATCTCTGAGATTAAAGAAAGGTAGAAAAATGTAGAATTTGTGCATTAAGACAAAATAAGTATGTAAGGTGTTGTATGCAAGGTGTTCGTATGTATAAGAAAATGCTTGTGTGGGATGGAGCAAATAAAGATACAAAAGAGATGAAGAAATAAAGAAAGTGGACAATTGTTTTTAGTGGTTTGTTGTGCCATTGAGTAGATGAGTGACTCCTTTATATAGTAAAAACAATACATATGTTGGTAATTGGAATTAAAGGCTATTAAAATAAAAGGAATGTTGGAGCATAATAACGTAACAATGTTATAGGAGTTATTGGTTGATAACATTATAAATGTTATTGGTAACTAAAATTTTGGAACAATGACACTAACATAGGCTTACTTAAATATGTTTTTTGCTACTGATTATGTGGTTAGTAAATGAATTTCAAACGTTGCTGGACTCTCTTGATGCCAGTCTTTCGTTCTCTTTTTTTAGTTTCCTTTCCTCGTCACTTCTGTTCTCTCTTTTCTAGTTTTCTTTCAATAATTTCTATTGATCATAACCTTCCTCTCCTCTTCCTCTTTCCTTATCTAGGTAGTTTTGGTGCCACTCTTATCTTTGCCTAGCCTAGAGCTTCATACTTCTTGATTTGAGTCTTCAACCTTTCTAGTTTTCCTAGTTTGATTAAAGCTTAGCCTAAACCCCTCCTTACCTTTAATTTTCTTTTGAGATACATTATCCTTAGTTTTCCTTTTCAAGAATGCTTGCTCAGACATTTATTCTAGACCCTGAGAACTTTCATGTTCTAAAAAATGGAAGCATGTCTCCTACCTCTCCTTCCAATGCGTCTGGCACCTTTGAACCCCCTTATAACTCCCTGGAGTGTTGATGCTAGTTCCTAATAGTACCTAAAAAACGTAGAAACAAGTCTTTGGAGACTATTATCCCTCCATTAAAATTACATTATTGTTTTCCTACACCTTAGCAAAGGGAGGGAGATCCCTTGTGTAGGTTCTTAATGAAGGTATTGCTCAATGAGAGTCTATCTTGGTATGGTACTTCTTGCAAAAAAGGCCATCATCCCCAACCATCAGGTTTAGAGTAAACTGAAATTGGAGAAATTTGGTCCTGATAAAGGATATTATGAATGATGAAGACTTGTTCTTCTTTAAATTTATCTCCCAATCTCTAGTTAAGAGAGTGCTAGAAGTTGACCCTTGGCACCTAAACTTTAAACCTATCTTCCTTCAAATTTATCAACCTGCATAATATCAAATAAAACAAATCCAATTAAAGCTTAACATACATCATATCCCTATTAAATATTGGAATAAAAAGGAATTAGCCACTTAGCTAGTTATATTGGGAAACCCCTTTGCCTAGATGAAGTAATAACCCTTGTAAAGAGGTTAAATTTTACTAGGGTGTGTATTCTGGTTGAGCAGGATCAAAAGCTTCTTGACAAGATCCTTTTAATGAGGCTTGGTGAGAATAGTTAGCTCTTTGAGGATGAAGTATTAGTAACTTACACTTGGAAACTTGGTCCAACCTTTCAGAAACAAGTTTGAAAGCCTACAAGTAGGAGATTCTTAAGTGGAGAGTACTTTAAACTATCTCAATAAAAACAAGAGTAAGGTTCTCAGAGGGAGGTACTATTGGAGAATGTAGACACTATGATCCCTCAAGAGAATCCTTAAGCTATTGATACAAACCAGTCCCTAAAGCTTGTTAAGGGCCAACATAAGGAGTTGCAACAGAATAATATCTAATGTATTATTAATTTGGTAGAGGTAAAGGAGAATGCCATAGAGAAGGAGAGTAATAAGGATAAGGATAACATGCATAAAGATCCTATAATTCCTACTCCAAGGATAGCTAGCTCCTTAAAGGCTACATGTGAAAAAGTTAAAGAGTCGGGGATGCTTCAGAAGGAAGAAGAAGGCTTCCTCCTTATCTATAAAATGATATAATTGCCTAGAATATTAAAGGACTAAATTGCCCTAGAAAACAAAATTGGTTTCAAATGTTGTCAAAATAGAACAACCATTTTTTGATAGTTTCCCTGGAAACCAAATCAGAGAACATAATATAGGAAGGATAGCCTTTTTGAAGGAACATTAGAGTTTTATATCTAACTATCAGTACCACCATAATGGAAGGATACTTATGGATTTTGATACGAATAGAATGGAGGTATTCCAAACTTTAATAAAGAGCTAATTCATTTATCTTCGGGTGAAAAAGAAAGTGGTAAGAGCAATATTTAGTATTACTTTTGTTTAGGGCTTTAACCTAACCTCTAAAGGACCACTCTTTATGATAGGCTTAAACAGATAGGTGATCAAATGGATGAACCTTGGATAATTATTGGCGATTTTGACTCCACCTTACACTTAATAGAAGCTGAAGGGAAAATTGGTATGAGGAGCTTCTCAAATGATTTTAAACAATGCACTAGTTATATCCTAGTTACATACTTAAGGATGTAAGAAATGCTTCACACCTAGAGTAATAAACATCGTTGAAAATGGTTCTTGAGGAAGAAGCTGGATAGGGTTTTGGTGAGTAAGAGATGGTTGAAGGTTTCTCAAATAATAAAGTCACTTTAGGAATCCCTTAGTATTTGATCAGTCTTAGATATTAATATAGGAAATTTTATCCTTTAGAAAGAGACATTGTCCCTTCAAGTTTAATAATTTCCTCATTGAAGGGGAGGGCTTTCAAGAAGCTTTTTCTAAAGGACTAGATTTATAAGTATAGGGGTGCAAGGAGTTTGTGTGTATGAGAACATTAAAAAGGAACTCAAGCTCCTTAACATGACTAGATTTCCTAATACTTTATTGGTTATAAACGAAGCGAGAGCTAGATTAGAGACTATCTAAAATTCCCTTTATAGTTCCCTTGAAGATCAACATCTATTAGATGTTGAAAGAGATGCTCTATTAACATGTACCCAGGCTACTGAGGCATATTGGTCCTTAATGAAATAGAGGTCCAGGATACTTTGGTTAAAAAAAGGAGCTAGGAAATTTAGCTTCTTCCATAAATCCATTCTATCAAGGAGGAACTTCAAGATAATCATTATTTTAAAGAATGAGGAAGGCAACTGACAAACCTATGATGACCTGATCCATTAAGAGATTTATTTATTTTATTTTGAATTAATGGGATTTCCTACCCAAGCTTCCTCAAGCATTCTGGATTATTGAATTCAAAATAATTCAATAATTAAACTCCCTTTGCAAAGAGAAGTAACTAATGGCTTGATGAGACCCTTCACTACTATAGATATAGAGAAAGAGCTCTTTTTCATAAGCCCAAATGAAGCTCTAGGTCTAGATGGGCTGAATGCTTTTTTCTCTAAAAATATTGGAATCTTACGAAAACCATAGTTATAGAGGGGATTCTTAAGATTTTTAATTGTGATAGATTACTAAGGGAGATTAATAAGAATTTTATATATTCAGTGCCTAAAGTTCAATGTTCTCTGAAGGAGCTCATACACTAAATGGTTGACGAATCTAGGGTGCTTTGATAAAAGGAAGATCCATTAAGGATAGCATTTAGTTGGTTTAAAACTTCTTATGAACTACAACAGGAAAGGCTTTAGTAAAAACTATGCCATCAAAATTGACTTTAAAAAGGCATATAATTCTTTGGATTTATAATTTATGTTAAATGCTTTACATTCTTTTAGAATCTTTGGAAAGCATTTGGGATGGGTGAGACAATGTATCACAATATTCTTTTATGGGATTTTGGCAAATGGGGAGCCTACCAAGTTCTTCCAAATAGCTAGGGGTCCAAAGAAAGGGGACCCTTTTTCCTCTTTCCTTTTCACACTTTTCTTGGAGATCTTGACTAGATTTATCAAGCATGGTGTCAATATAGATAGAACATTCACTTACCATTCAAAATGTAAGGTATTAAAGATTTCTAGTGTCTTTTTGCTACTGAGCTAATCTTGTTTTCTAAGATAGACTCAAATTTAATGAACACCTTAATGACAGGTTTGAGACATTTCAAATGCTTTTCTTTTCATTGGTGTATTGAGTCTCACAACTATATAGTGTATTACCATCCTAAAGTCTTCTAAGCTTCCCATTCTTTGTCTAGAAGCACCTGTTTTTATCCAAAAGGCTTTTCTATAATGATTTTTGGCCTTTGTATAGAGAAATTATAGAGGAGGACTGCAAATTGGCATAACAAAAGCCTATCCTTAGCTTTATAGGTCCAATTAATTAACTCAATCTTAAACTCCTTACATTTATATTGGAATGCTCACCTATGGTTTCCAAAATCCCTAATTAATACTATAGAGAAGATTCTAAGATGATGATTATGGGCAGGTTATGATATAAGTCTTTTCCCAATTAAGGTGAAATGGATAGAGCTTTGCTTACCCAAAAGGGAGGGGGTTTAAGAATACATCCTATTATGGTCAACAACCAAATTTAATTTACTAAAAGAATTTGCTGAAGTCTACAAGATAACATCTTAATATAGGTAAAGTGGATTCATGCTTTCTATATCAAAGAAAATAGCTTCAGGTGCATAAAATCAAAGGCTACCTCTTTTTAGTCTATGGTACATTTACTAAAACTTAAAGGAAGAGTAAGGATGAGGTTCTTTCATCAATTAGGAGATACAGATTCATCATTATCCTGGCATGATAATTAGTCTACTCTTAGACCATTGAGTGAGGTCATTAGCTGTAATCCTGTTAGGAATGTGATTACTAATAAAGCTAAGATCAAGAATGTTCTTAATGCTAATATGTGTAGTTATTTAAGGAGGCATCCCTTTAAATATCAACTAATGCAAAAGAAAAAGGGATAGTTTATAGTGGTTACTTAACCCTTCTAAGGTTTTCACTAACCAATCTTGTAGGAATCTTTTCAAGGAGAAATCCCCTAAAGTGCCTCAGTTCAAGCTAGTATGGAACAACTAAATCCTATCTAAGAGCTTTAATGACCATATAATTAGCTATTAAAGGTAAACTAAACTCCTCGTACAGATTTAGGAAGTATATGGTGGTGCAAGGTACTTATGTAAAACTTTAAGTAATCTATAGATCACCTATTCTTTGAATATAACCTATACTATAATATCTGGAGAATGATCTTAGGCTATGTAATCAATTTGCACCTAGTGAGTGGATTACTTAATCAATTAATGATGTAGGTGTCAAAAGAGAAAACAAGGGGACTATAATGCTTTCAAGGTGGTATTATCTTGTACTATACATATGATTTGGCTTGAGAGGAATTGAAGATTTTCAGGTTGAAAGCTATTAGGGACAAAAGAACTATAAATTTTATTGTTCAATTCTCCAAAGAATTGTTACTGGCATATAAAGAGGAGTTTGCATATTTTTCTTTTTTAGTATCTTTAGAAATGATTGTTAAATCATACGATTAAGAATGTAATAAATAAAATTCAAATTAACTAGTAGATTATGGTTTATGTATATACCTTTAAGAAATTTATAATTTACAATAAAGTAAATAAATTAATTAACATGGATTCTGACAATGTAATATAGTTAGACTCTCATTTTGATCCAAATGAATCATCCTTTCCAAAAAGGTCAATCTTTGCCTAATTATTGTAAAAAATCACTTAAATGCTAAGTGATTTTTTACAATAAAAATATTTGTTTACATTATAATGAAATCTAATCACATTAAAGCAAAAGTTGCCTAATTGTAAAAAATCACTTAGCATTTAAGTTATTAATAAAAATTCAACTCTTGGATAGTATTTAGAATACTTCTGATCTTTTTTTAATTAACATGAACCTAAGACCTTTAATAAATTATTAAATGTAAATTATTCAAACAAGGAAGATGAAACATGATTTGGCAGGAGAGGAAGAGACAAAAGTTGGAACAAAAATATCATTTGAATTATTGATCCTAAAAAAATGAACAAAAAAAGTTCTATCGTCGAGTGGGAAATGAAAAATTCATGGAAAGTTACAATCCCCATTGTAAAATATTGCACCAATGCATCTTTATTAGCATTAAATCAATGAAGCATCGAGATCATATTAGAATTAGGATCAAGAAGAAACCTGGGCATTTATTACATATTTGTGATTTATAGAGGATCAATCTATAAAGAATTCACCTATCCCAATAATAAAAAAATCTGAATTAAATGATCCTATATTAAGAGCTAAATTGGTTATTCCAACTCATTTGTAGTGCTGAGATGATGGAAAATTAACATTTGAGATGATGTATAATAGTGGGGTTAGGGAACTATATATTTGATAAACCTTCTTAAAATACTACTCTATAGTGAAACTATTTGAAGAATCAACTTTTATGTGATAAAAGCAAGTACAAAAACTTAGGTCCATGTATGAATAAATAACAAAGAAATTGTATTATAGTGTTACAAAAGAAGCAAGGCGAATGTTACTCACAGGAAAGGAGTACTAAGTGAGCTTAAACCATCTTGACAAAGAGCACCAACAAGCAATCAATGAAATAGATCTTGAAGCTATTCATAATGACTTATATTTGAAAATGATGTACAAAAGAATAAAATGGTAAGAGAATGATGTAGAGAGATTGCATGCACAGTAGCTCTCTTAAGGAATTTAATTCAATTTTGTATCAAGTAGGTGACTCATCTGTGGGACATCTGTCCTTATGTTTTCCTATCCATAATAGTTGTGGGTCATTTTGGGCTTGCTATTAGGCTTCTTGTAAAGGGTTGATTCATCTTAAAACAAACCTTGTAAGATTATTATATTGTGTTATTATATTTCTTTAATTTTAAAAATATCTAGTATTTTAAAATAAGAAAAAATTTAATAGCATATCCAAAAGAGATAATCACACATGTTTACTTAACAGAAAAATTAAGACATATAAATGGTTATGGTCAATGCCTTGAAAGCTAAGAACAAGATGGATTCCATTAATGACACTTTGATGGTACTTATGGTAGGAACTCTAAAAGCAACAATTAGGAGGTGTACAACTCGATCTTGATCTTATGAATTTTTAATTTAATAAAAAAGTATCTAGTTGAGTATGTGTATATAGAGACTGTGAAAACATTCTAGGATGACTTGAAGGAATGATTCTCATTAAAAATGCATCACACGTTTATGAACTTAAAAGCTAGATCTCCTTACTATAACAAGGTAAGCTTATAATGGCATATTACATGAAATTGAATGGAATGTAGGCTAGACTGAATAGTTATTCTAAGATCCTTGTTTTCACCTTTGGTTCGATGTAGGTATTTATCAATGAACAAGAGGAGGAGAGGCTCCAACAATTTTTTATAGACCTAAACAATATAGTTTTTAGGATGATCCATTCTTAATTCTTTAATGTTAATCCTTTAACATTATTAAACATAGTTTATTTGATAATCATGAGTAAGGAATGAATCAGGTCAATTACACAAAGCAAGAATGATTATGTGAAGGTAGTGGCCTTGGAAGCATAAATAACAGGAAAAGGAAAGTCTATTCCTTAGAACATACAACAGTTTAATGAAGACATCAAATTCTATGTCACTTATAACAAAATGAGACATAAAATTTTCAATTGTCATGAATTGATAGGCTATCCTCCTAGTTGGCGAAAGAGCACATGAGGAGGAGGTAAGTCAAGTAGGATATATGGTTGAGCCAATCCCAGATAAAATGTAGGACGAATCAAGCTACTGGGGCCTATATCAACTAGTCTTTAAGAGTGACCATTAATAATAGAGCTAGTCAAACCACCATGCCAGGTTTATCAACTTAGTAGTTTTAGGAACTAATAAATCTTTTAGATAAGAAATGATAACAACGAAAAGCTTTTTGTAATATTCTTAAAACCCTGACTAAGATATTTGACAATGGAGTAAGCAATCACATGATAGCATGATTGGTGCTATTATATAACATTGAGGATTTAATACCTATGTCCATTATCTTTGCTTAATAGGATAAGAAAGAAAATGACAAAGATTGATCAAGTCTTTTTAAATCCTAAAATGATCTTGAATAATGTTTTATATGTTCCTAATTTGACTTGTAATTTGATATCTATATATCAATTAATAAATGAGTTAAACTATCAAGTGAAGTTTACTAATAAGCTTTGTGTGATATAGAGCCATACTTTAAGGAACTTGATTAAAGCAAGTGAACTATAAAGGGGATCTACTACTACAAGCCTATGAGTTGCACAAGGCAATGAAAGAAGACAAGGTAGACTCCTAGACAATGTAGCATCGATGGGTGGGAAACCATTCAAATAAAAGTTTACATCTTATTCCAAGAATTAGTATGATTAAGTCAAAGATTAAAGAGGCTTATTATATTGTTATGAAGCAAAATAGATACAATTTTCCTTTTCCATTGCTAACAATATTTTAGTTAATTTTTTATTTAATACAATATATTTTTGGGGTTCTTATCGATTAATCTTTTCTTATCGTGCTCGTTATTTTCTTACAATTATGGATGATTGTAATTGTTCAATTTAAGTTTTCCTATTAAAAGAAAAGATTGAGGTTAATGAACATCTAATAGATTTTGGTATTATGGTTATAATTTAATTTAGAAAAATTATAAAAAGAATTTGTAGTAATAACAAGTTAGAGATTGAGTTTGGAATAATGCAAAAGTTATATAAGGATAATAGGATAATTCGTGAGACAATTTATATTGACACACCACAACAAAATGGGAGAATGGAGCAAAAACATTAACACATCTTACATGTAGCTAAAGCAATTCTTTTTAAGCTTGTTTATTAATCAAGTTTTGAGGATAGTGCATTTTGGTGGTAGTTTACTTAATCAACAAGACTAATTGTAACATCCGGTTTTCAAAACATTACTGAGTGTTAGAGCCTTAGTCTATTGAGTTACATGAGTTTTTGTCATTAAGAATTTATGAGGTGCATTCATTCACATGCGTACCATTAGCATACACATAGGAATTATGATTTTGTACACGTTACAAAGATTGTTTATGCACTTAATTGACATATTTCGGGATATGAAAGATTTAAAATAGTTATGATATGATTGAGCATTGATTATGTCTTGAATTTAGGTTGATGGATTATAATTGGTAATTTAGAATTAATTGTTATAATTGAGAGATTTATGAATTATATGTATATTTGGACTAGGAAAATGCCAAGTGGTAAGATAAATTGGCAAATGGCAGTAGAAAATAAGTGACACATGGCATTAGGATTTAGTGAAAACTGGCTTAGATGATTAGGTGATAAGTGGCTTAGAGAATGAAAGACAAATGGACCAATTATTAAGAGACATTTGGTACTATGAGTAGAAGACATATGCCAAGTGTCTTTATATGACAAGTGTTATAAGACTTGCCAATCACCTATCTCACAATATACATACATGAAAGATCATCTTTCATTTCTACGTTTTCACTGTCTTAATTTCACTACAAAATTTCACTGTTTTAATAATGTTGATAAAAACCCAATCTATTCCACCTTAAAATGGTGATGATCGTGTAGGCATGGAGAGCTAGGTTACTTGATGATTTGAGGAGCTTTTAAGCTAAACAACTAAGTAAAATAATGTTCTTCATGGCTTGTTTTAATAGAAACGTTTTGTTTAAGGATGGATTGATAGTGAAAATGGTGTTGATGAAGTATAATGGAAATTGATGAATGAAAGGATACAATCACATTTTATTTTTGTCTGCATTTAAGACACCCATAGGCATGTCACCATTTAAGATAGTTTATTGCAAATCTTGTCATCTTCCAATTGAGTTAGAGCATCGTGCATACTGGGCTACAAAATTTCTTAACTTTGATTTGTCTTCTGTAGGTGCTAAGAGACTTATGCAGCTTCACGAGCTTGAAGAGTTCCGTTTGGATGCTTATAACAATTCGAAGTTATATAAAGAGCGTATGAAGAAGTGGCATGACAAGAAGATCCTCTACCGAGACTTTAAGGTAGGCGACCAGGTATTAATCTACAACTCTCATCTTAGCCTTTTTCTAGGGAAGCTTAAGTCAAGGTGGTATGGTCCATTCACTGTGATCCAAATCCTTCCTTTTGGGCTCCTTGAGGTAAAACGAGAAAATGAAAGTCCCTTCAAGGTAAATGGACATTGAGCTAAATTGTATATGCCCAGGTGTGTGGATAATTCTAAGGAGTGATTGTGTCTTCACGACATTTCGCCTCCTTGATCGTAGTGCACACCTTTTAGTAAGACTGTAGTTTTCTTTCTTTTCTTTGCTTGTTGTTTCCTTTGCATTTCTTTCTAGATTAATACATTTCTTTGAGTTGTTTTGAGTTTTCTTTAGGTTTGCATAGTTGGTGACAAAAAGTTCTTAGCTGATTCTTTTTTAGGGAAGTTTCTTCTTCCTCTTTCCCCTCTTTGTGTTTGATTGTTGATTACTTGAACATTAGG
>JANQBM010000001.1:15259761-15305738 GCA_025594535.1 Erythroxylum domingense | reverse complement strand
AAACCGAAATGTGCCACATCAAAAGTCTAAATTTCTCCCCCACACCTAAACCAACATTGTCCTCAATGTTAAAGAAGCATAAAAATAAAGGAAAAGAGTTAATAAAACTTCTCTGTTTGGAGGTATTGAGATCAAGGTGTTGGCGGATGTGGTGGTTAAAATCCTTCATACTCTCAATAGGCCATTAGATTGGTCTCCATGCGGTGCATGGACCTTTCTAGTTGGCTAAGGCGAGCATCTAAGTTGGCATTTTTTGTGAATGGGCAGTAGGGTCACCGATGGTTGATTGTTTAGTGCAGCTGGTGGTATCCAGCGGCGCCCGGTGGAAGTTCGGGTTGTAGGGAGGGTAGTCGGGCTGGGATTGGTGAAAACGATGTGGCCACGGCTAAGATCCACAATCCCCATCCTGCAAAGACAATCTAAATCCAACAGCTCTATACCACAAGCCACAGTCATATTAGTATCAGCAATATCTAAGACACTCAAATTAATTGCCATCTGTGTGATATAGGAACTCAGGATCAATGGTTTAGACTTTTTGTGCAAAACAGAACGAAATTGGTGCATAAACCAAAAATCTAAGTTGACTGGAATATGCCCATCCATACACCACAAGAAATAGAATTTAGCCTTTGTGAAAGTACCCGAAGCATTATTCCGACCGAAAAAATTGAATGCTAGCAACCTATGAATAATCTTGAAAACAGGGTTCCTAAGAAAAGAACTTTTGGACAGGCTAGCATTATACGGGTTGGTATCGGCAGACCATTGACGCCACAATTCCGAAGCATTAAAATCCGCATGAAAATCACATTGGGAATTGATGAATAATTCTGTGTCAATTTCAACAGTAGATAGAAAACCCAAAGCAACATTAAACTCAGCAATGAAACACGCAAATTCCTTCCCCATTAATTGAAATTCAACAGCCTCTTTCGTATTCATATCAAAATCCTTGTCACAATTAAATTGAAACGTGGTGTAAAATTCTCTAGTTAATTCCTCAAAAGCAGGGCAATCGATTCGTGCAAAAGCACTCCATGCAATAGGACCCATTAATTGTCTAAACGAATCATACACATGTAACGCCTCAAGAGTATCAGAACGAATAGACTTACAGGGACAGATATGGCGTTGGCTGAGAAGCTCGAACTTTTCGGTATCCTCAAGCAACACGAAGGAAGTGAAACCCTCTGTTCGAGTGTTCAATCGGGTTTGGGTTTCCACCTCCTTGCCTCTTCGTGACTGCTGACGTGTCCTTGGTGCTTTCTGGAGGGGCGTCGATGGGTATGATTCAACGTCAGCTGCAAACCGAATGTGGGTGGGTAGCCTTCGACAATCACTCTTCTTCCTGGGCATTGTTCCTTACGTGGTGAAATACCTGCAAAAATCCAGGATATTGCAACCCTAAATGGACAGAAGAAGGTGGAATGAGGAGTGGTTGGTCGTTGGGACTAGCGTGTTGTGTGGTTCGTTGCTGAAATTGGTGAATGGAGGTGAATGGGAGATGGGGTTGACGGTGGATGAAGGAAGAAAGAAAGGAGGATGGTCAAAAAACAAAGAAGGGGGAAAATTTGGGGGGAAAAGAAATGTCGTAATTTTTTTGACTTAATTTAAGAAAAAGACAAAAAATCACCATGACAGAAAATAAAAAAAATAAAAATCAAAATAATTAAAAAAACATAAGTTGAAATTCCTAATTAACTACTGAAAATAAATACGGTTAAAGAAATAACATAAACAAACCTGAACAAATTACGGGTTGCTCGAACATGCTTCTTTAAAGTCGTTAACTGGACCAGTATCGTTACTTACCGATTTAGAAATAAGTTGGCGGTGCCAACTCTATTTCTTCCACCTGTTCAGTCGATGAGTGTTCATAATATGGCTTTAGGCAGTGTCCATTAACCTTAAATACTTTAGAAGTATTGATGCTTTGAATTTCTACCACACCATGAGGAAAAACGTTAGTAACAATAAACAAGCAAAGCTAACGAGATCGTAATTTTCCTGGAAATAACTTAAGCTTTGAATGATAAAGAAGAAATTTTTGTCCAATGGAAAACTGTTTCCTAGAAACCATGCTATCATGAAAAGTCTTAGTTTTTTCCTTATAAATTTTCGAATTTTCATACACCTCATTACGAATCTCTTCTAATTCTTGCAATTACAATTTCCTACTAGTACTTACCTCCAATTGATCCATATTCAATTGCTTCACGGCACAATATGCTCGATTTTCGATTTTCACAGGTAAATTGCAAGGCTTACCGAAAACTAACCTGTAAGGCGACATGCCTATAGGAGTTTTGTGTGCAGTCTGGTAGGCCCATAAAGCATCATCCAATCGCAGGTTCCAATCCTTTCAGTTCGGATTCATCACTTTTTCTAGTATGGATTTGATCTCTTTGTTGGATACATCAGCTTGCCCACTGGTCTACGGATGGTAGGCGGTAGAGATTCGGTGAGTAATACCACATCTTTTCATCAACGCTTTAAAAATCTTGTTGCAAAAATGCGTCCCTCGATCGCTTATGATGGCTCAAGGCATTCCAAACCTGACAAAAATATGTGATTTAACAAAGTCAATCACTATTTTAGCATCATCAGATATAGTAGCCTTAGCTTTTACCCACTTTGAAACGTAATCTACTGCCAATAAGATGTAATTCTTACCAAAAGAGGAAGAGAAAGGACCCATAAAGTCTATTCCCCAAACATAAAAAATTTCGCATACCAGAATGTTCGACAATGACTTTTGATTCTTGGATCCCAAGTTACCTGTTCTTTGACAACGATCACAAGACTTGCAAAACATGTAAGAGTCGTAAAATAACTTAGGCCAAAACAGTGCACATTCTAAAATTTTGCGAGCAGTTCTTTTGGGATCGAAACGTCCCCCACACACAGATGAATGACAAAATTGTAAAATAGATGAAATTTCCTCATCTGTGACGCATCGCCTAACAATCTGATCAAAACAAAATTTCTATAGGTGAGGTTCATCCCACACATAATATCTAGCCTCTCGCTTGATTTTATCTTTTTCAGCTCTAGATAGATCACTAGGTAACGACTTAGTTACTAAAACGTTCACTATGTCAGCATACCAAGGGATTACCTGTTGAACTGTGAAAAGGCTCTCATCCAAAAAATTTTCATGAAGGACATCAGGCGTAGTACTGGATGTAATCTGGCTTAAGTGATCGACCACCAGATTTTTCGCTCCTTTCTTGTCGCGAATTTCTACATCAAATTCTTGAATAAGTAGTATCTATCCAATTAATCTTGGCTTGGCTTCTTTCTTATTTACTAAATACTTTAGCGCTGCATAGTCGGAGTAGATGATCACCTTCGTCCCCAGCAGATATGACCGAAAATTTTCCAACCCAAAAACGACGACTAAAAACTCCTTCTCCGTTGTGGAATAATTTTTCTGGGCATTATTAAGTGTCATAGAAGCATAATAAATGACATGAGGTACCTTATCCACTTTTTGTCCCAGTACAACGTCTACGGCATAATCTGACGCATCGCACATCAATTCAAAGGGTATGTCCCAACGTGGTGGCTGAATAATTGGTGTTGTAGTGAGACACTCCTTTAGCTCGTTGAATGCACTTCGGCATTGCTCATCAAAGTCAAATTTCACATCTTTTTGAAGCAATTGGCACATAGGTTGCGCAATTTTGGAGAAGTCCTTGATAAATCATCGATAAAAACCTGCATGGCCAAGAAAAGAACGAACTTCCCGCACATTCGCAGGGTAAGACAAAGATTGAATTACATCTATCTTCGCTTTATCAACTTCAATTCATTTAGACGAAACCGTGTGGCCCAAAATAATGCCTTGATTAACCATAAAGTGACACTTTTCGTAATTTAAAACCAGATTAGTTTCGATGCAACGTTTGAGCACTTTTTCAAGGTTACTATTGCATGCCTCAAAAGATTCCCTGTATACCGTGAAATCGTCCATAAAAATTTCCATGCAATTTTCCACAAGATTTGAGAAAATACTTACCATACACCGTTGGAATGTCGCGGGTGCGTTACATAATCCGAATGTCATGGGTGCGTTACATAATCAAATTTCTGCTTTGGACAAATCTGGTTATTGTTGTTCATTTGGAAATTAAATATTTAGTCTCTTTCAAAATTCAAATTTGGTTGGTGCCGATAATTTTTTAGGTTATGATAATCTATATATATCCTTGACATTAATGCTCCATTTAATGAAGCCTTGCATGTAGGTACACGAAATTTAAAGCGCAAATTAACCCGAGAGAATTATGCCTCATTGTGGCATAAGAGAATAGATCACATCTTCGAAAGGAGAATTGAGAGATTTGTGTCAAATGGATTTCTCGATCCCCTTAATTTTACAGATTTTGCTACTTGTGTTAATTGCATTAAGGGGAAACAAACAAATGTTAGGAGATTGGGTGCCAATAGGGCTTTAGACATCTTAGAACTTATCCATACAGATATTTATGGGCCATTCCCTAGGGTGTCTTGGAATGGTCATCGTATTTTATAATGTTTATAGACAACTTCTCGCAATATGGCTACCTTTATCTCATCTATAACAAATCATAGTCTTTGGACGTTTTCAAAAACTTTAAGGCTGAAGTTTAGAACCAACTCAACAAAAGGATTAAAAGTGTCAGATCCGACCGTGGTGGCAAGTACTATGGTAGAAATGACGGATCAGGTGAACAATGTCCAAGACCGTTTGTTAAATTCCTAGAGGAATGCAGTATCATCCCACGATACATTATGCTAGGTTCACCTAGCATGAATGGTGTTGTTGAAAGACGAAATAGAACGCTTAAGGATATGGTAAGGAGTATGATTAGTTGTTCTACCTTTCCAGAATCACTTTGGGGAGAAGCACTACAGACCGCTACATATGTGCTCAACAAAATTCCAACTAAAGCAGCCGATAAGACCCTTTTGAGCTTTGAATTGGCAAGAAGCCTAGTTTAAAACACTTGCACATTTAGGGATGTCCAGTTGAGGCAAGGCCTTATAGACTAAATGAAAAGAAACTAGACTCAAGGACTATCAGTTGTTACTTTATTGGATATTTTGAAAGATCCAAGGGTTACAAGTTTTATGATCCCACTACTAAGGTAATTTTTGAGACAAAAAATGCCTGGTTTTTTGAGGATGTTAAGTTTGCAGGGGGAGAAAGGACTAAGGACTTTGTTTTTAAAGAGGAACACATTAAAATTCCTCTAATTACTATTGACAATGATCAGGGTCAGGTTTCCATTCCTAACATTGTTCAAGAAGCAATTCTGGATCAAGACAATGTTATGAAAACTCCTCAAGTTCAACAAATTGTTCCAGAAGAACAAAATCTACAACCTCAAGAACCTATGCCATTTAGGAGATCCATTAGGGAGAGGAGAGGTGCAATTCCAGATGATTATGTTATATTTCTTCAAGAGCATGAAGTTGACATTGGTTTGGTGGAAGATGATCTAATTAACTTCAATCAAGCCATGGGAAGTTCTATCTCTCAAAAATGGATTGATGCTATGAATGAAGAGATAAAGTCCATGAAGGACAATGATGTTTGGGACCTTGTACCATTGCCTAAAGGTGCGAAACCTATTAGTTGCAAATGGATATTTAAGACCAAGAAAGATTCAAAAGGCAATATAGAAAGGTAAAAGTCTCGTTTTATCGCATAGGGCTTTACATAGAAAAAAGACATTGATTATAAAGAGACATTCTCTCCGATTTCTTCAAAAGACTCTTTCAGGATAATAGCATTAGTGACACATTTTAATCTTGAGTTATATCAGATGGATGTTAGGACATCATTTCTTAATGGTGACATTGATGAGATGATTTATATGGTGCAGCTAGAAAACTTTGTGTCAGGAGATACAGAGCAAATGGTTTGCAAACTAAATAAATCCATTCATGGACTCAAGCAGGCATCTCATCAATGGTATTACAAATTTCACCAAGTTGTCATCTCGTTCAGTTTTGAGATAAACTTAGCTGATGATTGTATATACCATAAGTTTAGTGGGAGTAAGTACATTTTTCTGGTTTTATATGTTGATAACATATTGCTTGCCACAAATGATATAGGCTTATTGCACGAAACTAAGAGATTTCTGTCAAAGAAATTTGAAATGAAATATTTTGATACTGCCTCTTTTATTTTAGGGATTCAAATATATCGAGAACACTCTCGAGGTATTCTTGGATTATCACAAAAGAGCTATATCGAAAAGGTACTTAAAAGGTTTGGCATGCAAGATTGTAAACCAGGTGATACCCTTGTGTCTAAATGACATAAGTTCAGTTTAAGTCAATGCCCAAGGAATGACTTTGAAGTTAAGGAAAGGCAGAAGAATCCTTATGCTTCGGCTATTGGAAGTCTAATGAATGCTCAGGTTTATACGCGTCTGGATATTGCATACATTGTTGAAATGCTAAGTAACCCAGAATTGGATTATTAGAAAGGAGCCAAACGGGTCATGCGATACTTGCAGAGAATGAAAGATTATATGCTCACATATAGAAAATTGGATAAGCTGAAGATCATTAGTTATTCTGATTCTGATTTTTTTGGATGCCAAGATAGTAGGAGATCCACTTCGGGCTATATCTACCTGCTTACTGGAGGAACTATTCCCTAGAAGACTACTAAGCAGACACTTATAGTTTCTTCCACCATGGCAGGGGATTTTATAGCGTGTTATGAGGCATCCAACCACGAGATATGGATACGAAAATTTATCACGGGGCTACGCATTATGGACTCTATTGAAAGAACACTTAAGTTATTTTGTGATAATAACTCAGCAGTGCTATATTCCAATAATAATAGGAGCTCAACAAAGTTGAAGCACATCGACATCAAGTTCCTAATTATTAAAGAGAGAGTTCAAAGTGGAAAGTTGTTTATACAGCACATTGGATCAAACTCCATGATTGCAGATCCACTTATTAAAGGAGTGCCACCCAAGGTCTTTCATGAGCACATTGCTCATATGGGTGTTACATCTTTTCAAGATATATAGTTTCAGTGGGAGTTTGTCTTGTAGATGCTTTTCAGATTAGACATTTTTCACTGTCATTTTGGATATAGTTTTTGGTTAATTTGTTTAAGGTTATTTTTAGCTTTAAGATATTTGGTTTATTTTATCTCTGAACTTATTTAAAATTGATCTCACTAAAGCATAAGGTTGGACCAGTTGGAAATAAGCATGTGAAAATCACGCTACTTATAATTTCCATGCTACACATCTATGCTTGATCCATGTCAGTTGGTTATAGCATATGTGACCATTGATGGGTCTAGTTATGTTAATTGTAGTGAAAGACGTTTTGATCCTATGTTGGTATGATTGATGGACTGGATTGTCTAGGCATGCATACAGTAATGATAGCAAAATTTTGAGTATTCATAAGGTTAATACACAATTTTAAGGTAACATATATAGCCCAAGTGCTAGATTGTAAGGATTTTTTAATCAAACATGTGGGCTTATATGTGTATAATTGTGTATAAAGGCTATCATATAAAGTTGAGCCCAATTAATTAAAGTGGTCTAATATGGTTATCATATTTTGGGCTTTATGTATCTATTTTAAGTGTGGGCTTTATATGTGTAGAGATCAGGTTATAATTTCTAGTTTTATAATAGGCCAAACTCGAAACTAGATTAGGGTTTTACCATAATAAAAGTGGTTATTGTCCCAAAATTAAATGTACACATTCTTCTTTTCTGATATCTCATCATCAGAAAGAAAACCGAGAGTTAAGGGAAAACTCTGAAGAAAAGGCTACGTTTTAATTTGGAAGACAAACTGCAAGACTCTAGTACAGATTTCACAATGGATTTAGGAATGCTTCTGCTTTTATTTAATTCTTGATGATTTGATATAAACGGATCCTGACTTTAAAGGGATTAAAGACCAATAAAAAAATATGAACATTAATAGAAGGTTGATCACTTATGAACATAAGATTAATGCCTATTTAAGTTTGCAGACCAAAAAGTATCAATATAAAATCAAGCTAAAAATGAAGGGAAATAGAATTAACATGCAGAAAAAAAGAAAAGGGAAGTAAATTATGTATACTGACAAAATCTTGATGCATTGAAGGGAAAGACCTGCTCGTGTTGACACAGTACGTACAGTAAAGGGATATCACTTAGAAAGTATTTTACATGATATTGAAAAACATAATAAAAGAACCATATTGAAACATTAAAAAAACTATTTTCTTAGAAGAATTTAGATACAAAATTTGGAGCAAAATAAAAATTTTTGGTATAAAAATAAATATTAAAATATGTGGTAGTTATAATAAATTGAAATATATAACAAAAATTAATTTGATTTATCTGTAAATACCCATCCATTTTCTTGTTATATGAATCAAGAAACAAATTCAAGTATCTTATAATATAGTTTGTGAAGATTTCAGTTGGTTTTAATTTACGAATTAATAGTTGTAACTTATAGATTTGCACTATAACTCCGACTCGTAATAATATTTTATGTCATATTTCTTTTAATCTTAATAGAGCTACTACTTTATCTACCTAATCATTTTAAGAAGTGATATCAAAATATAATTAATGTGTATATATCCTGTTATCATATACTCTATAGTTACTACTATAAGTTGTTCATCTACATTAGATGAAATATTAGGTACTATTCACGTATATAATTATTATTTACATGAAATAGTGAGTGCTATTTCTCTTAATTCAAAGTAGTTCAAATAGTAGCAATGACAACAAAATTTAAAAATAAGAATTTTAATGGGAATAAAATTCTTGATGCAAAAGTTGAAGATGAAAGTTGTTCATACAAAGAACAATTACATTGCAGCTGTTAGCAGAATAACAAACTTCATAAGTTACTTCAAATGCAATGAAATAGATATGAATGCAATTACAAATCTTTATCTAACTTTAGTTAATAAAGTTTTACCAAGTGTAGAGGAGAAAACAAAAGTAAGTGATATAAGAGATCTTCTTACAAAGATGTACAAGGTTAAGTCTCTACATAACCAAATTTTCTTAAGAAAAAAACTGTATACTCTTTGGATATCATAATCCACTTTGATAACCGAGTATATTAATAATTCGACTAATCTATTCTCTCAGCTCATGTCATTAGGTTATAAAATAGAGCCATATTAATATGCTAAACTTCTACTTCAAAGTCTTCTTGATTCGTATGATCAACTAATCATCAACTTAAGCAATGATCTTCTTATAGGCTTCCCAGTCTTTGATGATATTGCAGTCATAATTTTAGAGGAATAACATTAACGTAAGAATAAGGAGGAAATGCAATCTAGTTCACTTAAAGATGACAAGAGGAAGATCAATAAAACATGGCCCAAGTGGGAGTCAAAATTATGATAGATCGAAATCAAGACTAAGAAGAATTTAAAATCTTACAATTATGGCAAGAAATTTTACTTGAAAAAGGATTGTTAGAATTTAAATAAGAAAAATTATAATCTTTAAGAAAATTTTAATAAGAACGTCAGATGATAGTGAATGCTCTATGTTATAAAGCAACACAATAATTAAAAGAAGGAAGTCACTGCTTGATGTATAACTTTTTAATTTAGGAGCTAATTTTCATATAACCTCTAGAAGATAATATTTATATCATTATGAAACTATTTCAGGAGGGGTTGTGTATAATTGAGAGTATTATTCTCTAAAGGTTGTTCGAACCTTTAAGTTGAAGATTTATGATGGTATAATTTATACTATTTAGAAGGTATGACATATAGAGCATAAAAGAATAATTTATTGTCTTAAAAAAGACTAAACAACCTTGGCTGCAGAATAGAAACTGTTGACAAGATTTTACAGATAATTTGAGGCATGTTTTTGAAGGGGTAAAATATATTAGCAAAATTGTACAAGTTAAATAGAGAGACATTACTAAAATTAGAAGCATCAGCTACTATAAGAAATCCAAATGAAAAGTATTCAATATTAAGGCGCCAAAAACTTGGACATATATCTATTTAAGGAATGAAAATTCTTGCCAAACAAACGTTACTCCCTGTAATTGTTATGGTATCACTACACTTTATAACCATTATTTTACAAGTAAGTAACATCATGTAAAATTTAATACATCAAATTCAAAAAGTAAGGTTATTTTTGAATTAGTTCACTCTAATATGTGGCAAGCATTAGCTCCATCCTTAGCAGAAGTAAAGTACTATGTCTCTTTCGTTCATGCTTATTCCATAAGGTGTTAAATGTACCCTATCAAGAGGAAAGCAAATGTGTTCTCAATCTTCAAAGTTTTTAGCACATATGTTGAACGTGATGTATAATCAAAAAAATTATGAAGCTAGATTCAAAACTCAAGAAATTCTTCTTTTTAGGAAATGGTGGTAGAGTGAAGGGGTATCACCTATGAAATCTCATTGAATGCAGTTGTTATCAATAAGAATGCCATCTTTATATAGGATAAATTACAAAGAGAAGAAAAAACAACAAAAATTTATGAAGAAGTTAGCGACTATGTTGCAAATGAAAAAGGAATTTTAATAGAAGAATTCTTTTGAAGCAACACCCAAGCAAGATTTTCAAGAATTAGTTGAGTTTAAAATTCCAGAAGTTTCTCAAATAGATAGCAAAAAAGACCACTAAGTTGGTATTCATGTTATATAATAGAGGGCAATATAATATATTGCCTTTTAACAAAGGATAGAGAGTCATTGGCTTTCTGAGAAGTACTTAATAATTTAGATGCCTTTTAGTGGATGGAAGATATTAAAACTCTTTATAAAGACAAAACGTAAGAATTTATACCACTAATACAAGGATGAAAGCCAATTAGCAGTAAATGAGTCTTCAAGATTAAGCAAAATGGTGAGGATCAAGTGAAGAGATATCGTGCAAAATTGATGGTGAAAGGATATGCTCAAAAAAATAACTTTAATAAACTATTTTCCCTTATGGTTTGGCTTAGTACATTCCTAGTAGTCTTAGAAATGTGTACTATGTTTGACTTATATGTAGAACAATTAGTAAATGACATATTAGTTGTAGACCTCAATAAATATTATGTTTAAGAATTAAAGTCATGGTTAGCTAAAAAATTTGCAATGAAGTATTTCAGTCCAATAAACAAATTATAATGATGCAAAGATAGAAACAATAAAAATGTTTCTTTCTAAAATACCTAAAGAAAATTTTGTGACGTTTCAATATGCAAAAAATGTAAGTTAATATCTACCCCTTTTCTTATTAATTTCAAGTTATCATTCATTATGAGCTATAGCAATGAAGATGAGATAATAAAGATGTCTCAAGTATCATTTTTAACGGCAATGGAGAGCTTAATATTCATCCCAATTTATACAAGACTAGACATTGCTCATATAGTAAGAGTAGTTATTTACTAAATAGTAAATCTTAGTAGAGAGCATTGAAATATTGTAAAGAAGATTCTAAGATACATTAAGAGGAACTTTGATGTTCGTATAAGATACTGGTGGAGTTATAAGATAGGTTTCAAAGATATAGTTTATTGTGGCTACATTAATAACAAACTTGGAATATATAACAACTAAATAAATTAATAAAAAAAGGTATGGCTGATATCGGTGTTAGAAGAACTCGAGCATAAATAAGAAAAGATTTCATTAATTTGTGATAGTTATAACGGCTTGCATTTAGTAAGGAATTGAACATTTCATAAAAAAAGTATGTATAAAGTATGTATGTATAAGTTAAGTTTCACCACATTCGTGAGAAAGTGGAGGAAGAAAATGTGAATAAGTAAAAAGTCTATACAAAAGATAACATAACAAATTTTATGATAAACACGCGATCAATAATGACAAGTTTATTTGGTGTTGATTCTTATACAGACTTGATGAAAATATGAGTAACGTGACAATACTAAAATTGTGTACAGATTCGTTAATTCTTAAGCAAATCTTTTAGTGAGATATGGTTTTTAAAAAACTAGATATCAAATTATTATTCATGATATTTAGATGTTATTCATATAAGAAGGATATAGATAAAAAATCCAGATAAAGATAAAAAATTTATGATACAAAGTCAATATTATAATGTGTGATAATTATAACAAATTAAAAATGTGGCTATAATTAGTTTAATTCACCGATAGATACTCACTTGTCTTTTTATTTCATGAATCAAGGAACAAATTCAAGTATTTAGGAATAGATTTTGTGAGAATTCTAATTGATTCTAAGTTAGAAATTAATATTTGTAACTTATAATTAAAAAGTGCTTATCTTGTAATTCCTCCTTTATTCATAATAATATTTGTATCTCATTTCTTCCAATCTTAATTGAGCTGCAATTTTGCTCTATTCACATAATTCTTATGTCCCTATTTTCCCTTTTAAATAAAATGGAAGAGTATTCTAATGAAGGTGGAGCTTCATTGCTAGCACCGCCATGACCTTCACTTTGGGGATTTCTTTACATTGAACGAATGTAGAACTCTCTATATTATACAACCTATATAAATATATAAAATCAAATTCTGACTTATTAATGACAGGCTTTTCTTTGTGCTCCACCTGTTCGATTTGTGAATGAAAATGTTTATGAGTGAACATTGCATATATATATAACATCTTTAAGTATATATATATACTACCAAGTTTTTCCATTATTCTTTTTGGTGCAGGCTTACTTAAAGATGATTTGAAAATTTCTAAATGTTCATGGGTTCTATTTTATATCTCAAGATAAAAGCATATAAACTAACTGCTATTTTTATTACTTGACTAGCCATTAAGTTTGATAGTAGACAGCCCGTTGCAAAGAAATGGAAGTCTACTGACTGTTGCTATTGTTCCAAAACTTTAAGCATCTCTCTTTCTTTCTTTGATTTATGGCCCACATTGAAAGAGTAATGGACTTTCAGCTAGCTTACATTCTAGAGTTGTTTGAGTGACAAAGAACCAGGTATCTTAAGGCGGACCGGGATATCGCACGCACGAGTGCGTGCATTTTTTCTGTCCCTGATCGACTACAGTGTGGCGTGGCTTCGTCGAGCATGTGTTTTGGTCTCACTTGGTTTAAATTCTTTTTCCGTGCGGTTTTAATTCTCAGTTACTAAACGTTACATTTTTTTTCAATTACTTAATGTTATCTCACCAGATTACTCGTGCTTTCAATTACTTAATGTTATCTCTCCATATTACTCTCTTTATTCTCTTATAATAACGTTCATCTTGTTTACTCTTTTTATTCTCTCTTAACAACGTTCATTTTGTTTTTTTTTCCTATATATATTTGATCTATCTTGTTTACTAATATACATACATATTCAGATCTGAAATATACAAACTCATCTTTTTTTTTTTTTTGCTTTTTGATTTCCCTTACTCTCTGAGACAGTTCTTATTCTATCATTTGGAGCGCACTGAAGGATGTGTTAACTCTAAAGTCGGATCTCGTTGTCTTATTTCACTATAGAGAGCACATTTTCAATTTAGGACAGATATTTTTCACGACGTCTTCTATTCAAATAAGCCATTCCAATTTTAATTTCATTGTTTTCCACTAACACTGACTACTATATACATATCTCAATTATGATCCCCATGGTTGGAGAGTGGATTAAGGTACCTTTATGAAAATTCAAGGTAAAATGGTTTGTTTCTGAAAAACCCAAAAGTTGTAGTTTCGCAATATATATGTTCTATTGCAGTTGTTTTAAATTGAATATGATGGTTACTTATCGGAAAACAGTTGAATCAACAATTGTGAATTTTCCATAATTTAATTATAAGCAGAAAAACTTAATATGCAATAAATAAATCAACTCACAAAATTTGTTAACATAGTTTGGCATACACAACCTATATTTACGGGGCCCTCACGTAGATTAATCAACTTTCACCCAAGTAAAATAGTCTTACACAAGACTTTAGTGAGCTCACACTGCTCACCCTTTGACGCTACCCACTCATACTCACACTTTGTGAAAGTATTTCATTTCTAGTAGCATGAACACCTCATGGTAAAAGAGGATTTTTGGGACAATGAATGAATACAAAGACAAAAATAAATCTCAGATTAAAACAAAAATAACATAAACAAAGAAACACTCACTACAAGAAAATTTGGAGTTTAAAGACATAAAAGGTGGAGTTTTTAGACTGTTTTTTACGTCTTAAAAATAATTTTAGACGCTTTATAAAGCGTCAAAAAAATAAATGCGCAAAACTATTTTTGGCAGTTTTCTTAGACACATAGATGCGTCGAAAAAACATACATTTTTTATGCATCTAAGAATCGAAAATCTATTTTCCGCGTTTGTAGTTTTTCGAGGCAATGTTATTTTAGACGCTTTGTATAAGTTTTTAGATGCTTTTCTCTGTCAATATTTTTCACTTTTAGACAGTTTTTTACATCTAAAAACTCCATTTTTGAGTAAAAAATAAGCTTACAATTTACTTCGTGCATCTTTTTTAAGATCACACATGCATATTATTGTAATAAATTTTACAAATTAATCTAAGATCTATATATGCATATTATTATAATAAATTAGCACTTTTGTTAATAAATGTTATATTACATAGATTTATATGTATATAATAGAACAAATTAGCTAAAAAAATATGCCATTAAAATATAAACGTATGGAGTACATTTACGTCAATAACAAAATAACGAAAGTAGCTAAATGTATGAAGTACATTTATGTCGTAGTTTCTCTCCCAAAACCTAATCAACTTCAATCTTAAATCGATTTTTGGCTGCATATATTTCCATATAAATAATGAATGTAGCTAGAAGCATAAACAAATTAATTAGAAAAAGTGAACTTAAGATCCAAAACAAGAAGTAGTCTCAAATCCTCATAATCGATAACATCTTCAAAGCTAAAACTCATTATTCATAAAGGCTAGACTCTTCCTAAAAAAAATACTTGATCCACAATCACTAGCTTGCACCCAGAGCATAACCACGTGCCAGTCAACTATTACTCTGCATCATTAAAAAAAATATGTATCATTCGTTTATTAGCACGCATGCATGAGATGAACAGAAGGAATCAACATTTTTATTTCTGTCAAAGAAACCTTTTCTTTTAGGGTAAAGCTCAGGGACTTCCAATTTATGTTACTTACAGGAAGGGTAAACAGCTCTCAAGACAAGCAAGTTTACAAGCAAAAGAAGCAGAATCATGGTACAACCTCAACTGAGAGCCATTAAAGAAGCCCTAGGACATATATCGAAAATGACATAGCCTTAAGAATGAAGACCCCTCAAAGAGGAAAAGAGAAATATAGCTCTTCAATCTGTTCTAATTTCTTTCTTAGTTGTCTGCTTTATATCTCATTCATAAATCTTCAGTGCTTTGTGTCCAGATATGCTTAGTTTTGCCTCTACTTTTAGTTCCCTATTTCTTTCACTTTCTCTTCTTACCTCTGGCAATTGAAGTTTCACCCAATTAACTGTAGGTTCTATGCCCCAATGAAATAAACAAATGCATAAATAGGTTACTGAAAAAGCAATACATTAGAGTACTTGGAGAGAAATTCTGGAGAAGCTAAATGTATTAAAACGCCTGTTAAAAAGGTAATCACTTGAATGGCAACATGAAACCTTATTGGGATAGAGAATTTAATGAATTTCGGGTCTAGATATTTGAACAAGATAGAGAGGCCAGAAAGAGAGAGACAAATAAGAGGAGTAAAGTGCAACTCTGTTTGGTTATTGAGAAAAGTCAAAAAGAATAAAATAAAATAGAAGCAGGAGAGAAAGAATCTGAAATTCTTTTCTTTAGCAACTCTAAAACACACAAATCAAAAGTCTTTCATAGCAAGGTGCAAGTGATCAAATAACAAAAGAAGAACCTAATACCAAAAATAATGCAACTTGTTTAAGCGATGAGAAAATGACGGAAACAAAACAACGGATCAAAGAACTAAATAAAAGGAAAACATCAGAAACTAAACAAAGCTCTTACTTTGATTAATTGCTTCTAAAAAACACATACCCTTCAACGTTAGCTTAAATCTTCAGAAAAAAACAACACACATCCAATGTCAACAAAACCATCAGCTCTTTACAGGTGGATACAGAGCAGCAAACCCTCTGATACTTTACGAACTCAAATGTTCTGTTCACTGACACGTAGAAATCAATGCATTGATCAACTAGGCGGCCGGCCATGGCAAAGCTCAATTGAAGAAAAGCGAGAGATTTTCTTGAAGATTGAAAGTATTTTGTCAAAGACTGATGAACAATAAGAGATTAGAAGTGGGTGAGAGGAGGTGAGATGAGCAGTAGTTACAGAGGAAACAAAAAGAAAAGTTAAGGCTAGGAGAAGAAGAGTAGTTGGTTTTTGTGGGGATATATCAATGATTTTTTTAAAGATTAATTGCTTGCCTTTAGAGGATATATCAACGATTGATAAAAGGTGTTATCTTATCCTAACAACTGAAAATTTTAGAAGTTTTAGACTCTTTTTTGTATATTTTTTAGGCAAATTTTTTCGTTTTAAATAAATGTTTAAAAACTCTACCAATTCTTAGATTATTTAAGACAATTATTAGATCTGTCTAAGTATAAGCATCTAAAACCTCCTTATTTTGCAGTAGTGACTTAAGTCAAAAGACAATCCCCTATATGTGAACTCTTGTTAAACCAAAATCATGGAAAGTTGTACAACAAAAATCTTCAACTTCAATACTTATCAATCAAACATGTATTTCATCCAAAAACTATACCAACAACACAGCTACAAATATTGATGAATGGACTGCTTATTTTTCTGTAAAAAAAAATATGTTGTCTTACTAAACAATTAATCTCTGAAACTCCACTTATACAGTAGCAAAAATCAATGGATATATGTAACACCATGGACTGCATTCAAACAAAAAAAAAATTATTATGTACTTTTTAATCTTTAACTCAAAGCCCACACAACACACAACAACCTAAAAGTCGATGGATAAATTTCACATGATAGACTCCATATCAAACAAAAGTCTGCTTTCAAACATATAAGTTATCTCTACAATACCTCCCAAATCATAGCAGCACAAATCAATAGATATAGCATGTAATTTATCATCGAAGCGTATAAAACGCAACTGCCAAAAGTTAGTTGAATCTTCAAAAAATCTCACCCATGTTTATCTTTAACAAATCCAATCTTCTTTAGGATTCTATCTCATTTAGAATTTCTTCTTTCCATACTATCTTATCTTCTAAAAATACTATTTAATCCAAAATGGTGGGATCCCTTATCAAGTCAACTTCTTATCATAAAGATATATCAAATATATTAAACTAAAAATAATGCCCAAAATAATAAATAAAATAGCTTAATAGTTTCTACTAAACTAAAATCTATTTTTATTTATTAGAATGATGTTTTTTAGGATAACATCTAATTTGCCCTATTCCTTTAAATTTGTTACATCTATGTAATGTCATCAAGCTAACTTGTGATTTTTTATGAGATTCTATTCAGATTTCATCTCTCTTCATGAATTATTAGTGTTTCTTTAATTAGTGATTCTTTTATTGAATTATACAATATCCTATCTCTTTGGTATTGTAGAATATCCTAAGTAATTACTTGGCAATTTTACAATATGAAATTCACAATGTGGCTTGTACTGGATACTTATGAGTTGGAAAAAAAAAGAGCAAGGAAGCTTTTCCTTAATGGGAATTATCATCATCTAGTCAATAATGAATTGATTTGTAACAGAATTGATGATATAATAGTTGCCCTCAATCAATTGTGTTCCCAATCTAATTTTCTCTTAGCAGGTAAACTTATTATTTTTTTAGAGATTGAACATTTTTTTTAGTCATGTCTTAATTAACATTTCAATTCAATCAACTTTAGTTAGTACTATCTCTTAACCTATTATTACGATTAACATTAATATAACTAATATATTTTGTGGGGGTGTGCTTTGTTCTGATTCTGTGCATTATCAAGACTATATGTAGACTACACACCATCCGATTGCTTTCAAGAATATACTTAATATTTTACTAATTTTAAATTTCAAATCAGCACTCTTATCCTGGACCTGGGAGCTCTTATAGATGAATATCATACAGATATATGTATGAAGGCTAAAATCACATTTCATATTATAATTTCAAAATTATTTTTCTATACACAAAATTCTTTCATATCGAAGGTTAGTTAGTCTAATGAGAAATTTGTATAATCATTTGCATATAGTTCGTATTACCTCCCGTAATGCTTGGGACCATATTGGAAAAGATTGGCATACAAATATAGGTCTTAATACATTATAACTGCTGGAAATTCTTAAGTAATCACATATCAAGAAAAGACATAAGGATGATGTGAGATATATATAAAGATATGGCTCATAATTCATTATCTTAAAGTTTTGAGTTAAGATATAATGCTTGGATATATATGAGCTCACTTGGATCTAGTTCAATTTCTCCCCAAGCTCTCTCAAAACCTTTCTTGGTATCAAAGTTAGGTTAAAAAAGTTTGATGAATAGAAATTCACTAATTTGGGTCAAATGAATGGTGATTCATATAGTTACTGAAATAGCTATGAGTTGAGAAGGAGTTAGTTCGATATGATGAATCCACTTATAAAGGGGAGATATTGAAAATTCACAAGTAGAGTAATTCTATATAAAAAAGGATGAAATGAGTTAGATATAAAGATATGACTCATAACTCATTGCTTTCAAGTTTTGGGTTGAGATATGATATTCTAATTGTATATGAGCTCACTTAGATCTAATCCAATTTCTTCCCAATCTCCTTTAAAACCCATCATTGGTATTAGAGCTAGGTTGGTAAAATTTGATGAATAAAGATTCATGGATTTAGGTCAGATGGATAGTGATTCATGAAGTGACTCAAATGACTTTCCATTAGTTATAAGTTGAGGGAGAGTTAGTCTAATGTGGATGGATCCACTTGTGAGGGAGAGATGTTAAAAATTCATAAGTGGAGTAATTCTATATTGAAAAAAACATAAGGATGTAATGAGTTATGTGCATGACTCACAACCATTGACTTAAAGTTTTGGGTTGAGATATAATTTTCTAATTTTATATGAGTTTACTTAGACTTGATCTAATTTCTTCCTAAGCTCTCTTAAAACCCTTCATTGGTATTAGAGTCAGGTTCGTGAAGTCCAACAAATATAGATTCATGGATTTAAGTCAAATGGATAGTGATTTATAAAGTGATTCAAATGACTTCTCATTAGCTATAGGTTGAGCGAGAGCCAATATGATATAGATGGATCTACTTATGAGACGAAGATGTTGAAAATTCACAAGCCGATTAATCCTTTATTGATCATAATAGAAGGATGAAGTGAGTTATATACATAGATAAGAATTGTAAGCTATTGCATTAAGGTTTTAAGTTGAAATATGATGTTCTGGGTATATATGGGCTTACTTGGACCTTGTCCAATTTCTCCCCAAGCCCGCTCAAACCTTAGTTGATTTCAAAGCGAGGATGTTGAAATTGATGACCAAAGATTAATATATTCAGGTCAAATGAATAGTGATTCATGGCGCTACATAATGTTTCCGTTTTCTTATGACATTGAAAACTAGTCATTTAAATAAGGTTTCAATTTTATTTTTGTAACAGTACCTCTTAGTCAGAAATCTTTTTCCCAGTAATATTCAATTGCACAAAGTAGTGAAATGGGTTTATATATTATAGAAAATGTTTCAATTTTCAACTGAAAAAGAGCTTAAAAAATCTTACAACTACTGTGTGCCCTCTTGGAAGTTAGGAAATAACTCTCCATCAGTGTCTTCGTGTGTCACGCTTCTTATTCACTTGCCTACAAAATCCTTAGTTGTTTTATGGAGATATAATGCCTACACAATCTTTGCAGTCTTAAGATATTATTTAGTCATTAGAAACAGTACTCCTTTAATTAGCAAATTAAGCAGACCACATGTCAATGGTTCAACGCTTTGCATTGGAACTTGAGGTATCTTCTCTTAGATCGCTAATAAACAATAACGATAACAAACAATAAAATAATGAACTAGTAAGCCTACATTGTATACTGCTTTTCACATAAAGATATTAGATATAACTATTACGTGAGCTTGCTGTTTTAATCCAATTGTTTTCTTAACACAATTCTTTATTTTAAAAAAAAGATATTAGATTTAATTCATTTACCACTTGATAGTTTACAATAATCCGTACATAAATTTGTAGTTTTTTTTATTAGGTAGTCATGATTAAATAGTCTTAGTGCTTATTATAGTGTAGTGATAAAGACCAAATAAATTGACTGCACTAATTATGTGGTTAAGTCTACCGATCTTCTAAAGATTCGATGAAATTTTTACATATGAAAACTCTTTAAAAAGGAATTAAAGATGGTATTAATGTGTTATTCTCATGGTTGTCATGTTAATATTTCAAATTAATATAATAATAATAATAATGTAAATGATATTGTTGGTCCATAACGTGAAGTATATTTAAAATCACATGTGTCTTTGAATAAATTTTTATATTTTCATTTGAAAGACTTAATTGAGAAATTATTAATTATAAGATTATTCAATTAAGAAATTATCAATTTTAATCAAATTATATAACCTTTTTTATTTTGCATGATTCTAAACACCCAATCAACTTTACTTCAATTATACGCGCATGCAAATATATCATAAACATGAAAATAACAACTCGTTAAATTTTCGATGGTTGGAGCCAAAAAAAAATGTGAGGAGTCCTATAAAAAGCTATGTCCCATGGAAGAAAAATTAAATAAGTATAGTTCTTTTTTATGACATAATAAGAGAGAGGGCATGAAACTATCATTATAGGCTTTACAATAATTTTGTCCGCGAAACCCATAGAAAAACACTGAAATAAAGGGAGAGAGAGAATAGCCTAATTAATGTTTATGTTTCTTCACTATGTATAGCTAACGAGCAAGCTAGAGAGATAAACAACACATAATTAATACTTCGAATTATTTTTCAAACTCTGAATAGTAATTATTCTTCTTCATGGATCATGATGCTCTTATCACTGACTCTTCATTATTATAGTGTCGTTATCCCTCCTTCACCATCTTCAAGTCGATTATTAAATGTTCATATTTCATTACTTTAACCATTATCTGTATTGCTAACTTGCTTTTGACATATTTATTTCATAAAATTTGTCAATTAAACTGGTACTTTACAGCTATTAATTTATCATATTAAGAATATAATAATCGTAAGTATGACTGGTTTTTAACCCTTTTTCTTAATTAAGCTGGTTGCTGCAATGAATTATATAGAGAAGAACTAACATGTTTTTATTTATATTTATTGATATGCAGTGAAGAACTTTATGTTGTTGAAACCAACAACAATCATGAATAGGGTTAGATTTTCTCAAATTGAACATATGAAACAGCGTATAAATTTCATGAAAATATGTTAAAATGTCTCCCAAATTATAACATATATATTCAAATATTGGAAAGCAGGATTTCTATTTTTATGCAATCTATAAACAACTCATGTCTACCATTTATCATAAAATTATCACGACTTTAAGTAATGTCTATAAATTAAATATTGTTCATGAATCATAATGTCTTGTTCATATATATGTGTCTTATATTATTGTATATATAGTTTCTTTGTCTTCCAATTTTTCTCAAGCAATTAGTTATATCGTGTGATTTCTTGAATGGCTTTTCTTTTCTGAAAGTATATCTATTAAATATTACAGATGTGTCTAAAATAATATTAAATATAAATTAATTATATAATAAAATTATTGTTATATTGACAGGTGTAAATTATATACGTAACCATATATTAAAATTATAACAACTAATCAGCTATATATCATTATTAAACAAAGCCAATGTTTTGAAAATCAAAACAGACTGGTAAGTTCTACCGAAAATAATATGCATTGATAAGTTGTCTGGTTCAGTTTCATTCAAAAACCTTTATAGATACAAACTGACCGGTTTATTAGAGAACTGGTCGATTTTCCAATGAACCGATCAAACTGGTCTGTATACGGATATACTTAAACTTCATATGTTAAAAATCAAAACTTTCTCTCCTTTCAGCTACTCTTTGCTTTTCACCATCTTCTCTTCGCAAATCTCATCGTCTCCATCTTCTTTTCTCTATCTTTCTTGTCTATGCTTGGTTTTACCTTGGATTTCTTTTAAGGGTATTGCTAATTCTTTTATATCTGAGGCCTGGACTTGTTGCATTAATTTCTAGTTCTTCTTTGAATCTTTGGTTTTGTGATTTAGGTATTACTGCATAGTGTGGGTCGTGTGAGTCAAAGAGGGAGTTATTGCCATGGTTCTTCCAGCCTTTCTAGATGAGAGAGGAATACATCATTCAAACATACAAGTGAGTCAAAGACCGAGTTATCCATTCATGAGAGTTGTGAAGTTGTTGAAATCAAAGCTTGTGCCTTTTATAGAGTCGATACTGTAGGTAGTATAAAACATCTGACAAATTTTGCGATATATCATCTACAAAGCTAGAATTGTCTCTACGATGAGTTAATATACTTTAGGCAGAGATGGGCACACTGTGTCTTTAACTACTTGGATCATTGTTGTCAATGTTAAGGAATTCAAGAGTTATTTTGGAGTGAAATACAAATTCTACTAGAGTACAAGTTTGTTTAGTCCACTGTGTTATTTAAATTTCAAATATGTTATAAGATAATAGATAAGGATAAGGTAGCTTCATCTACAAGAGTACCAACCATAGAAGATTTCTTCTTTATTCATACTTTTTGATTAATTAGTTTTCTTTAACGTTGTGTTATATTTACTCTATTGAATGAAAACTACACTTGCAATATTTTGGCAAGATAACAGTTGTTGGAGAAAAGTTTAATAAGTAAGTGTGATATGCTATTGGTCTTCTATGTATGTATGTGATTTGATTTCATTTACTACTATGTTGATGTTTTTTTGTGTATGTGATTTGATTCCATTCACCAACTGTGTATGTGATTTTTGATTGTTAAGATATAGGTGATGATATCTTATTATTTAATTTTGGACATTATTTGATTATTGGACCTAGTTGTGTTTGTGTAGGACTCTTCCTAGATAAGTTTGATAAGGTTTAAAATCCTAATTAAGATGGGACTTAGATGGATAGTCTATCTTGGGATAATGGCTATCTAAGGAAGCAAATTTCTGGAAATTTGATCTGATTATGACGGTTGAATTGTGACTAAAATTTGGGTGAGAAATGGGCTGAACTGTTAATTTTCATATGAATTTTGATAGCTATTTTGATGATTTTCAACAGAAAATTTGAAGTGGATATTATCTTGTGTGTTGTGAATTTTTGAATGATGGGATTATGTAGTTTTGGGGATGAGTTTTTGGTTGTGTGCGTGATTTTCTACAGATGCATATTTCTTTCATCCTTAAACGAAAATTGAGGGTGATCTTGCATCATATTTGTGGCTGATTTTTGTGAGATATGATTTTGATTAGGTGTTGCAACTTTCTATCAAGGTCTCACAACCTTGATGTTGGTTTTCATCGTGGAACATTTTTTTTCTACAGCTTCACAATCTTCTATTTTTGAATAATTGTTGAGGGTTGTATTGTGTTGTTGATTGCATTGATTTTGATAGCTGAGTATTCTCCATCTTTGCATGACAATAGAGGGGCTATGTGATTGTTGGTTTTGTGTGATTTTGACAGCTATGTTTCTTTCTGTTTTTGAATGTCCATTAAGAGCAATTAGGCAGCTAGTTTCTCTGGAGTTTATGTGAATCTTTGGTGGCTATTGATTATCAATGGGGTGTTAATTATGTGGCTATCTTTTGTGATTTCTGGAAAACATTTAGTAGTTACTATTCTTGATCGTTTATATGATTTTTGTTGGCCTGATTAGGAGTTGATCGTGCGTGTTTCTGGTGGCTATTTATAGTGGTGGTCATGTGCATAAAATTCCAGTAGGCGTAATGGATTTTGCAGCTCTGTTGTTTACAACGTTTCAGCAATGTTTATTTTGTTAGTAATTTTTCTATATTGGGGAGATGTGTTTTTTTGTCTATTGTGAGATAATTTTTGGGCTATCAATGATAGTGGTTTTTGTGTGAAAACTTCTAGTAGTCTTGATGTTTTCACAGCTTCATAGTTACAATTTGTAACGTTTTCTATGGAAAGATGCTTGCTTCTTTGGTGACTTTTAGCTACTGTGCGTGGGATGTTCCAACGATGATATTGAAGCTTTACAGCAAATTCTTTTGATGAAAAACTTCTTATTCTTTCATTAAAGAAGCTACATCGTTAGAGAAGTAGTTTTTCTTTCTTAAGTGTCTTTATTTATGTTCGTTGTTATTTCAATCACTTGAGTTATTTTATTTTCATCCTTTATTATCAAATACTATTGAGAAAATTCTCTGTTGAGGTTAGTACCAAGCAATCATACTATTAAGTGTGATTTACTTTCAAGGGTAGTAAGGATGAGGGGTTGTTAAGTCAATTATGTAATACCATGAATAAAACTATTATTGTTCTTTAGTTAAATTGATTAAGCTAGGTGAGGGCTCCGCAGATGTAGGCAATGTGTGTCGAACTGTGTTACCAAATGTGTTAATTTGTTTTTTGCATTTAATTTTTCTATTTTTAGTTTTGCTAGAAACAATCACGATCGAACTAGATTTTTGTGAAACTATTACATCCGTTTGGCATTTCAATTGGTATTAGAGCAAGTCACAGAATCAAAACTTAGTACGTCAAGTTGGTACAGATTCATGCTCTTAGTAACTCAAGTTGGTGTAGATTTGTGTTTCGCAATTATGGCTATAAGAGAAAGGGCATCAATCATCAGGCTACCATTATTAAATGCTTTAAATTATCCTATATAGAAATCACATATGAGAGTATTCATTCAGGCACAAGGAACAAAAGCGTGGAACTCAATTTTTAATGATTGGATACATCCAGTGACGACTGACGAAAATCAAGAAGCAGTGCTTAAAGATGCATCTGAGTGGACAAAGGCTAAAGAAGAGAGAGTGATTGGAAATTCTCAAGCCTTGCACGTCATCTCCAGTGCAGTTGATGAAGGTTGCTTTGCCATGATATCAGCCTATGAATCGAAAAAAGAACCGTGAGACACTTTACAAGCTATACATGAGAGATTGACATCTGTGATAGCTTTGAAACTTCAGATGTTAGTTGCTAGATTCGAAGAGCTTAAGATGGATGGAAGTAATACTATTAGAGACTTCCATGAGAGGTTGCATGACATAGACAACCAAGCATATCAACTTAGGAAGAAGTAATCGAATCTAAAAATTGTTGAAAACACTTTGAGATCACTTCCTCCGAGATTCATACTAGAAATTGTAGTGATTGAAGAAGAAGCCCATGATATCACTAAATTTTCTTTGGATAAGGTAATTGTTGAGATTTTTACCAACTTTCAAATGAATTTGTTGAGAGATGAACTAGAGAAGAACAAAGGATTGGCATTGCAAGATGAGGTTGGAAAAGCCATGAATGACTTAGGAGATGAATCTGATGAGAATGCAGATATGGAGTTATTAATAAGAAATTCAAAAAATGGTTAAAGAAAGTAAAGAACGGTAGATCAAATTTTAGGCAAAACGGTGGGAGCTCATCAAATAATAATTTTAAACAACAAGCTAAAACTCAAAAGGGTGAAAGAAAAGTGAAGAAAATTCAATATCATAAATGTCAAGGCTTTAGACATTTATAAGCATAATGTGCTAACACTTTGAAGAAGAGAAAAGGAAAGTCTTATATGATTATTTGAAGTCAAAATGAATTTATAAGTGAGTATGGTGGTGAAGAGGAATTTATGAGCAATAATGCTGCGTCAGTTGGTATATATAATAGAAGTCCAGTTGCTTGCTTAATAGCAACCAAGAAGGAAGAAACTAATAATTGAAAACATAGATAAATCAGTCCAAAATTTTGGAAAAAATGTAGATGAATCAGTTCAAAGTTTAATTTCAGATTATGAAAGTGATAACCATGATGACAGTGATTTGAATTACAAGAGGGAGGATATTTTCAAAGCTTATGAGTTAATGTATGCTAAATGGGTCTAAACATATAAGAAGAATGAGAAGTTGAAGATGGAAAATTCTTCTATAAAGAACATAATTTAAAATTTAGAAAAGAAGTTGTTATCTACAATAGATGAGCTTAATGAAACAAAGTTGAAGTGGGTCAGTATGAAAATAAGGAATAAGAATGTTAAATGGAGGTACCGAAAAGCTAGAAAAGTTGATGGAAATTGGTAAGACTAAAGAAAACCTTCAAGGCATTGGCTATAAAGCTGAATGTTCAAAGTCAACGATAAGAAAAATATTGCAATCAGATCTGTCTAAGGAGAAATTTCAAGGAAGAAATAAAAATTTAAACCTACTTGTCACTTTTGTGCAGTTAATGGACACATAAGGTTGAATTTTTACAAGCTGCTATAAATAATATTTCAAAGGGGTCAAAATTGAAAATTTAAACATTCTTCGTTAAACTTTCAGAAGTAGCCAACGTTACCAGAATAAACTTAAGTTAGAAAAAATCATCCTCACACATCAGAACAGACACGCAAGGGAGTTAATATCATAAATTGTTTAGATCAACAGTTAGTTGTTACTTGAAAAGAAATCAAACATATATCTATTGATAGAGATGATGTGACGAGGAATAATGCCAAGTTTGAATTTCTTCGAGGGGCATAGAAACTGTGTGCTTTACATTTTGAAGTATTTTTTTTATGTTGTTTCTTAAGAAAAAGGAGGTTTGAAGGAGTTAACTTCTAGACTTTTTGAGTTTTTATTTATGATTTTTCTAAGGTTCAGTTGATTAGTATATGTTTGGCTTTTTATTATATGTGAAAATGAGGCTTTATTTGATGTTTTGAGAGTTTTGCTTTTGGACTTTGATTTATAGAGTTATGTCGAGAAAATGTTGATGCTTAGTTGGAGATCTGTAAGAAGATTCAAATTTTCTATGATTTGGTTTTTCAAGTTTTATCTTGATTTTTCTATATTATGGGTTGTATGAGTTTAAACAATATGCATTCATATGATTTATGTGAGGAGGAGATTGATTAAGTTTGATTATGATTCGTTAAATGTATTTTTGGCATTTTTGAATTTAATGAGTCATATGCAGATGGCTTTGATGTAAGTAATGATACGTTGACTATTGTTTTGACTAGTGGTAAATGATCATCTTAGCGTGCTTATGATTCTTCTGCTATACCTACTGCTAATTTTTATGTTTCTTTATTCATTTAGATTGATAGTATTGAAGGCATTCTTCGTTTTGGCATTATTTTGTCCCAAGGGGGAGATTTAGGACTGTTTCATCTTATATGAATGTTCAATTCAGGGGGAGATTTCAAGGTGTCTCCTTGACTATTAGTCTTACTTTTTGGCATCTTTTTATCCTAAGGGGAAGAAATTTGGATAATTGTGGGATTATTGTTTCTTTAGATGCTTCTTAAACTTAAAGAACTAGATGGATGTTCTTTGAAACTTGATTAATGTTCTTTGGAATTTGATGTTTGATTAAAAGGGAGTTCTTATATGTTTTGTTAACTTAATACTATGCATCCAATTATCGTCTTTAGGAGGAGTTTCAAATATGTGACAAATAATGCTAAAAAGGTGGAAATTGTTAAGATATAGGTGATGATATCTTATTATTGAATTTTGGATATTATTTGATAATTGGACCTAGTTGTGTTTATATGAGACTCTTCATACATAACTTTGATAAGGTTTAAAATCCTAACTAAGATGAGATTTAAATGGATAGTTTATTTTGGGAAAATGGTTATCTAAGGAAGCAAATTTTTGGAAATTTGACCTGATTATGGCAGTTGAATTGTGGCTAAAATTTGGGTGAGATATGAGCTAAAGTGTTAGTTTTCGTATGACTTTTGACAACTGTGATTTTAGGGGTTATTTTAATGATTTTTCGTAGCAAATTTGGAATGGATATTTTCTTGTGTGTTGGTGAATTTTCAAAAGATGGGTTCTAGTGGTTTTGGGGATGAGGTTTTGGTTATGTATGTGATTTTCTGTAGATAAATATTTTTTTCATCCTTGAATCAAAATTGAGGGTAATCTTGTATCATATTTGTGGCAGATTTTTAGGAGATATGATTTTGATTGGGTGTTGCAACTTTTTGTTAAGGTTTCACCACCTTGTTGTTGGTTTTCATCGTGGAATATATTTCTTTTTCTACAGCTACACATTCTTCTATTTTTGAATAATTCATCGACTACTATATTATGTTGTTGATTGCATTGATTTTAAAAGCTAAGTATTCTCCATCTTTTCACGACAACAAAGGGCTATGTGATTGTTGATTTTATATGATTTTGGTAGTTGCGTTTTCTTTTATTTTTGAGCGTCCATTGAGAGCAATTGGGCAGCTGGTTTTTCTAGGGTTTTACGTGAATTTTTGGTGGCTATTGATTGTCGATGGAGTGTTAATTGTGCAACTATCTTTTAGGATTTGTGGTGTATGAAAACTTATGTTTTCGTGATTTTAGTAGCTAATATTCTTAATTGTTTGGGTGATTTTTGTTGAGCTGATTGGGAGTTGATTGTGTGCTTATAGTGGCTATCGATAATGGTGGTGATGTGAGTAAAATTCCAACAGGCTTCGTGGGTTTTGCAGATTTGTTGTTTGTAACATTTCGGTGAGGTAACATTTATTTTGTTGGTGATTTTTCTAGAATGGGGAGCTGTATTTTTTGTCTATTGTGAGGAAATTTTTGGGTTGTCAACGATAGTGGTTTTTGTGTAAAAAACTTCCAACAGTCTTCGTAATTTTGCAGTTTCATAGTTTGTAACATTTTCGTTAAAAAGACATTTGTTTCATTATTGTGTGTGGGATATTCCAATGATGATATTGAAGCTTCACAACATATTTTTTTATGGATAACTTCTCATTCTTTCGTTGACAAAGTTACATTGTTAGGGAAGTAGTTTTTCTTTCTTAAATGTCTTTGCTTATGTTCGTTGTTATTTCAATCACTTGAGTTATTTTATTTTCATCCTTTATTATCAAATATTGCTGAGAAAATCCTCTATTGAGGTTAGTATGAGGCAGTTGTACCATTGGGTGTGATTTACTTTCACAGGTAGTGAGGACGAAGGATAATGTCAAGGGTTGGGAGAGTCGACTCTATAATGTCTTAAGTAAAACTATTATTGTTCTTTGGCAAAAGTGATTAATCTGAGTGAGGGTCCCGTAGACGTAGGTAAGGTGTGCCGAACTGCATTATCAAATTTCAGGTGTTGATTTATTCAATTTTCATTTAATTTTTCTGTTTTCGTTTATGCTAGAAACAACCGTGATTGAGCTAGATTTTTGCGAAACAACATCCTTTTAGATTATCAATGTTGGTCTTTAGTGTTTTTTGGTTCCTTTTTAATAACTTCCCAGCAAAACGATGAGCTCACTTGTTAGTATATGTTTTGAATTAAAAGAATTTGATTGCCAAGTAGATGATATTTAAAAGAAGAAAGATCTTAAAATTAACAGAAGTACAGATGCTGGAATGAGAATTGTGTATTATCAAACATATTAAAATAGTTACTTTTTTACATAAAAGAAAACAAAAAGAAATTTTAGAACTAAAGCTATAGGCATCCTTTACCGTATGTTGAAAAAGGGTATCCTAAACAACAAGTTTATACTTGTGACAATCCTTTTCTATATTTACAATTATCATTAGTCAATGGGATAAGTTCTATAAATTGTTAAGAAAGAGTATCCTAAAGAACAATTTTACTTACTTTTATAGTTTTTTGTTATTATTTATTATATATCGATTTTGTAGCAGTTTAATACCGGTTAAACTTTTAAACCTTAAACTTTTACTTTAATCGGTTTGATGTCGGGTCCAATTTTTAAAACATTGAACAAAACAACACTCAATATTCTTCGAATACATTTCCCAAAAACACTAAATACTAGAAACTATTTCATGATTTTATTTTATAAAACTACCCTAGGAAATTTTCTTTATAATTGAAAACTTATGGTTATTTTTACATTAAAGATAGAACACCAATTTTGAATTTTTTATAATGTTCTACATCTAAATGGATATTATTATTTTTTTCTAATTGACAATGATGCTAGATAGTTGACTCGTTTTGAATTCTTTATATATTGCTCCTCATCAAATATATTTATTTCGTAAAAGTAGTAGTGGTATTTTATTTCATGAAAGAGTTGCACGTCGATCTCTTGTATTGTATATTCCTTTTATTAGTTCCTGTTGCATTCATGGCATTTACAATTTTTGGTATTATATAGTTTGCTATACTCTTTTTGTTTTTTTTTCTTTTTTGACTTCTATTATTTGAATGTTCCATTTATTTTTTATTCCTTTTATTTACTTTGAAGATTGCTTAAAAGAGAAGGAGCGAGCCCACATCTTCCTTTAGAAATGTGATTTGCTTTATCCTTTTTTCAAGAATAATAGAAAATCCAATGTACATATTCTTGAATAGCTTTAAGGATATAATTTACACTTAATATTTTCCATTATACGTGATTTTTTTGATATTTGACATAATGAAAATAATAAGGATAATTAAGTAGACTCACTACAACAGGTAAGGTTATTGGCGACGAAACAAAATGTCGCTAAATATTAAAAAATAATAAAATATTAATTTGCAACAAAAAATAATCGTCAGCTTAATGATCGCTGAATCTCGGTAGCAAAACAATATTCACGACATTTTCTTAAAATCGTCGCAAAAGAGTTTTAGATACATAATAATTTCGTCGATAAAACATATAACTAACGAGAACAAATAACGTTGTACATAAGATTTTATGACGTATATGATTCATAGATAAAATTTTTTACCTACTAAACTGTAGTCATAGGTAGTTATTTTTAGTGACGATTTCTTTTAGTAGCAGAATAGTTTTAGCTACTAATTTTTTGTTGTAGGTAAATGTTTTTAGAGACGATTTTGTAACCGTAGGTAACAACATTTTGTGACGAATTTTTTTGGTAGTTAATAGTTTTTAGTGACGATTTTCTTTTCGTAGCAGAATAGTTTTAGTTATTAATTTCTTGTTGTAGGTAAAATTTTTTAGAAACGTTCTTGTAAACATAGGTAATAACTTTTTGAGATGATTTTGTTTTGATAGCTAATTATTTAGTGACAAAATTTTATTTTAAATTTAAATATTATTATAACTATTAAAAACGATTTTATTTTAATTTATTACTATTTTTAAGACAGTTTGAAATATAAATTTGTTACATTTTATAATTAATGTTGGTGACATATTTTTTGAATAATAATAAATTGAAATAAATTAAACATTAAAAATGGAATGGATTTTATATAAAAAAATAATTATAGGTCATATACAAACTAATAGTCCTCATCGTTGTCACTACTATTGACATATGCAGAGCCTAGTAATTATTTAACTATTTTTCTAAGCTTGTTCACTTATTTTATATTACTATCTAACTTTGTCTTTAGTGCCTAATTCTACTCTTGAAGTGTCGTGACATATGCTTGTCGTGACGAAGATGTACCAATAGGTTAGGGTCATACCTAAGACCTTTAATATAGCCCGATCTTGTACCAAGGACATTGTTGCAAATGTCATTGACATTGGGTTGATTCCCCTCAGATAATGACGTCTGCAACAACTCCTGCATCTTGTCCTACAAATTAAAGCATAAAATTGAGTTATCTAAAAAATTATTACTTAGTATTACATAGAAAAATAAATTGTAATATTAATTTGTTTATACTTACATAATTACTTTGTGCCTCTTTAGACGTCTAACCTTGATCTTCCTTGTAGTATGTTAGCTTGTACAGTATGATCCTATCACACTCTTGTCCTTGGAGTTGTGTTTGGCTCTATTATATGAATTTAAAAAATTTGAAGATAATAGAATTTACTGTATTAAGAAAGAGAATAATAAGTTGAAAGCGTTACACTTACAAATTCTTGTCAGACAATAACAAATGATTTGGAGCTGGTATTATGAGGAGTCTTCATTTTTGCTCTGTTCATCTTGGCTTTCTCGCACTTGCCTTAAATTAAGAGAAGTAGTCATGAAATTTATAAACAAAATTAATGGAAAAATATGAAGAGAAATAAAACAAACATAAACCTTCGCTGAGGCCCAATAATCACACATTTCACTCCAATTTTCTGGAGTCACCCATTCCGGAACATGTCTCCTTACCTCTTCATCAGAAGGGAAAGACCGGTAATATTTATGAAGTCTATATCGATGATCCTTCACCCTTTGTTTCAATAGTGAACTAACACTGCTTGAAACCTCAAGCTTGTCGATATCAACAATATTGAGCTTCATTTGTGAAGAACACGTATAAGTTCAATTATTTTGTTTAAAAAGTAAAATAGCAATACATATGATCAAATGAATTGAAATATTACCAAAACTTCGTCCAAAACTATCTGACATGTTGAAGGCAAGGCAATTCATTCCTCATAACGATGCCCAACTCAGTGGCTAATTTTACAAATTGGATCTTTTCCAACAGGTGACGTTGCGGGGGTCAATGGTCACAGACAACTTACTGTTCATTGGAACATTTATCCGTTGCAACTCAACTCCTTTTGTCTTACCTCTATCTCGTTTTCCAATACCAGTATTGGAACCTGAAAATAAAAAAAAATCATAACAAGAAAAACACAGTAAATATGTAATGAGTAATTTCAGCACTAATGTAAATATGTTTGGTTAATAATAACAGACCTAAAGATCCCTCATGACTAACAGGCGATGTTAGTAAAAGTTGTTTCTTTCTCTCTTCATTCATTGTTGGTTGTTCTGTGGGAGGAACTTCTTTAGTCATTACGACTCTCTTTCCCTTGTTTCTACCAGGTGTTATTATAATGAACATGTGTAAAATGAAATATGATCATAATGTATAATCGTAACTCAAACATCAAATTTTCACATGAATATAAGGAGATTGGTAGTCAAATACTAATCATTTGGCATAACATTTTGTAAAAACATAAGTAAAACATTAAAAATATGCATCTATTCATCGTAAATTAACATAAGTAAAACATCAACAATATAAGGCAATTATGAACATAACATTTCAAAAAATACAAACAATTTATTTACATTCATTCATCATGATCAAGATTTTGAAAATCATCATCATTAAGTACATTATCGTTGGATTCTTCAACACTAATATTTTCGAGCAAAGTATCATCATTGTTATTTTAGTCATCTTGAGTATAGTCTTCTTCTGTTTGTAAGATAAGATGAGCTTGGACTTCATATAGTTGAACTATGTTGGGCTCCACATCTCTCTTATGGAATGGTGATATATCTATAACTTCTACTGGAATGCCTTCGTTATTGAACTCCAATCCAATATCTTGATAGACTTCATCTGCATCCTTATCCAATTGACCATTATCCCTTTCACAAAAATCAAAGACATTCCTTTGTTGAAACTTTTGAACAACCTTCCAATTGTTTCCCAATATAGTATCATTGAAGTAAAAAACTTATTTAACTTGACTTACAAGGACAAAAGATCAATATTATACTATGTATTACTAACATTTATGCTAGTAATATGCCCATTCACTTTCATGTCAGTTAGATATAACCATTTGCATTTAAGTACAACAACCTTCTTATCCTTGATGTAGTGCAACTCTATTATTTCAGTGATGACACCATAGAGGTCAATGATTTTGTCATCATGACATCTTTAAAAAACAACCCCACTATTTTGACTTCTAACTTGACTATCTCAATCTTCTATGTGAAATCTTAACCTATTAACAATACAACCTGTGTATTTCTTCCCACAAATATGAGGCCCACATGCCAAACTATATAATGTTGTTGTTGCTTTTTGCACATTACGGTTTTGTAACCTTATTTTTTGTAAGACAAGTTGAAAAAAAATATGAGGATGAGACGTATTCTCATATTTTCATAATATGTAGTCAATATGAAACTTACTGGATTTCTAAACCATGATACAAATTCTGCCTATGTCTTTCTTTAACATTAATAATCCCTTTTCTACAAGTTGTGCCTTTGTGCTCTCTATTTACAAAAGACAACAATAGTAAGACCTCAAAGTGAATGAAGAAAATTGTAATATGATTGTTTGAATAAAAATGAATATATGTAATCCATGCATGTATCGAATTTCTCGTAATTGTTCAAAATATACTAATGGGCGATTACAAATTCATCTTTAGTTAACTCCATATATGTAGAATTTAATGGCCTAACTTTTTGGGAGAAAATAATTAACCCACCGTCGTCATAAATTTTAAAGTTACATTCTGGACTATTAAATCTTGTCTCCACATTAGTTAAGTACATTGAACAAAAACTCAAGCATTCATTTGCTATATAAGCCTCTGCAATAGACCCCTCTGTTTAAGCTCTATTATGTACATAATGCTTAAGAGAGCATAAAAACTGAACATAAACAATTATAAACTTAGGAATTGTTACAAATAAATAACATAGAAAAACCTTGTTGAATTTAATATGAATTACCTTTCAATCAGAAACATCCATCAAAATTGAACCAGTTTATAAAGTTTTGCTCTATATGATAAATGAATTGACAAACTAACCATAACATCAAAAAACAATAGGGGAATAATAGTTTAAGCTTACATAGAATCATTGTTATGTATTTTTCTAATTTATCAAGCTCTTCAACTTTAAGTCTATTATAACAGAATTGCTTAAAAAACTCTCCCACTTGACCCAAAGTAATGGACACATCCTTCGACAAACACCAACGTATTCCAATAGGAAGTAGTCATCATAAAAGTACATGACAATCATAACTTTTCAACCCTGACACTTTTTCCTCTTTAACACTCACACAACGACCTATATTTGATGCATACCCATTAGGAAATTTGACTGATTGGAGGAACTGATAGAATGATTGTTTCTCACTTTTTGACATATTTTAACAAGTAAGGGGAATAAAGTATGAGCCGTCATCTCTTCTTTTCAAATGCAAATCCTTTCCAATATTTATATCTTCCAAGCTAGTCTAGCCTTAATTGTGTCTTTGGATTTCCCATCAATTCCTATGACAATCCCTAAAATGGACTCACAAATGTTTTTCCTCAATATGCATAACCTCAAGATTGTGCCTCAATAGTAATTCCTTCCAATATGGCAAGTTGAAAAATATGCTTTTTTTTGTCCAATTCAGTTCGAGATCATTTCTCTTATGCTTTCTATTGCTTAGGTGTTTGCTAGGTGTAATGTCATCCAAATGTGACAGTTGTTAAACAATATCATCACCAGACAATTGCATCGAAGCTTCACCAAACTCTACTATGCCATTAAACTGTTTACTTCTTCTCTATCTATGCCCATGTTCCAACGATGGCCCGTATAACATACTTTACTTCATATCCTTTTTTAATATGTTTGATGGTTACACAAAGGACAAGCCATATACCCTTTAGTGTTCCAACCAGACAAATTCCTATAAGTTGGGAAATCATTTATAGTCCACAAAATAGCAACATGCATTATAAATGTTTTGCCTTCAACAACATCAAAAGTTTCTAATCCAAATTCCCATAAATCGTTTAAGTCATCAATTAATGGTTGCATGTATACATCGATTTCCTTAACAGGAACAGTAGGTCCTAGAATAAGCAAAGACAACAACATAAAAGGCTCCTTTATACACTTCCATAGAGGTAAATTGTATGAGACTAGAATCACCGGCCACATACTATATGAATTACTCATATTACCGAAAGGATTAAATCCATTTGAGGCCAATCGAAGTTGAACATTACGACAATCTTATCCAAACCATGGAAACTTTCTATCAAGCTCTTTTCATGCTATTGAGTCTGTTGAATGACACATAATGTTATCATCAATGCATTTTTCTTTATGCCACCTCATATCTATAGCTATTTTGTTGACATAAAAGGTCTTTGTAATTGTAGTTTAATAGGAAAATATTGAAGGATTTTATTCGGTATCTTTTTCCCTCTCTTATCATCCACCTGCCACCTTGATGTACCACGAATAGGACACTCCTAAAGAGCTTTACATTCCTTCCAAAAAAGAACACAGTCATACTTACAAGCATGAATTAAAATATATCCCAATCCAAGGTCTCTTAATAGTTTTTTTGCATCATAGTAAGATTTCGGCAACTTGTGTCCAATAGGTAATGCATCGCTTAGTAAGTCAATTAACATATCAATGGACTTGTTACTCCATTTATTATAAACCTTCAAATGCAATAACTTCAAAACAAATGATAGTTATGAGAAATTAGAGCACCCTGGATATAATTGTTCAAGAGCAACTTTCATTAACTTCCCAAAATTATCTTCTATAATACTACCAATTATGTTCAACATTCCTATTTCATTCATAGTCTCAATATAATTTTGACAATTGTCTAACATCTCGTCATTCCCATCATCACCATCATGATTCACATCATAATTATCAACATCGTTATTGTAATTGTCATCATAATATGTACTGCCACTTCTACTACAACTTACTTCCTTACGTTCACTATGATAAAGCCATAGAGTATAGAATTGTCTATGCCTCAGATCAGCAAAACATTATATACTATATCTTGACTTTGAAAGTCAACATTTAAACAATCGATGCATAGACAACGAATACTACATTCATCACCCATTTGATCTTTTACAAATTGCATGAAACTCTTAACTCCTTCTACATATTCAGTTGACCATTTTCGATGATACATCCAACTCTTATCCATTTAGTTAAACAATAAAGGAAGATAATTGAAACAACAACAATGTTGTTTTAGTTCATACGCACCAATTAAGTAAACAATAGACAACAAAATGAAATGACAATCGATATATAAAATAATTAACTAACAAACTAATTAGTAAGATGATTACTACTGCATTGCAATAACAATAATGGTTACTACTAATTTGCATACCTGAAGATGTCAAACGAATTTTGCGGTTTTGACTCAAATGAAACAGAGGAAAATATAATCTGTAAATAAACCCTATACACAATCACCGACAAAATAAAAAATTTCTTCTTAATGGTACTATAAAAGCATATTTAAAGCACAACAAAGGATGTTAAATAATTACATAATTGCTTCTCAATCAATTATCAAGATGAAGATTATATACAATTTATCAATTTTTGCATGGAAACATGAAATCTAATTCTAAAGAATAAATTCATGGTTTAAGATTAATACAAATTACGACGAACTAATGATGTTTTTAACAAGAAGTGTTGTTTCTCACCTTCAATTGAAAATTCTTGAAGAGGAAAAAGATCATTAGTGAAAATTACAAAGCTTAATTAAATTTTACTAAATATCACCCTAAGGCCTAATAGAGAAAATGAAAAATAGTATTGTATTAATAATTATATATCATGTTTTTTGTACTATGCTCCAAATGGGTTCTTAATAGCTATGGAATGATCTTAATTCACTAGGACCATTTGTTTTAGCTTAATATATCTATTATGGTTTTGGAATGATATTAACCAAGTAGTGTTATCTTTTGGTTGTTATGTACTAAGCATGCTTCCTAAAACCAATATAATTGTTCAACAAGTTACTTTCCTACTCCATTAAAAAAAGACGAAATAATATTAGTTTACTTCTTGAAGTGAGGTGTTGTACTGTTAAAAAATCATCATCATTGGCTTCTTAACTATATTCAGGATTGGAGGCATTATAAATATATCTTTCCCACACGCCTCATTAACTTCATTGATTCCCACAAAAGGACATGACACATACCTTCTAGTTGTCAATAACAAATAACAAAAATTGGCCTCTTTTGTACCACTTGTCAACCTATCCTTCCCTAATGAACCACAATGTGACTATCCACATTTTAATACACAATTTTTGAAAATAATCCCTTACTTTATGGTAAGTTTTAGTCACTTCCTTTGTAATTGATGATGGTTTAATAGCCCTTTTCCTGTATGAAATGTTAATTTCCACAATGAGGCTATCATATGACTCATGTATTATATATGGACTCCAAATAATGCACTTTGAAGCCCTAACAATGTCATCCATAAGGTAATTTCTCTACATTATGTTATTATAGAATGAGGAAGATTGTAAACAAACGAGATTGTTTAGATATGGATATACTAGGTGTGTATATATAGTGATACGTTTTGTTACATTATCAATTATCTTTCTCTAAGGAATATTAATTATTATAATACTATCAAGTGGTAATGTCTTGTTTCATTTTTTAACATCTTGCCAATTTTTGTTATATTATTGACATATGTATATGATTGTATTATATAAAGATATGTTTGGCTATTGAAATTTAAGTTGGTGAAAAAGATATTGAGAAAAGAAAATGGACTACTGAAGTTAGAGATGAAATTGCTAGGTTAATTCTATTGAACTACCTGAGGACTTTCATCGAACACCTTATAAGCATAACATAACTCTCCCTTGTTTCAAGCATTCATTCTCTCTGTTCCCTTTCTTCACCATCATTAACACATTCAAATATCAAATCACACAATTAACAATCTTAATCTATGCAAACAACTTAACAACTAATCCTAACTTTGATGATGAATATAACATTTAACAAACTCAATGAAAGATGAAAAATAAATCCAAAACAAATCCAATAAGAACTTACCAGGTTAAGTACAACTGTAGGGAGACGATAGAGAACAACCCAAGATAATACAAAAACTTTTAAAAACAACTGAGGAAGAGGGCACAAATGGGCAAAAAATTAGTCATGAGAGAGGAGGAAGAAAGAAGTCAGGAGGCAGGATGGAAACGGAGGGGCCTCGGGATTAAAGTTTGAGACCATCTCACCTTAATTTTTTTTTTACAGTTGCAACATTTGAAGACAAAATGTAAATTCATCGTCAAATGCCCAACATTTACTTACCATATTCAATAACCGTCACCAAATACAAGGAAAATGATGACGTTTAACTTTTCTCATCCGGTACATTTAGCGACAAATCTACTTTCGTTGCTAAATTTTAAACTTTTGCTACAAAAATAAAATAGGGTCATAAAATATATAACATTTTGCTACCAAATTGGTAAATCACTGCCAATACTAAACCTTTTACCTTTCCCAAGGGTTAGAACTTTCGTCACCTATCCCTCCAATTTCGCTACCAATTATGCACATGTCGCCAAAACCTAAGCATTTTCCTTACATTCTTAATTTTCTTAATTAATTAACATATATGAGTTTTTCCTATTACCAATAACAAAATGAAAATTTTGTCTTTTACACTTACATATGGAGTTGTTCTTGATTTGCTTAGTTTTTAGGAATTACTAATCTATACGTTTAATTTGGTTAGTAAACAAAATAAAATGGGAAAATTTTAAAAAATTTATATCTTCTTTTTGTTATAAGTTCAATTAATAAGGATTGCAAACCACATTTCATTAAAACCAAATGCATCACTAATATGACAACAAGTATCCTTTAGCCCTTAATCTACCTTTAACTTTATTATTTGAATAAAAAGTTACATTTAATTTAAATAACCGAGAGTTTTTGTGATGAATTAATTTTAGTCGCAGAAGACCATGTCTACGACGAACCACTATACTTAGCTATAAATGGTAGACAATTTGCTACCAAATTTCCACATCGACGCCTAAAACCGAAGCAATCTCTTTACTTTCTTAGTTTTCTTAATTGATTAATATATATGAGGTATTCCTAATACATCATACAAAATGTTAAATTAATCTTCTCACTTATATATGCAATTGTTCTTCATTTACTTAATTTTTGGGAATGACTAATCTTTAATTTTAATTTGTTAGAAATAGTTTTCCAATTATATTAAAATGTCTTCTTAAATTATTATAATTTAGTTTTTCTAAATTACAATAATTAAAACGTATAATTTTTTAAAAACATTTTTTTAAATTATAATAATCAAAATATATAATGTTTTGAAAACTGTAAGTCAATTTTAATTTATTTGAGCGGTCAACAAATTAATTTGCAAATAGTTTTCAATTGAATAATTTACTTTGTAATTCAAATTATGTTTTATTTGGAATAGGAAAATAAATTTATTAAAAATTATTTATGAACCCGCAGGCTTTAGCGACGAACCATGTATTAGTCGCTACATCTGATGTTTGTCGACCAAATACAATAGATCGTAGCAAATATATTAGTACTACTTCTAAACAAGTACAATAAATAATAAACAATAAACGACATCATTTACCTAAAAAAGAAAATTGACTTCGTTTTGTATTAGGTTTTCAATGACAACCACAATAAAGGGCTACTCCATTCTTATTCAAGTCGTCAACATTTCTCAAATTTCTCTCTTTTATTTTGGTTATGTATTGTGGTCACCACTGTCAAAGAACCATTTTCCAGTGAATCGATAATATTCTTTTGTTCTATTTTCATCAACGAAGTTGTACTAAGTTTAACTTATATCTTTAGGTGTTTATTGTGAGTTCTTAATTAGGCATTTGATGTATGAGTTGTATTTATGGTTGTGTTTCGAATATGATTTACTGTCTGTCTTTGTTATTTGTATATGGGTTGGCTTCTTCCTAATGACCTTTAACGCTACCTCATCAAAGCTTCGTAACTATTTGATGAAAGATCTTCAAGAGTATTTTACTTTTATTCATTTCCATTAATAGTAATATAGCCCAATATAGATAATATTATATTTATGTAGATCATGAACATAGTCATGTCTATTCTACTTTAAATTCTAAATTTTGCATATGATACAAATTGTGCAATAGATTTTTGAAATTTCAATAAGGGTAACTTCCATATCATTAGGCACATTGAAGATATATGAGTACTAAACTTGATAACTTACACTTATCATCGAAATTGGAGTTAAACATATCATCATTTTATTTTAAATCGACATTTGCAGAATATACCTCTTAACATTATTAATCAAGGAATGTCGATATAGAGGTTAGTTTCGGATGGCCCTAATTCATTCAGTTAGAAAGAATGTGGCAAAATTGTCCCTACTGAAGATATAAACAATGTAGAAAAAATCTCCACTTCATACACTAATTATCGTTTGCCTTCCATGGCCGATCTTCTTCTTCAAGGTGTTTAATATCGTCCAAACAAGGCCACTTTTCTTATTATGTACATCTCATTTCCTTTTATGAAGCTATTATATATACTCACATTTGATGGTATATACTACATATTTTTTAAGCTTCCTTGAATCTCAAAGATGACATGTATGGCCATAGAGGTGGGAGCGATTACACAACGGTTCGTAAAGGATTAAGGAAATTGGTGGTTTTGGAAAATTCGCCAATTCCACATACTTCGATTGCTCATTCACGTATGCATGTCACTCCAATTTTGGTTCGTTAACGGTGGTATTTTTTAAGATAGCTCCGATAGCTGGCTTCGTGGATATTCTCGCAATATTAGCATCTGCTCGGCCATACAAGCTGAGCTTTGGGCAATCCTGGATGGTCTTCAGTTAGCCTGGGATTTGGGATTTCGTCAACTAATTGTCGAATATGATTCTATGGCAGTGGCAACCTCTCTACTAGTTAGGAGTCAAGCTACGTACTATTGTGTGTGGACTGTTATTGTTCTTTTTCACTGTATGAATTGTTAAACTTCTAATTCAAAGTTCGTACTACTCCATATGTCATATTATTATATTGATACAATTATTTAAATTTTTTATAACTAATTTTTGAAATATTAGTAAATATTATTGATTAATTAATACTACTGTTTAACATTTAAAATTATGTTGTGTGTGTTTTTCCAACAATATGTTGTAAACATTCAAAACAAATCTCCAATAAAACATATCTTAACTATGATAGATTACAAAAATGTTAGTTTAACAATTTTGGAAAATGTCAATCTTTTGGTAACGATTTTGGGCAAATGGTCACTAAATGTGGACATTTAGAGATGATTTTCAAAGATCGTCACTATATGTGTAACATTTGGTGACGATTTTCAAAATTCGTCACCAAATGTTGATCTTTTGGTCACGATTCCAAATATCATCACCAAATGATTACTTTGAGCGACAATATAAAAAACATAGCAAAAACCCAACATCTTTTTACTGACGATTTTGCATAATTGTCACCAATTATGAACACTTTAGTGACGATTTCAGGCATTGGTCACCAAATGTTTCACAAATTATGGTGACGATTTATGAAAAACATCACCAAAAGTTCATTTAGTGACGAATTTATAAAATCGTCACTCATTATTGATCATTTTGTGACAATTTCCCATAATCGTCACTAAATGTTTAACAATTGGTGACAATTTTAGGAATTCGTCGCGAAATGTTATAACTTTTTTGACTCTTTTTAAGTTAGTCGCAAAAGGTTTAGTTTTAATGATGATTTTTAAAATCGTCCCAGTATGTTAAATTTTGCCGACGATTTTGATAACGTCACGAAAAGAAACGTAGCAAAATGTCTACTTCATTGTAGTGACTGAAGTTGATAATTTCTTGATTAAATCTTCTTATTATTAATAATTTTAATTAAAATTTTTTATTAATTAATAAATTCTTAATTAGATCATTCAAATACGTAATTTTTAATACATAGTGCAAGTGTATTATTACCAAATGAATAACATGGTGATGTGACATATTTACATGGTATTGTGAAACTTATTTGTGTTTTTACATAATAAGTGACATACATATGATTCTCACATCAATATTATGCAAACATAGCATGTTATGTTTGCACTTTAGTTAATAAATAATAATTGATTGAGAAAGTAGAATTTTTAGGAAAACTAAAATATGAATATAAATAAAAAGAATCAATTAAAAATTTGGCATAATAAAAAGATTAAATATATTATTATCATGTACTAGACGTTATAATTTGAACTCAACAACATTTCCCATTTACAATTATTCATAATAAATATAAATTCTTTTTATTTGATATGACTGTATCCTCTCTTAAAAAATTTAAATCGTAATTTCAATGCAGAGACAAATTAGTTATCTATTGTATAAAAACATTGATAAAAAGAACTCAATTATATGATATTATTTTGGTAGTTTTTGTTATTATCATAATTATGTTAATTAAATTATTTTTATAAATTATAAAAGAGATGAATTATATGACTATTATTTACCAGTTTTTAATACTTATTATTATTAAATAAAAAATTATTTTACCTATTAATGATCATCGAATTCACTAATCTCCAGCTACAAAATTTTTTCCTATCAATTTATCTGTTGATATACTTGACCAATTTAGTCCAAATTACCCATGAGGTTCTTAACTCCAAAGCTTTTTCCCGAAGAAACATATGTTTCAAGAAGTTCAACCACTTTCTAGTCTAACTGGCCAAAGGAGATCAAAATTCAAACACAGCACTGGTGTTTTCTTATTCATTAAAGAACAAGTCCTGCATGGATTGAAGAACAAATCCTGCATGCATTAAAGAACTAGTCCTTCATGCTTTGAACTGTATACAACGATAACGGCATTGAAATTCCACCTACTCCTATAATATCGCAGAAAATGTGAGTTAATTCCAGTGAAACACCAAATCTCGTCTCTCCACTCCTATATTCTTCTTTTTGGCTGATAAAATGGAAGAGTCTAATGCAGGTAAATCGTCACAACCACAGCAAGCGCCGCCACTACCGAGACGGTCACTTCCCGGCTATATAATTTGTATGGAGAATCTTGATATTTGCGATTATGTCTTGGTAATATATCTTCAAATCGCATGTGAAAACATTTTTTATTGAAAACTGTGGATGTAAAATCTCATATGCAATCATGACAGCGTCATTTTCATGAACCAACTTTGCGTATTGAGGGTAAAGAGGTATTCAAACCTGTAAGTTAAATTGGCTGGTGTCCGTTGTCCATCTTCGTTCCTTACCTTATTGTGCTGCACTGTTATATATATATATATATGTGGAGATTATCATTTTCTTTTCTTCTTCTACTCCCTTGTTTTATTGGTGCAGAAGTACTTGGAGATGTGTTCTCGTTTCTATTATGAGGTAATTACCGTTAGTTTCATTTTAATTCTCATATGTATCAGTAAAATTATCTTACGATTTTGTCATTGTTACTTGACTAGCCATTAAGAATGATATTCGATAGCGCAATGCAAAGAAGTGGACGTCTGTCATTAGCGTTTGCAAGATTAGGACACCATGGTTGGTTTAGAATTTCTATGTACTTCAGTAAATATCTTGGCGAGACTAGTCCAAAGGATTTTCAGGAAATTCTGGGTAAATGATTTCTTTTCTTTAGCTGGTCTTAACTCTTCGTTGGATGGAACTTCTTTTCTTACTAATATCCATTTTTTTTAATTCTGAAATATTCTGTTTCATTAATTCTTCTTTCTACAATAAGCAATGCGTTTGTTTAAGAATTTATGATAATATACAGGTAAGCTTTTTGTCGAGGGAAGTTGTCGTCATCCTGAAAACAAGTTACTGATCTGTTTAAGAATTCATAACATGGAAGAGGAATTCAATCGAATGCGTACGGAATTTGATTTCCCCATAGTAGGTAAGTCATTGTTTTTGTAATCAAGCATTATTTAACTCCTATCTCCATTAATGGTTTTTTTATTCAAGTTTTATTTTGTATTTATAACTTGTCTTTTGGGTTTAAGTACAGGATGTGTTTGTGGGGAATCGAGTGGTACTAACTATGCGAGTTATCGGGAGTATATTGAAGCTGCTGATCGTCCCTTTGCTTTTATAGTATGTTTTGCATCTCCACCTACGACATTTGTTTTCCAATCAACAATTGACTTAAGTCTCACGTTTACTTTTCAAGTAACATTTTTATCCTAAACTAATAGGTAGGTGAATCTAATGATGGAGAGCTGGGAAAACTTATAGATTGCCATGTAAAAGGTATGTGTCTATAATTTATTTTACAAGGCCTTTAGATCAATTTCTCTGCAGAGAATTCATTCATTTGAAGACTAATTGTTTTTAAAATTTTTCAATACAGTGATTTTTTTTAATTGTTCGCAGTTTCAAACAATATCGAGTTGCCTCCAAAAATGGTGGAGATCATGTTGTCTGAATTAGCAAGCAAACATAGGATTGAGTAGAACTGTAGGGTTATTGGATTACTACTAGACGTTGGATATGTTCTGATATCATCTGTGTTTTTTTCGAGTTTTTCATTAGCTTGTGCTTTTGGTATTATATAGAGCCTGGATTTAGTTAGGTTTTTCTTTTTCAGCCAACTTCAGTTCTGTCTCTTTCAACAGTCCTATGTAGTGAGACGACGACTCCTAAAAGGTTTAATTTCTCTTAACTTGTATGGTTTGTATTGAATTTTCTGAGTAACTTATAGGTTTAAAGTAAGTATAATTCCTGGCATTTTATGAATTAGATGGCAAAGTTAAACAAATTGAATGCTTTGAAAATGATGGAATTCAATTTGAATGCTTCAAAATGTTAAGGTTCAAGTTGTATTTTAACGTAAATGTTGAAGTTCAAAATACAGTTTTGACCTATAATTATCATAATGTGGAAGTTACTATATTTCTCACATATTCTCACTGTAATTCATGATTTGGTTTTTCATTATTCATGCCCTTGGATTTATTACCAAAAATCTAAAAATTTTCATCAAAAGCTTATAGTTCAATTTTGGCAAAGCTTGACAACAAAACTAATCTTGTCATTAATAATGATCAATTTATAAAACTTAGATTTGTAAAGTAAGTTTACTTTTAAAGGAATCAAGATTAATCAAGCTTAAACCTTTAGCCCATCTGTAACACCCCAACTCCCGCCGAACCCGAACCCGATATCGATGGTGATACCCGGATCCGTGTCCCGCGAGGGTGGCG
>JANQBM010000001.1:15223066-15252195 GCA_025594535.1 Erythroxylum domingense | reverse complement strand
AAAAAAATTTATACCGACTTTTGATAAGTGATTCGTTAAGTGATGTGACACGCCACCTTCGCGAGGCACGGATCCGGATATCACTGTCGATATCGGGTTGTTTCGGCGGGAGTGGGGTGCTACAATTAGTCATAACTTTCTAAGTAATATTGTAAGAGTTAATCCCTAATATCTTTATATCCAGTAGGAACAACTTGTAGCTCAAAGATGTTGCATTCTTTAATGTACTCATTAAAATCTTGTTTGCAATGAATACCTTATGGCAAGATCTGCGACTTTTTTACTTAGCAATAGATATCCACCCCAAAAAGTATGTCAGGATTAGAAAGATTGCTTCCTAATAGTTTTGTCAAAATGATACAACTTGGGAAGAACTTTATCACAATCCTTCTGTTTGTAATAAGGTCTATCTTGAAGGATTTGTCATCATCTACAATAAATTATTCTTCATAAGATTGCCATTCTTCTATATGAAGAATATGTGCTTTTATTACACTTCTATAACACCTTATATCCATGTAATCAATAGCTGAGATTGGTTTGTGATACTTATTTAGAAGAAACTGGAGTTTGAAGTATAACTGTGTTACTACTAGCTTCCAGGGCTCTAGCTTAAAACAAATTGTATGTCATCGCCTTCATCAAGAGAAGAGACTTCATTATCTGTATATTCACAGTCAGGTAGTGCAAACAGTGTCTTTTCATCTTCACTAGATTGTTCTTCAAAAAGAGACTTGATGTCCTCATCACATCTTATAGGCATCATAACTTCAATGGATTATAGGATTTTTATATCCTTTTTAGTCTTTTTAGGGCACCTTTTTGCATAATGACCTAGTTATCTATAAAATTAACACCAATCTAGCTTTCTAGTTTCAAAAGCACGCCGCTTGAAGAATTTTATCCTCTTTCTCTTCCTTCTATTGAAATGGCAAACTCGTAATGGCTTTCTTCTGAGGTGTTTCTCCTTTTTTTATGTTACATGCACGTCTCTTTATATCTTTTCATTTTGCTTTCTTGAGTTGAGGTCCACCTTTTAGCTTAGCTTTTAAGAACTTGCGTTGTTTACATAATTTTTCCAGTGTCACCAAAGCTAATTGGTGGATTTCTTTAAGAGAGATTTTAGACATGTCTTTGTAAAGAGAATTGATATTTCTTTGTACTTATGGTTGTAACTCATGAGGAAGGGAGGTAATGAATGTATATTGAAGATTGACATAATTGTAGCCATTGAGCCTATAATATATTTCAGGCATTCTTTGAAAATGCTTTTGTAATTCTTTCATGTTCTTTGAGCATCATTTTATTTCAAAATTTTATTTCAAAGTACTCATGTTTGCTTTGTCGTTCAATAAGCTGAAAATCTCCAATAAATTCTTTATGGATCATTCCTAATAAAGAACTACCTTCTAATAGCTGTAAGACTTTTATGAGTCTATATTAACTAAGGCTTTGGAACCATTCTCTTAAAGTTCCCGTCATTATGAGGACAAATTTTGTCCAGATTTTTTAAAGAGAAATATCTGGCCCTGTCATTTGAAGATCTATTCAGGCACTAAATTCATGTAGTTGATCTCTCTACTTTATTGATGGGACATCATCAAAATTAAACCATGGTCCTAAAGTAGGTTTGTTAATAGGATTTACTTATGTTCTGACTGGTTCAGTCATTAACTCAGTATCGTCAAACTCAGGTTCAACTTCTGTATATGGTTAAGCAAAGTGTGGAATAGCAATCATCATTTGAGATATTTGAGTGAGTTATGTAAACTATTCGGATCTTTTTGAGTTCTTTTATAAAATAATTAGAATCTTCGTTGTCAGTGTCATTATCAAAGCTATTAAGAACTATGTGATCTTTAAAGCTATTTAAAGCTAGTTAAAGAGTAGTTACACTTGGTTGGGTATGGGTACTTTGTTTGTGTCCAGGGAGTCTTTCTTTTGGTGGAGAGATTGGTGGTGCATTGATTTGTAAAGGTTTATAAGTTGACGAAATGTCTTTTCTTGGCAGGTTTGGTTGGGAAATTTTGTTATAAGATTTTTCAAGTGTTTGTCTAAAAAATAAATAAGACATTTTGAAAACTTTTCTGTAGTCAGTAGCATTAGGATAAGATGGAGTGTTGTAAGTACATCTTGCGGCTAGAAATGTCTAGTAGTATAGTTCATATATAGCTCTGGATTATTCTTTAACTATCTCTAACTTAATTTTTTGAGCTCTTCTCAAATTTTTTATAGTTCTCTTTCCTTATTAGAGAATTTTGGTCCACAATATTACTGGTTACTGTATCTTCTCAAATTAGAATTAGGTTGGGCAGCTTGATTTATTAGTCGTTACTGTAATATGGATTATATATATTTCACATCCATTGAGGTGGAAAATGTGGATTGGAGGATCACTAATGCCTTCTTTATGAGAAATGCTGAAGTAATCATCATTATTAGTACAGAAGAGACTCTAGATGATTCTAGGTTCTCTTCTCCAGGCTTACTGAAAACAGATTTTACCATTCCATCCTTCAAAATTCTCAAAGATTTGCAGAGTGTTAGTATAAAAAGTTTATGAGGATTATAAAATACTTCCTTGTAATTTTTGATCCACTCTATGGGCATTAACTTTTCCAATTGTTGTGACAACAACTGTCATAGAATCTGGATGATTGTGGTCTTATTTTAAGACCTTTCTACTACCAACAATTTGAATTTGAACTTTTAGTCTTCTGGATAGACTCAGATCATCAAGCTTGATGTTAAAGTTTGAGGAAATAATCATGATGACGCTTATTGAGAGTGGTCAAAAGGGTACCGCTCAAGACATTCTGCTTTGATGTGTATGTCGTCTAAAGGAGAGAAATTCTAGCTATTGTTGGAATTCTTTTTCTTGTATATAATGTTAGGACCATGAGAATAACATCTAAATTGAGGTGTGTGTAATCCTGATCTAGCCATAATGAGATGAGTTTAGAGGAAAACTCCAGAGTTACATATTGTTTTGTAGAAGTGAATTTTTGGCCACATTGAACCCTAATGTTTGTAAAACATTTAAAATGAACCATAACATTTAGAAAACTTTCAAATTGAACCCTGTCCATTAACGTTGTTAGGGCATAGTCAATTATCTGCTAATGTAACAAAAATTTTACGGACGTAAATTTTTTTAGTTTTTAATTATAGGATCCACCAAAATCTAATGTGGACCTTTTAAATGGATGTAAGTCCTACCTGCAACTTTAACGTAACATTTTTAGGAGATGTTTAACTAGAGGTAGGTCCCACCTTTAGTTAATCTTATATATGACTAAATCAAGTCTTTATAAGGATACTTTTACCATTGATACAAATGTCATTTTTGCAGAAGGCAATACTTTGTGCTTTCTTTAAAATCATGGATCCCTCTTCGACTCTGTCATAAAATTTCTCCGACAATATTGATATTAGACAAGAATTGATTTCTTGAAGGAAACTATGGTTTGATACTATGCCAAAACTAGCCAAAGGAAGCTTCCACTTAATGTAGCTCTCAACAAACTTGGAAAATATCCATTTCTATGGATTCGTTATAGATCAAAATAGAGTACAATAGTATTTGAGTGTATACTTAAAAGTAAATATCAAAAGACAACTATGTTTTAAATATGTTAAGTACCATTAGTGCAAGGAATATAGATATGAAGGAAGCCTTCACCAGGTTTATGAACCAAAAGATCGAAGAAGTGATTAAGATACAAATAAGCTAAAGGAACTTCCCACAGAAGGTAAATGGGGAGGTTCCATCGTGCCGTCCTATACAATAATATGCATGGAAGCTCTAGCCCTAAAAGAAATCATAAATCAAATTTCAAAGTTCAAAGTTCATACCAAGGAATCAACTCTTTCATGTCTCGAGGCTATTAACAAGTGCAAACCATTTGCAGCACAACATTCTATAGTGATGTCAAATGTAAATTTCTGGAGACTAATGATCGCAACCCTTTTGCCTTTGATGAAACTATTAGTTGTTTCATATTTCATTGCAGCATAGTCCTTAAAATGAATTACTTTTCCATCGAATGCCTCAGGACCCTTATTAGGAGGAAAGTTTGGAATGTTGGGGATATCACTGAACCTTCCTAAACAAAGAATTACGAAGTCCGCTTTGTAAACCTTTTGTTTTTCCTTGCATGTACCCAAAAATGTCCAAGTTAGATCATTATTTCCTTATATTGCTTTTATATATTTGGGTGGCAAACTTCAAACATGAACTGTTATTGATATTCTTGTCTATGATGCTTTACATATACATGTACGTGTACCTCTTTAAATCACTACAAGAGAACATAGTTTTAGTAATGAGAAATTTTGTCGTTGAAGGACAATATACTATCGTAAAAAAAAAATTTGCAACGATAAATAATTGTCAAACAAATGGTCGCGAAAACTTGGTAGCAAATAATTATCTGTTGCATTTTCATCAAATCGTTGCTCAAATGATTTTGCTACAATCACGCGTCCATTGCAAAAAAAAAAAATAGGCGAGGAGGAACAAAATTGTCGCAAATGACATATTAAGATGATTTATTTTTGTGACTAAATGTAATTAGCTTTATTAGCTTGGGCATAGGTAATAATTTTGGCGACGATTTGTTTGCACAGTAAAAAACATTTAGCTATGTTTTTTGAAATGTAGCTAAATGTTATCAGAGACGTTTTACGAAACATAGGTAAAAAGATTTGGTGACGATTTTATATCTGTAGCTAAAAAGTTTTAGTGACGAATTTTTTTTATTTATACTTTATTATTACCAATTTATCATTTAATTATAATTATTAATAAAATTTTTAATCCATGTTATTATTTTTAACATGGTTTGAAATATAATTAACATTTTTGAATTATTGTTGGTAACATTTTTTGAATAATAATTAAGTAAAATAAATAAAAATTATTCCTAATTAAAATTTAAATGCATTTTATAAAAAAATAAAATGTAATTAAATGTTAATTACAAAAGTTAAGAAAAAAATTTATGGGCAAACTAAGACTCTTCATCGTCACTACTACTTACATAATTTGACTCAAGTAACTGTTTGACCATCTTTTTAAGCTAGGTCAACTCTCTTTCAGTACAGTCTAATTTTTGCTTATTAAGTTGTAATTTTTCTTCAGTATGATCTATCTTCTTTTCGTTACATTGTAACTAAGTCTTAAGTGACCGGTTCTCCTTTTGAAATGTCGTTACATATGTTGGCGATGACGATGATAAACCAATTGGCTCAGGGCTATACTCAAGACCTTTAATATACCCTGATCTTGTACCAAGGACGTTATTGTAAATGTCAGAGTTTATTTTCATTAGACAATGATCTTTACAACAATTTCTACATCTTGTCCTACAATTTAAAACATAATATCGAGATGTAATTCAAATACTATTAGTTAGTATTACATAAATAAATAAACACTAAAATTAAAATTTTTATACTTACATAATTATTCTGCGCTTCTTCAGACGTCTAAAGTTTATAGAGTATGATCCTATCACACTCTTGTCTATTTAGTTGAGTCTAACTCTATTATATGAATTTAAAAAATTGAAACACAATAGATTATATTGTATTTACTAATATACTAATAACTTCTAAACAAAGAGCTTACAAATTCTTATCTTATGAAAACAAATGATTTGGAGCTGGTGTTGTGAGGAGTTTTCATTTTTCCTCTATTAATCTTGGATTTCTCACATTTTTCCTAAATAAAGAAAAGAAATAGTCAATAAATGAAAAATTAAAATTAACAGAAGCAAGTGTGAAGAGAAAGAAGACAAACCTTAACCTTCGCAGAGGCCCAATAATTACTCATTTCACTCCAATTTTTTTAATCTCTCATTCTGGAACATGTCTCCTTGCCTTCTCATCCGAAGGAAAAGACTTGTAGTATTTATGAAGTCGATAACGATGATCCTTTGCTCTTTTGTTTCAACAGTGAACTCACACAACTTGAAACTTCAAGGTTCTTGATATCGACAATATTAAGCTGCATCTGTGAACAACACGTATAAGTTAACTTACTCTTTAAATAAATAAAATAAATTTGTAGATAATAAAACAAATTAAAAAATTACTAAAACTTTGTCCAAAGCTTTCTAGAGTAAGTTGTCTTCCTTCAACTGCCTGGCATGCTGAAGGTAAGATAATTCATTCTTGACAATGACTCCTAACTCACTGAATAATTTTATTGATTGGATCTTGTCAATAAGACGACGTTGCATAAGGTCAATATGCATAGACAACTTGTTGTTCATTGTAACATTCATGCATTGCAACTCAGAACCTTTAGTGATACCTTTACCTCTTTTTCTTATGTTGGTATTGGAACCTGATAACAAAAGAATAATGATAAGAAAAAACACATTAAACATGATGTTAAGTTGTCATTTTTGTGATAATTTTGGGGATAAATCTCTTTAATGTGTTGAAGTTATTGTTCAAATTTAATGGAATTATTTCTTAATTGTTCTTAGATGATTTTCAATATATGAAAGATGAAATTGGATTAAAAAGATGCAAGGAAAGTGAAGACAATTCGAATTTCCAGCTGGCAAAAAAATAGTTGACTAAATGTGGGCACATATAAGGGAAAAACCTATCTGTAGAATCTGATTTCAAATCAGATTCGATTCATCCAAAATTTTTATGATTTTGAAATTCAAATGTTGCCTTATGGATGGGGATTTACAACCTGAAGATCTTGAAGATATATCTGCCGAAGATTACTATAGGATGGAGGAGAGAGAGGATCAAAAATCAATAAAAGAATGTACCGTTCACGCGAAATCACTGTTCATGCATAGAAATAGGCTGGGTTTTTTGGTTTTTACATTTCTTTTCTGCAGATAGTTTATTGTCAGATTTTTTTATTTTAGGATAGAATTTTCTTATTTTTCATAAAGGACCAGGAATGGAGAGTTTTTTATTATTATTATTCTATTTGCTCTTGCTTTTGTTATGAATAGCTAAACTTTTCTTCTTGGTTGAAGGGAACCTCGTTATCATCTGGTATGGTGAGATTCTAAATAAAAGTTTCTTCCATTGATGAATATTAAGTGTCTTCCAAATTGTTTTTTTATGATTGAATTGATTGATTTCTAGGGTGTGCAACTAGGAATTGATTTGTTTAATTTATAGTTAGATTAGTAGGATATGACGTTCAGTCTTGCTAATCACAAGTAGCAATTAGGATTGCCATCATTACATTAAAGTTGGAAATTCTAAGAAGATGCTTAACTAGATAAAATGCATGTCGTAAATGTGTTGTCCTATTAATTGGTTTCTTAGTTCTTAAAGTTATTAATCAATTAAATTTAAAATCGTATCTAAGTTGTTGACTAATAAGAATATTTAGAATATATGTTTCTATTCATTTAATCTTGAGAGAAAACAAACCCCAATGAATTTTTGTTAATGGAATGAGTTTTATATCAAGGATCCATATCAGTTTGATAATGTTGGTGACCCAAAAACCAAGGTTTGTTCACTGAATTTTTAGATTTGGATATTTTTGTTATTTTTCATTTTCAGCCGATCTTAATTTCTTTTAATTTACCTTAAATTAAACTCCCATTTCATTTTTATTTGAGCATAACTCTAATTATAGGTGGTTAGCAATAACAGACCTAAAGATCCCTCAGCACTAGTTAAGGTAGATAGAGGTTATTGCTGACTAGCTTCATCGATGGATGAAATTGGTGGTTGTTGTTCGATAGTGTCAAATTTATTTAGTTGTTGTAGGGGAGGAACATCTTCGGTAGTTGCCACCATCTTTCCCTTGTTTCTTCCAGGTGCTATTATATTGAATATCTATAAATGAAATATCAACATTATGCATAATCTTTAGTCAAACATCAATATTCCACATTAATACTAGTCAAACATTAACATTTCGCAAAAATATAAGTTAAACATGAACATTATGCAAAAAACACAAGTCAAACTTGAACATTCCGTATAAACACAACTTAAACACTAACGTTTCGTTGAAACATAACTGAAACACACACCAACATTCCACATGACAAAACTGAACGAGATACCAATATTTCATATAACATAACTCAAACGCCAAAATTCCATAATAACATAACTTAAACACACACCAACATTTTATATAACGTAAAACACACACCAACATTCTGCATAACATAACTAAAATACCAAACAACATCCCGCATAACATAACTCAACAACATGACTCCATAAAAACATAACTCAAACAAAAATCAACAGTTTGTATAATATAAAACATACACTAACATTTTGCATAACATAAATCAAACACCAACATTCCCCATAAATAAGGCAAACACCAACAATCCACATAAACACAAGTGAAACACCAACATTCCACATAAACATAAGTAAAACATCAATAATATACATTAACATAACTGAGATATCAACAATATAGATTATCATAACTAAAACATCACTATAACATTTCAAAGAATATAAACAATTTATTTACCTTTAATCATCGTCATCAAGATTTTGAAAATCATCATTATTAATTACATTATCAGTGGACTCTTCATCACTAATATTCGGTCAAAGTATCATCCTTGTCATTTAATTAATCTTGAGTATAGTCTTCACTTATTCGTACGATAAGATTGGCTTAGACTTTATCTAGTTGTACTATATTAGGACCAACATCTCTCCTATGGAATAATGATATATCTGCATCTTCTATTCGAATGGCTTCATTATTGAATTTCAATTCAATCTCTTGATATACTTCATCTTCATCCTCTATGAATTAACCATTATCCCTTCCATAAAAATCGAAGACATTTCGATGATGAAACTTTTGAACAACATTTCGAAGACATTTCGTTGAGGTAGAAAACTTGTTTTACTTGACTTGCAAGGACAAAAAGGTCATTATCATACCATGTCTTACTAACATTGATAGTAGTAATATTCACGTTCACTTTCATAGTAGTAAGATTAAATCATCTGCACTTAAATAGAACAACCTTCTTATCATTGATGTAGTGCAACTCTATTATTTCATAAATGACATCGTAGAAGTTAACAAAATCGTCGTCATGACATCCATCAACAACAAGACCATAATTTAGGCTTCTAAGTCGACTGTCTTGATCTTGTATTTGAAATCTCACCCCATTAACAATGCAACTTGTATGTTTTTTCCCATAAATATGAGGCACACATGCCAAACTATACAATGCTTTGTCATCTCTTGCACACTATGATTATTTAACCATATCATTTGTATGGCAAAATGAAATTAGAAGTTAATCTTACATACAAATTGTCATAAGTTCATAATATGTAATCAATAGTTACTTGCTCAATTTCTAAACCATGATACAAACTTAAGCTTATGTCTTTCTTTAAAATTAATAATCCTTTTGATGTGAATGGACTCTTTATGCTCTCTATTTAAAAAAGAAAAAGCGATAAGGTAATAAGATTCAATCAATAAATTCTAATATGATTACTGGAATCAAAATTAATATACATATATATATATATATAGATATATATATATATCGACTTTCTCGCAGTTGTTCAAAATATATAAAAGGGCGATTTCAAATTTGTAAGGCCCCAAAATATACCCTAGAAGTATTATAATATGTCTAGGGTGTATTAAAAAGTGAAAATAATGAATTAAGTGCATCTAAGTATAGTAAGAGATATAATGGTACTTAATGTGAAAGACATGGGTAAATGGGTAATTTGTTCATTTTGACATGGATATTTAAGATAGGAATTTTTAATATGTTTGCATGGATTTATGAAAATGATGTGAGGGGAATTGGTAGAAGAAGTATCCTATTTTCTTATGGAATGTTGTTGCTTAAATTGGATGTGTTTTTACGTTGCTCCTACATGTTAAGACCAAAGTTAGTTGATTTAGGAAGTGTACCTCGCTAGATGAATAGGTTTTACTGAACAGACTTCTATAATTTGGGCATATCTTGGCCTATAGACCTACAAATTGGATAACTCCAATTGGAGATTAAAATAAAGACATAACTCCAAATTTTAATATAGGACTGAAATTGGATTCCACCTTTAAGATTCTTGAGTTATGTTTTGAAGTTGAGTTCTGGCTATTGTCCTTGTTTTCGAACAACCTATAATTTTTTTAGTAGAACTCCAGACATGATTAACTAAATTGCATGAAATTTATGCCATTACAAACTTAAGACACAGGGGAATGAAATTAATTGATAAGATTATAGGCTAATATGGGAATTAAAGGAAGAAGAAGGATCAATATGTGATTTCTCTAAAGTTAACACATGGACCAATTGGAGTAAAGCATATGCGACCAATAAGATTAAAGCTTGTGTATATCCAATAGAATCGGCACACATGGTCCAATAGAATTTTAACACATGGTCCAATAGAATTGTAACACATGGTCCAGTAGGATTGTAACATTTGGTCCAATAGGATTGTAACACTTGGTCCAATGGGATTGAAACATGTGTCTAATACTAGAAAATTTATGAAAGGGCATATAAAGAGGGGAGATGGACGTCACTTTGAGGTTGTTAACTTCAAATTTTTCTCCTCTCCATTTCACCTTATTCATCTCATCATTTTTCATTTGGTGAGTCAAGTAAAGCCAAAGAGGAAGGGAAGGAAAGGCATTAGACGAACTACTTTGCATTTTAAAGTTTGGGACTACACTTAGTCTAATTTCTTTTTATTTGTATGTTTGAATGGATAAAAAGATTCATTAGGTATGGAATGGTTTTTGGGATGATGCTTTGGTGTTATTTTGGTATTTCCTTGCATAGAATTGGTTGAATATGACAAGTGAGTATCGTGTAGTAGAATTCTATCTAGATCTTGTTGAACTGGTTATATTTTTTAGGCCATAACTCATTCTACAAACCTGTAAATTGGTTGATTTCAGTTGCATATGAAACCTAAGACATAGAAATAAAAAACTCTAGAGGAGACTCTGACTTAATTATGACTTTATGAAAATGGAAATTGGTATCAAAAATGGTAACCTGATGCTGCTTCTGTTTTGGAGCAGCTTGTGATATTTGATCTACATCTCATGATTGGGAAGTTCAAATGGTCTAATTATTAGTTCTATAGAAACAAGAGACATAGAAGAACAAATGTGGAGAAGACCTCAAATCCTAATTTGAACGTTTTCTATATTGATATTAAGGAACAACTGGAGTTCATCATGTGATTTTCTTCTGGACTAATTATTTGTCTACTTTTAGACCACCGTAGGCTTAGCCTAACTTGCACTATTTTGAGTTTTTTTCATTTTCAATTTTTACCGAATCTAATCCGAACCTTTTTGAATATGTATGAAACTTTTCAAATACCTAGAAATAAAAGAAATAGGACTTATCATATGTTAATTGGGTAATTGAACATTGGAATTTAAGATTGAACACAATGCATTCCAAAGAAAACTTACATGGACATAAATGATTTGTATGCATATTTATTGCTCATATGTGTATAGGATGATTATACAATTGTGATTTTGACACCTTTCTAATGTTGATAAGTTACAATTTGCATGTATGAACACATATACATATTTTATGACTTGAAATGTATATCATATGACTTGTTAATATATGAATTGTTAAATTGGAAAACGGTTAAAGGAAAATGTTATAGTGCTTGCTCTATTGTCTTGGTGGTGGATAGATAGGCTTACTTATAGGGATATAGCACAACTGCTACAGTTTGACACTAATGGTGTCTTCATTTTTAGACTATAATGTCTCCACAGTTTGAAGCCTTCAGGTATCCATAGCTTTTGCTATTCACACCTACAGAAATGTGCAAGCCTAACATAAAGTAAAGTAAATGGTTATAAATAAGAAATACACTACGACAACATAAATAATCGATATTGCTAAGCATTTGTATTTGTATTGATAATATGTATCAATGAGGATTGAATATCAATATTTGACTTATAAATATGCATTTTCAGTATATGGATAATATGTTGAAGCGTATTTGTATTAATTATTTTTCATTCGATTCACCCTCTCAGTCTATTACCGAATTATACAATCACAGAAATCAATCACAATAATTCCAATAAACAAAAAACAATCAAATTTTATTAAATTAAAGATAAAAAACCTAAAGGTGAGTATAGAACATCTCAATATTCACAATCTTATCATCAAGCTGATATTTCCAATTCTATATAATAATAAAAATGGAAAATAATAGGAAATATGATTCTAAACGAAGACGGGAGGCAACAACATCGGAAAATTCTAATCCGGAAAGTACGTCAATATCAACTTCTTTTCCACTTCTCTCTTCCTTTCTCTCTTTCTCAATCTCTCAAAAAATCTTTCTAGGGTTTCTCGCTAAAAGTGGCTGATGCGAAAGCTCCCTTGTTTCTGTTCTTGTTGTTCTATTTATGTTCTTTTGTATTTAAGTTAGAACTAGAGTTTTTTCGGGCCCAAAAGATTAAAAATCCCTCAAAATGTGAAGTTTAGAAGTAACTACGCATCTGTCCAACGCAGGCCACGATCATGGCCTATGTCAGGCCTTTCTGTCACGATCATGGGCCATGCAATTAGCCCCAATTTGCTCCGAAAATCCTCTGTTCTTCGATCTTTATCCTGAAACACTACCAAACATATCAAGGTACCTCAAAAATATCATATTTAAGCTCAAAGGATTGTTCTAACCCATAAACAAACTATTGGAGAGGTCTTATAAATTTAACTCAAAAACCATTGGTACTTTCTGAAACCCTTCTTCACGAATTCAATTTCCACTCAAATTTTTTCTCGTTTTGGATTACGCATCTTATGAATTATGTAATAATCTTTGCATTGCGACTTGTATGTTTTTTTCCTAGAAAGAACAAAACTAGTAGCTTTAAATGTTGGACGGATATATATGAAAGAAAACACAATGGGAAGATTAAAAAAAAATCAGAGGGTGGTAGCCTTTGGTTTTATTTTACGAAAGAACCATAGTAGATGCAACTGTCACAAGTGAATAAACTTGAAACCAAATTTTTTTTTCAATACTGTTTATTACCTTTTATATACCAAATTATGTGCTTTGAAAGATCTTTGTATCATCTATTTTACAGTTTAGGTTGTTGTCTTATTTTAAAATTTTATTTTAATCATTCACTAGACGCTCTAATATAATTCAAATACGTTTTTAAAAACAAAATGAATAAAAAGAAAGAATTCATTTAAAAATATCTTCATACTCATTTGAAGACTTTTTACCATATTTAAATTATAGTTAAAATTAAAAAAAAGCTCCATTTAATCTTTTAATTTTATTAAAATTTTGTTTAGCAATTTAAATTTTATTTTTAACAAATAATCTAATTAATCATAATTAGATAATACTCTTAATGAACAACATGCCTTTCATCGTAATCAAAAAATCAATGATATATAAAAAGTAATTTATAAAATTAAATTGATAAAAATCTTAGATGTTAAATCTTTTATTAAAAGTTGAAGCTTTACGTAGTTTTATAAAAGCGCCGTGGAGATGTCACCCCTAGCAAATGCCAGTAATTTCCAACCAAAGACAAAATCGAGTAAATACTAAATACTCAAAAAGTCGACTCCCATAATCCCATTCCCATTACCTAATATTGGCGTCAGCTCCAGATCCAGATCTTACAATGGGTTGTCGTAATACCTAAACTTGCTCTCCTCACCAACCCTGTGGGACCCGCCATTCACGAATCACTATATCGATCTTCTTCGTGGCGGGTCCCAACAACAACCCACCAAACTTTATCCTGTTAAGTGTTAATTGTTATGGGGGAGGGGAGGGGACACCATCTTGTCAGAGTTGGTGATCAGTTGAATTTGAATTAGGGCAAGGCCACGTCCCCATCTCACCAACCTCCCACCACTTGCTGTTCTCACTACTCACCCTTTATTGTATGAGAACTATTTTCTACTTAACTATTTTCTTAATTAGTAAAAGAAAATATGTCTCATACGTTATAATAGAATTGGCCTTATTCTTGTAATTATCGACATGTAATTCTGAAAGTTAAAGCTGATGTAATTAGGTAGGTGGAGACGAAGAGATTGATAAAAAGGGGCTGAGTTTTAATAAATTCGATTGGTGATGAAAGCTACAAGACTTAAGGGCGTTCCTTAGGTTACTCTTATGGTTCTTGTCCCTTTCACGTTAAAAAGACACCAAATAGATGGGCTGGCTTAGTTTGTTCTAATTTTGTCTTTTAGGGAGTGTTTTTGTTCATTTAGTATTTTATATCAACAGTGCCTCCATATATATAAACAAAGTTATTGAAACCATCTAAGTGGAGGCATTATAAAATACTAAATGAATATTTTTAAAGCAAACATATAAATATATGCAACTAAAAGGAGAGGTTATTATAGAAAAAAGAAGATCGTTTTCAATTATATATAAAACAAAACTCTTTGTCATCCTTAATTTGCTATAGTCAACAGCGGCGGTCTAGTTTTGCCAACAACAACAAAAAAAAAAACTCAAATAATTAGAACACAAATCGAGTACGAATCTGTTGACCAAAACTTTAAGTGCAGAATTATTTGATTTGGTCAACTTCGAGGATAGCACTTCGCTTCCCAGGTTGAAAATGACTGTTAGCATTTTATTTGCAGTTTATAAAATGATAATTAGGAGATTTTATTTATTACAACACCGAATAACATGACGAAGTACTTGTTTATTAAGTATTATCAGAAACCTAATCGTTTAATATGATACTCATTTGAAGTTATTTGCACTATTAAATCAAACGATATTGCAATTTTCTTCTTAATTTAATCTGGTTTTACATAAAATTATAATGCTTTATTTTAATTAGTTTAAGGTAAAAATATGAATATTCTTTGCAATTTAAATATTCTAAAATCATTGAAATATTTTGTAGTAGTTTTATTTTTAAAAAAACTCTTTCAAACTCCTACTAAAAAATAACAGTGAGACATACGAGATATAAATATCATAAATTCGACTTGAGCTAATTAAAATTAATTTAAACTAATAAATTAAATTGTTAATTTGAGTTGAATTTAATAACTAATTAAGCCTCTGTCTCAACAATATTTAATTGATTTATGTATGATGTTCTTATCACGTGTATTTTATTTTTTATTTTTAACGAAAGTCTAAAAGAAGAAATTTTTGAAAATTTAAAATTTTAAAAATAGATTTTTAAAATTACTTAAATTAATGAGAATTCTATTTCTTTTATCCTATAATTTATTCCTTCTTAAAATCCCATATGCAGTTTAATTATCATATTTAGATTACTGAATGCAAAGGTTTTTGGAGGCCTTCACGACCATTGCAGGACAATGATTACTTAATTAATAAGTACTAGACATTGACATTAATAAAAGAAAAAAATAACGTTAGTGATTCATTTAGACAAGGATAAGCATGCTATGTATGCGTTGATACCCTAAACTAAAAATGAATAACATTCAAATAGTATAATCAACCATAAACTAAAAATGGATAACATTCAAATAGTATAATCATCTCACGGGAGATTACTTGCGAATAAAACTTGCTTTAACAAACGATTCTGTTAATTCGTTAAAAGTATATTTTATTTAAAATAAGAAGTTAGGATGATTTTTACTAAAAAAAATGTAAGTTTGAGTTTAAGCTTCTCGAAAAGTTTGTTCCAAAAACACAAAATATATGATATATACACGTCCTGAATTGATATCCCCATCTTTCTGCTACTTAATTATGACATCAATTCACAAAAGAAAAACAACTCAATCAATTAAATTTTGAATTTTGAATTTTTAGATATCTAACACTATAGGTAAAGGAAAGCGATTACTTTCTTGTCCTTTAGGCGATCCAAATAATTAAAAAGCAAGTTTAAACTTTTCTTAATTCTCTATGTAGGAGAATAGTCCTTTTGATACTATATTTCACCTCATAATTTTTAAGTCCGTTAAGTTATATCACTACAAAAAATTAATATAATCCGCGACGTTTTATTAATAAAACGTCGCCAATTGTAAAGAAACGTCACAAAAAGTTTAAATTTTCTGCGACGTTTTATTTAAACGTTGCGGATTTGTGACACTTTTTGCGACGTTTTATGAATAAAACGTCGCGAAATAGAAACCGCAATGTTTTGTTGAAGAAAACGTCACAAAAGGCCTAGTTAAAACGTTTTGCTGCAGGAGCAAAATGACGTCATTTGATTTTAAACCAAACGACATCAAACCAAACAACGTCGTTTTGGTTTTCTTAAAACATCACCCCCTTTTTCACTCCACCCCGCTGGGTCAATTTACCGCCGAGCTTCTTCTCCCTCCTTCCGACCTTCTTATGGTTTCCATTTCACGAACATTAGTCACTTCAATTTGGGCTTCTTTCCCTTTTCTTCGACTTTAGCTATAAGCTTCATTTTCTATAATACCCATTAAGCTTTCTACTGTTGTTGTGTTGTGTTGTTTTGCCTATGCGATCGTTGTTGATGTTGTAGTCTCTATGTACTAGTCATAGAAGTGACTAATGTTCTTGGATTTTGTTGGTCTTTGAGTGGGTTAAGTTCAATTTATAGCTGCTACAGCTTGTTTTGGTTTCTATTTGTGATAATGGGGTGTAAATTTGCTTTCTTGGGCTTGGTAGGTGTTCATTTTTAGGGTTTTGAGTGTTCTGTGGTTGATAAAAATTATTTTCAAAAAAATAAAAAAATTAATAAAAGAAAATAAGTGTATTCTGCGATATTTTTCTACAACATTCTGCGACATTCTAAAAACGTCACAGAATCATCCATAAAACTACATTTAACGATGTTTTTAGGAAACGTCACAGAAAACTACATTCGACGATGTTTCCAGAAACGTCGTAGAAAACTACATTCTGAAACGTTTCTTAAAACGTCGTTGAATGTGTCTTTTCGCAACGCTTCCTCAAACGTCACCGAATGTGGATTTCCACGATATTTCAAAAAAAGTCGTGGAATGTGAAAGATTTCACGATGTTTTCCTAAAACATCACGCAAAAGTCAACCTTTCAGTGATGTTTTTATAAATGTCGCAAAATGTCAATGTTTTCCGTGACGTTTTACATAAAAAATCACAGAAATCTTTTGCCTACACCACATTCCATGACGTTTTTTAAAACGTCGCAGATTGTATTTTGTGACGTTTTTGGACATTCTGTGACGTTTTAAAAACATCAAAAATTGCCTTGTTCTGTTGTAGTGTATATTGCTTCGAATATTATGTCCAATTTTTCATAATTTTTATTTATAAAAAAGTAATTCATATATAAAAGAATTTATATGCTCACTCAAAACTTTAGGATATTAATTTATATACCCAGTATTTGTTTATAAATAGTCTTCAACCTTTGTTGTTTGTCAATGTGAACAAAGTTGAATGATTTTTGTACAGTAAAGTTATTGGCTTTTTCCTCTATGCAACTCTTGATTAATTTATTGGGTTTTTCTCTTACTACATCTTTTGCCCTCCCATCTCTCTAGAATTATTACTCTTCCCTTTTTTAATTCACTTCTTTGTACCCAAACTAGTTTCCCACCCTGGTTTAAGTATCTCACGCTCTCTGAATATCTCCTTTTTTAAAGCCCTTTCCCCACCGGCCAGGCCATGCTAGGGCCTTGGAGAGTTTGGATGGAAGTAGGTGAGACTTCCCATCATGCCGAAGAGTTCCCGCCGCTCTCTCATGAGATTGCCAACTTGAAATCCTAGAGAGAAGACAAAACTCATCCTAAAGGAGTAACCAACAAAAGGTCATCTGAACAGGGAGTGGTACCTACCAGCACATGAAAAAAGAGACTATTTACCTGATGTGGACTATTTACCAAATGAGCAAAATGAACAACCTATGGAAAAGTGTGGAGAGAACTTGATAGATGTCATCATGGTACTGGATAACCTCTGAGCCAATGACAGGTGAGATGCTCATAGAAGGGCCAACACAATACTAGATCTATCACTTACAATGAGGAGCAGATTTTTATTATAGGCAGGGATGCCCCTGGCTAACGGTATAGATGGAAGATGGAAAACAACTCAAGGGGGAGGCAATCCAAACTAATAATGTAGCTATAGTCTCTAATCTAGATTGTTCTATTGATAAGGAGATTCCATTTGATTTAGAACCCTCGGGACCACTTACAATTCAAATTTCTACTGCTAGGTAGAGTGCGACAAGGAAAACACGTCAGAAAAAATATAAAGAGGGTGATATCCCTATAATTTCTTTTCTAATATGGAATATGTGGGGTCTTAACGATCCTCAAAAAAGGGCTCTAACTAATGAGCTTATTAAGGAGAGAAGCCTGTATTGGTAGGCTTAATTGAGACCAGAATCAGAGATCTAGATCTTATAAATAACTTGAAATTTTTGGGTGCTTAGTGGAAGAGTATATCCAATCATCATTCTCATATCAACAGATGTATCATTTTTTTTAATTCAGATAGAATGGCAGTACAAGTAGAGGAGAAAAGCTTCCAGCATATACATTTATCTTGCCAGTTATGAGGTACTCACTAGAAGTTTTTGTTGACTCTAATTTATGCATTAAACTTTTCCTTTTAACGGGATATGTTGTGGAGAGGGCTAAAAACTATCCAAGTCTCTATAAATAATCCATGGATGGTTGCGACGAATTTTAACTGCATACTAAGTTCTAAGGAAGCTAAAGGGAGGAAGCAGTATACTTTAGTTGATACTAAAGAGCTTATGACTGTTCTCAGCGAGGTGGAATCGCTAAACCTGTATTCCATTGGGCGTTTACTCACCTAGTTAAATAATCAATAAGAAACTATGTTTATTCGTAAGAAATTAGATCAATGTCTGGTAAATGCTGATTGGCTTGACAAATTCCCACATTCTATGGCACATTTTAGTGAAAATTTAACTTCTGACCATTCTTTCACGTTTATACAAAGTGATGTCGGAACTAAGGACACAGGAGCACGATTTCTATTTTTCAATGGAGTGATTCAAATATAAGGATTTCGAGAAATCATTGATAATTTTTGGAAATAGGAAGTGACAGGCTACAAAGCATTCCAACTTATGCACAAACTGAGGTTGGTTAAGAATGCGTTAAAAAGTTTCATACGTAGAAAAAAGTAGGATATTTCCTTTTTGAAACTATAAGTGCAAGACACTTAAACAGATTATTACTCCAAATTAGATAATGTAACCTTAAAGGTGAAGGAAAGAAATCTGCTTAAGAATTATTTAAGTGCTGTGGGACTACAAAATTCCATCCAAAAGCAAAAAGCTAGGGTGAATTGGCTCCAAGAAGGAGATACAAATTATAAGTTTTTCAATGCGATAGTTATGGAAAGACGTAATTGCAACCGAATAGTCTAATAGAGGTTGCTTACTATCCCTAGTAGCGAAGGAAAAGAGCAGAGGGCCTTTTCCGTAATAATAGTGGGCAGATCTCATGAGATCTATGTCGGCCATCTAAATCAAATGAAGGTCGAAGGACCATTCACATGCCATGTGTTTTGATAACCTTGTACATAGGCTAGAAAAGAGAACTTTGTTATGAAAGCTCCATCCATATCATCCAAACATATAGGGGAAAGCTCAATTTAAGGTTGTTTTTCGAATTATGTGCTGAAGCAAGGTAGTTACTTTTTTTAGTGGAGCTAGGCAGGGAAGACCCTTTCAGGTTAAAGAATAAGAAGTTCCCATTTCTATTTAAGAAAGGGTGATAGGAAGAATAACAAAAGCTTTTAAGGCGGAATAAATAAGCCTACTTTCATGAAATAAAGAAGGAAAGGCTCTTTTTGACTGGTACCTACCCTGGCTATGAGTTAGTAGCTTTCTTCTTTCAAAGTTTCCTTCAGATTATAAGACAACAATGGGGATTTGAAATATGACCAGGAGATCATGAGGAAGATGGCAAGCTCTTATTTTGCTAAGTTGATGGGTCCTGAGTGTGTGAATTGCCCTTCGACCAACATAAAGCGAATTTTGGAAGGAGCTATAGAGTAGGAGAGGAAGGCTGAACTGATTGCTCTGGTGTCGGAGCAAGATATCAAGAAATCTTTCTTCAGTTTACATCCATTAAAAGCCCCAAGTCCAGATGGCTTCTCTATAGAATTTTTTCAACAGATGTGGGACATCATTAGATAATTGTGTACTGAGTTTGTGTTAGAGTTCTTCCAAAATACTAAGTTATTGAAAGAGTTGAACAGAACATATCTTTGTTTAGTCCGTAAGAAAAAACACTCGATGGCTTTTAGAGGAATTTAGACCCATCTAGATTTTTAAGAATTCTAAAGGTATTCGTTAAGGGACCCCTTCTTGCCATACATTTTCACCTTGATTATAAAGGGTATGTCCAGGCTCCTGAGATCACTTCCGGCTTTAAATGGCGATTTCCAATATCAACATAAATGCTCTGCACTCATGCTCACACATATAATCTTTGCTAATGACCTTATGCTATTTTGTGCGCTGACATTGCATTGGTTAATAACCTAATGCACTCGCCAAAGGTATTTTTAGAATGGTCAGGACTGTAGATAAATATGGAGAAAAGGAGCATGTATGTTTCAGCAGATGTGTAGAATGCTAGAAAGATAAGTAGAGTTACGGGATTAACTCTCCACCCCCCCCATAAGATACCTAAGAGTGACCATTATTTCTGCAAAGTTGATGTAGATTGTTCACGTATTCTAGAGTGCATCAAATCCAAAATTATGTTTTGGCAAAATATATTTTTATCCTATGCAGGTAAGATCACTCTAATTATATCGATATTGACGAGTCTCCAAATACATTGGTTAGCACTTACGGTACTACCAAAGAAGATCATCAAGGACATTGATAAGTTGTTAAAAGCATTCTTATGGTCGGGAAGAGATGAATTAGGCAGAAATGCTAAAGTCAAATGGTAGGATGTAGCATTTTTAAAGGAACAAAGGGGACTCAACATCCAATCTACTACTTCAATGCAAAAAGTATTAATTAGCAAGAGGGTTTGGTGATTATTCTCAAATAAGGAAGCACTTTGGACAAAATGGGTCAATGTTGTTTATCTTCAAGGTAAAAATTTCTGGCAAATTACGACTGTTGAAGATGAGGCAACATTTATACCCCTTCATTAAACACAGAATAAATGGTGGAAGAAATACGTGGCTCTGCTTTGATAACTGGCTAGGTATTAGCCCTCTGATTAACAACCTGGTGATCTTACATTTGAGTAACAGATTGTAAGAGGATGCTAAAGTTTCTTAATTATTGCAAAAATGGAGGATGGAGGGCAGAGTTTTAGGGATTCTCCCACTTACGTGAGTATCTGCCTCCAATAGGTGATAGCAGCAAAGATGATTCTATCTCATGAACCCTTCACCTAAGCAGTTTGTTCACAACTACATCTTATCACTGGAGTTTCAGAAAAGATCTACTGGTAGTCCATGGTTCCCCCTGGTCTAGAAAAAGTCTTTGAACCCTAAAGCATCTGTTTTAACTTGGCTAGCCATTAAAAATAGGTTGTGGATAAAATGTCGATGGTTTAGCTCAGATGACACCTGCTTCGTACTCTACCAAAATGCAAAAGAAGATAGGAACCATTTGTTAATTGTGTTTATTCCAAAGCCATTTGAAGCCGTCTCCAAGAAATGGTGGGTGCTGTGAATAATAGTTATGATTGGAAACTTAGTTTGAGATGGTCCATTAATCTCACTAAACTAGGTAATGAAAATGCCATCCTTCTCAAAGTTGCTTTCATATCAACTATTTATATGATATGGAAAGAGCGGAATCATTGAATCTACCGAAAAGTAGTGGAGGATAAGTATCAAGTAGTGAATAAGCTGTTGAATGGATACGAGAAATGATTCAGGCTAGAGGAGTCGACAATTTGATTTCATAGTAGATGAAAACAAGATGGAATATTCGAGAGTAGTGGGTTGTTAAACATCTAGTGTATATATAAGCAACTCTTCCATTTATCTTCTACTTCGTCCATTAGTGCCTAGATAGACAAATACTTTATATTTTGATGATTGGTGTATACTTGTAATTTTGCAATAGCTTAGTTGATAAAGTAAACCTTACATCTTGTGGCCATTATTTCTCGTACAACAAATTTCAAAAAATTTAAGATACTTGATGGCGTTCAAGCGAACTTCCACTCACATATATTGAAAAGCTTTACTTTTGTTTGTTGGCAAAGGAACTTTCACTAAGCTTTACGAGGGTTATAAGAGGGACATTAATCATTATTTATATATAGCCTTTCTTTGTACTTTTATAAAGAGGTTATTTATGTAACTTATACTCGTAACCTTCTAGTCATAAATGAGTAATGTTATTAATTACTCCAAAGCTTGCAATGATAATTATAAAAATTCGATCATGTAGTTGGTTAGATTTGACAAATTACTAGAAGAAAAAATTTGGCAATTATTATTTTGTTACTTTTGTAATTATTATAATTAATATTAATTATTTCAATCTTATCTAATGAATTAAATTAAATAATACAAATCAAGACTACAAAATATTAAAATAAAAATAAAAATCCTATAATGGAATTAACTATACAAGTGTCAACATGGTCGTGTCCACCCGTAGTTGATATCTTGCAACTTTATTGGAGGATTAAGGAGTTCTTTAAAGATACATAAGGAACTCATGAAATCTTATCTATCCACACCCAACATACCGAAAGTCAGAAAGATGAACATCGTAGAAGGAAAGGAATTGATATTGAAATAGCGGAAAAAGAGGGAGTGGGTGACAGGTTTGAACTAAGATATCAAACTTCAACGGACCAAACTTTTGTCCAAATTTTTGGCTGAAAAGTCTTTGCATCCTCTAATTATATATTTTTGCCTCTCTGTTATGGGTTAAACCTTAGAAGTAGGGGAAAACAGAAAGCCCGGACGGAGAAATGGGATGGCACAAGTGCATAATAGTCCGATGGTCAATGAAATTGCGTGGCAGTTGATGAGTGGTAAAGGTCAGTTGGCTGGAGTAGGTGAATGTCTCCACAACCTTACTGTTTGGCATTGTGCATCCTTTGTACTTGTGTATATATATATATATATATATATATCACCCCAAAGAGAACAGGTTGTCCTTTTAGCTGGTTCTTTTGGTTTTTGTGGTGGTTTTGTATATATATTGACCTCTCAACGCACTCCCACCAAATCTCCATTTCCTAAGTTGTCAACTTTACTCCAAACCCCACCTTTCTCTACCTCTCTTGTATCTTCCTCCTCTTTCCTTCTCTCTCTCAACATTCTCCAGGTAAGCTTCTTCTTCTCTTATCTTTTCCGCAAGTTTTTTGTTATGCAGGTAACTCAAGTTCTTGTATACAAAAGCTCTTCCCGAGAGTATTCGTTGATAGGATCAGTGTATCAAGAACAAGAGAATTAGTTCAAGTCAAAAAATAACAAACAGCCGAAGAGAAGGTTGTTTTCAGCAAAGGCCTTTTTCTTTTTGTTACTCGACGTTTGATTCAATTTTGGATGCCCACCTCTCCTGAGAAGTGAATTTAATTACTCATAATTATTAATTAGTGGTCCAATTCCAAATGATTTAAATAAATAAACAAACAGTTTTGTTTCTCCCTTTTCATTAAATCCAAACACTTCTTTTCATACTTTGTAATTACTATGTTTCTTTCTTTCTGTACCAAACCGGCATCTTTACATCTTAATACGTTCGGCTGATATAAAAGCCATTCATTTAATTATTATTATTTGGCTTGTAGTGGGACCACAGTCTAGAGGTGTTTTTAAGAGGGGCAAATCAGTCAATAACATGAAAATTGACGTGAAGCAATCAACACTAGTGCCGCCGGCGGAGGAGACGCCGCGGTACGGCCTGTGGAACTCGAACGTGGACTTAGTGGTTCCGAGGTTCCACACACCGAGCGTATACTTTTACCGACCAACTGGAGCAGCTAACTTTTTCGACCCGCATATCATGAAGGAGGCGTTGGCTAAGGCTCTTGTGCCCTTCTATCCGATGGCCGGACGGTTGAGGAGGGACGACGATGGTCGGATTGAGATTGACTGTAATGGAGAGGGGGTGCTTTTTGTTGTGGCGGAGACGAGCTCCGTCATCGATGACTTTGGTGATTTTGCGCCGACTTTGGAGCTCAGGCAGCTTATTCCCACCGTCGATTACTCCGGCGGCATCTCCACTTATCCTCTCTTGGTTCTGCAGGTAAGATATATAATTTATATTTGGGGCGATTATGGATTGTCTTGGAAGTGGGAACTCAATGTTTTGTTATGGTTCTATTAACGTAGGTAACCTTTTTCAAATGCGGAGGAGTTTCGCTTGGCGTCGGCATGCAACATCATGCAGCAGATGGATTTTCAGGTCTTCATTTCGTGAACACTTGGTCAGACATGGCTAGAGGCCTCGATCTAACGATTCCTCCATTCATTGACCGAACCCTCCTCAGAGCAAGAGACCCACCACGACCAGCATTCCACCACATCGAGTACCAGCCACCTCCGGCATTGAAATCGGCCTCCGAGAACTCAAAATCTGACAGCACCACCGTGTCCATGTTCAGGCTCACCAGGGCCCAACTGAACACCCTCAAAGCCAAAGCTAAGGAAGATGGCAACACAATTGCATACAGCTCCTACGAGATGTTGGCTGGTCATGTATGGAGATGTGTATGCAAGGCCCGTGAACTTCCCTATGACCAAGAAACCAAGTTGTATATAGCCACGGATGGCAGGTCAAGGTTGCAACCACCACTCCCACCTGGTTACTTTGGTAATGTGATCTTCACAACGACCCCAGTTGCTCTCGCCGGAGATCTTCAATCAAAGCCCACGTGGTTTGCCGCTGGGAGGATTCACGCTGGCTTGGTTAGGATGGACAATGATTATCTAAGGTCAGCCCTTGACTACTTGGAACTTCAACCTGATTTGACAGCCCTTGTCCGTGGTGCTCATACTTTTAAGAATCCAAATCTTGGGATCACAAGTTGGGTTAGGTTGCCAATTCATGACGCTGATTTTGGTTGGGGGAGGCCTATTTTCATGGGCCCTGGAGGAATTCCTTACGAGGGTTTATCGTTTATCTTGCCAAGTCCAACAAACGATGGGAGTTTATCGATTGCCATTGCTCTGCAATCTGAGCACATGAAGCTTTTTGAGAAGTTCATATACGAGATCTGAGGCATTCAGATGTGGAAACTTCCGATATTGCTTAAATTTCTTTTTTGGCGTGTGGCCTTGGAGGTGGTGGCGTATGTTTCAGTCTTTGTTTATATAAACTTTCTGTAAGGAACTGCTTAAAAGACAAAAGGACTCTCTAATAATGCTTCATACTGGAGAGCATATGAGAAAAGCAAATAGAATTTGTCTAAGACGCTAACATTGTTGTTGACTATATATGTTGTTGTTGAAGTTCTTGAAGGTATGCGGTTGAAAATGTTCTGGAGGGCCATGCCAATATTCACTTTTTGGCATAAGAGAGATTCATAGCCTTGATTCAGTGGTAATTGTAGTTCAGCTAGAGGTTAGCCTCCTGCAGCCATATTCACAAAATTTTTGTTGTTATATGACACAAGAACTAGCAACATGGACTAATTTAAGTTGTTATTTGGCAAAACTAACAATTTTAATTTCGAGAAAAAAAAAACTGATTCCCCTGTTTCCCCTTCTACTTCTGACAGCATTGGAGCAGTCACATGTTTCCAAAAGCTATCAGATAAAACTTTGTGGTTTCTTACAAGAAACTACAAACTTAAGTTTCGAAACATTACCACTTCTTGATTAGTTGTATTTTTTTCTTTCTGCTTATGGCATCAATGTTATTGTCACCTTGTTTGCTCTGCAAATATACATACTAATTGGAGAAACATTTGTTTCAAGTGCATCATAGTGTTGTAAGACGACAGGTTAGGATGATTTACACAACAATCCCAAGGAGTCTTATTGTCTAAATATAACGTGTCAATTTAGTACGTGAAAGAACAATCACCAGAAAAAAAAGGACCCAGAATGGAACAAGACAACCAAATAGCTGAAGTTTGAAATAACAGTGGAAGGATATAGAAACACCACTGTCAACAATACTAGATTAATATCTCTTAGATCTCGGAACAACTTTGACATCCTTTCTAGAATGTTATTGGTAAAGGAAATATGAGAGCCAAAGCTAAGGTCACGTTCAAGGCAGTGCAAATTGAAGCAAGAATGGATGGCCACGCAGAATCTGACGCATCACTTTTCTGTGCTGAAGCAGGCGTTTTGTGATTAATATTTGCACTACCGTTAGGCCCCTTACCTCTATGCCCCGTCTTTATTAAGTGGAAGATTTCAGGCTTTTCCTTGCTTTCTACTCCGCCACAATTTAGTCCATTCAATGTCATGTTGCCATTTACACCTGCATGTCTCGGTTCAGAGATCATATATATATATATATATATATATTATTACATTCTTCCTTACTGACTGACTACTGGAAAAAAACAAAAAAAAAAAGAAAAGAGAAATAAGTTGACTGATACCCTGAAACTGTTCTTGCATAGAAGGCTTTGAAAGGTTGAAATCTTCTCCCGGAGTCACGTAATTGCCACATAAAATCATCAAGATGAGCCATGTAAGGAGCGAAATCTTCATTTTCTCTCTTTATATGACAGAACGACTCGCTTCAACTTAGGTTTTTCTGCGGGAAATGTTGTAGGCTTGGAAATGAGCCTTTTGGATAACTTAAAAGGAGAGTGGAAATTCATAGACATAACATAAAGAAATATGGTGAGTAATTGAAGAAGGCAGAGAAGATGAAAATGCTGGGAAACAAATTAAGAAAGCTTAAAATAAAGCCTAAGAATATATTCCAATTGTTACTTTACCAGAGAGATAATAGTGTATCTTTTGGAGAATTTCACTAGTTGGAAAGTCGAAAGTTTTGTGCCAGAATAATTTTGGAGTTGGGTGTATCATAAGGGTGAATATGCTCAAACTTAGAATTACATAATATATTAATTAAAAGTCTTAGACTCTAATTAGTAGTTTAGTGGTAGGCGTTCATAACATGAATAAGACATAGTAAGTTCAAATTCTCACCACTGATCCAAGAGCTGGTGCTTTCTTCAAGAAAACAAAAGTAACAAGCAAGTTGAAAAGTAAGAGAGACAACCACTATGGTAAAGTTCTTTATTCCTTGAATCTAACCTGCTAAAAGAAGTTCTAATGACGTAAATGATAAGTTTTTATATCAATTTAAACAAATTACCTTGCAAAATATATATGAGCCAATATGTTACGTATTATAAAAAAGAAATTCAACTAAATAAAATATTACATGTAATTCCAAAAGTTAAAATTATTTTCTTTATCTGCACATTCAAGACATCTATTAATCATGTTAAAACAGACATTAAGTTCGTTCTAGAAATCACAATATAACCAAAATAATACAGATTTGGGAAAGGGACTGTTTTAGTGAACTGCATGCAATCTGATATTTTAATTTTGTTGCCCCTTTCTACGTATAATATTTTGTTATCATACTATAGTTTCAAAGTATAACATCTAATATGAACGATATATATATTTGCATAGAAAATTCACATGAACAAAAAGTCGGTACATCATAACAAAATACATTTATTGATGAGGGAAAAGAATATAATGAAGAAGATAAGGAGTACATACAAAGAGGATGGATTGTATGGGTATACGTGTGGATACTATTCAACATCTCCTTAGTCTTGATCAATACAATCACAGGACACTGACGCACAAATCACCATTTTTACCATAAATATAATGATTATGAATAAATTAATTAATTGTATAGTAATGAAATGGCAATTCATATAACACTACAAAAATAGTAACATAACTACATCCAAGTAATTGTTTTATTAAACTAATGCCTTAGCAAGAACAAGAAAAATAAAAATGCTAACTAAACATGATTATACCAAGCTAACGGTAGTAAAGAAAAATAAAAAAAATCAAATAACCCACTTTCTAATATATATTATTGGATGAGATTGATATTACCTACAAAATGAATGATCTAAAAATATGATATAATTTAGAAGGGTGGATGCAAACGTTTTAATAATCTTCGATGTCCTTATTTCTCAAAAAAAAAAAACTTTTAATGTTTGGGAGAATCGAAAATATTGGTAAAATTATGTGTGCATGCTCGAGGGAGGACTATATGGATTGTTGTTACCATATTTTGGTCATGGGAGTGGCACATTTGTATTCTTTCTAACAAAAGTTGAAAAGTATTTTTGATTAGATAGAAAGAAAGCATAAAAAAAGGGGTTATCTCTCTAATGGGTCCTAAGAGTAAAGGTTTTGTTGGAATTTTGGCATAAAACGAATACTAAATTTATAACATCAATATGTTTCAACCAATTAAAATAAGATTTTATAATCTTATATAAATAAATGAAATTAGAAAATACCCCTTAAGTGTGATGAAATTTGAATAGAAGTCATAATTCCTCGATAGATTGTTAGAAGATAAAAAATCAGAACAATAAAGAGAAAAAACTAGGGCTTCTTTGAATCTTATTCGCTAATCTCTTCTACATAAATCACCATATAACACTTAAGTTAACGATAGGCAACAATACACAATACATCAATTAAGTTAAAATACAATTTATGGCAGGTCACAATTCCAATAAATAGGTTTGGACTATATTAGTTAATAGACTCAAGGGCCCATAATATGGTTAACAGTATAATATCCATCTCATAAATGGCTTAAATGTCATATACGCATAATTAAGATGATAATTGCATTAGATTATACTAGTCTATAGTAATTGATTCAACATTCTCCCACTTGGAGTGCAGAATTATACCATAATACTTCCATAACTATATGTATAACTAAATTAAGCATATACAACTAAAACATTAATGTGAGGTATGGGATGTACATAACTACATACTACTTGTAGCACCCCACTCCCGACTGGACCCGAACCCGATATTGACGGTGATATTCGAATCCGTGCCCTGCGAGGGTGGCGTGTCACATCACTTCACTCAACAAAAATCGGTATAAAATTTTTTTTTTGAAAACATCTTATCACCTATCATTCATGTGGGCCCACTTTTTCTTTTTCCAAAACATTTTGTTTACTA
>JANQBM010000001.1:15170244-15212697 GCA_025594535.1 Erythroxylum domingense | reverse complement strand
GCTCCATTATCTTAGGTTATGTGTCGGAATGACCTACGGGCGTTCCGGTACGTACTCTAGGGTAATGGGGTGTTACAGTAGGGATGTTGCATTCTTTGATAATTAGACAATTGAAGATTTGAAGAGGTTGAAAAAGGAAAATTTTATCTCCCTTCATTCTTTAACTAGAACGATATGCTAAAGTATGAAATAATTCAGAGAAAGTCAAACCAACACCTAAGATGAAGAGGTTAGTGATATTGATAACTCTATACTGTTATCATAAGAGTCATTTATAGATGAACAACCTTTGCTAAGTGAGCTAAATATTACTCATTAATAAGCTCCAGAATAACTTCAACTAAGATGATCCACTAAAGAAAGACATCCCTCATCTAGGTACTCTTAAGATGAGTATGTGATACTCATAAAAAATAAGGAGCCTCAAAAGTTTCGAGGAAGCTCTAGCCGATAGTTAAAAAGAGGAATGGTTGAAAGTTATTCAAGAGGAGATGCAATCCTTAAATGAAAATCATGCATATCATATAATAAAATTGTCCAAAGTAAGATGAGCTATTAAGAATAAATTGGTGTACAAGCTCAAGACAAAGAAGAATTGCTCAAAACCAAGGTACAAGGCCAAATTTGTTGTAAAAGGGTGCAACCAAAGAAAGGGTTTTGAATTTGAAGAAATATTCTCTCCTATAGTGAAGATGTCATCCATATGAGTTGTTGTTGGTCTAGCCACTAACTTAGACATGGAAATTAAACAACTTGATAGTGAAATGACTTTTCTATAAAAATACCTAGAAGAGGAGATCTATATAGAGTATAGAGTAGCCTAAGGGATTTGCAGGTTTAGGAAAAGAAGATTTGGTGTGCATACTTAAAAAGGGTCTCTATAGTCTGAAGCATGCACCAAGAAACTGGTACAAGAAGTTTGACTCATTTATAACTGAGCATGGTTTTAAAGAAACCTTCAATAATCACTACATCTTTATGAAAAGGTATAATAGTTACGATTTCATCATAATCTTGCTTTAAGTCGATGGCATGTTGATTGTTGAATATGACTTTAAGAAAATTGTTGCCTTAAAAAGAGTTTTGAGCAAATCCTTCGCTATTACAGACTTAGGGGCAATAAGAAAAATTCTTGGAAATAAGATCACTTGAGATTGATCTAAGAATTTATTATCACTATCCTAGAAGCGATACATCGAAAAAGTCCTTGAAAGATTCAACATGCATAAGGACAATCCAGTTAGTGTACCATATGTTGGACAATTTAAGTTGAGTAAAAAGCAAAGTCCAACAACTAAAAAGAATGTAGAAAGTGCCTTATTCATCTGCAATTGGCAGTCTTATGTACACCATATTTTATAAAAGGCTCGACATTGCCTATATTATAGGTGTCATGAGTCACTTCTTATCCAATCTAAGAAAAGAAAACAGGTCGTTATAAAATAGATATGTCAATATCTTTGAGGTACAGTCAAGAGGTGCTTTTATTTTGGTTCAAGGAAACTAGTGTTAGACAGATACACAGATGCAGATTTAGATTAATGCATTGATTCTAGAAAATAAACCTCAAGATTCTTGACTACCTTTGTAGAGATAGATGTGTCCTAGCAGTCTAAGCTCAAAAATTTTGTTACATTATTTACCACCAAAGCTGAATACATTACAACAACTAAAGTATGTAAAGAGATGATGTGGATGAAAAATTTCTTCCTTAAATTAAGGCCAAAAGCAAGAGAAGTACATTTTATAGTGCAACAATCAAAGTGCAATGCACCTAGCCAAGAACTCTACCTGTCACTCTTGCTCAAAACATATTGATATTCACAATCATTAGATTTGGGATGTATTGGAAGAAAGACTCTTACAACTTGAAAAAGTTCACACTAATAACAATTGGTCAAACATGATGACTGAGGTGATTCCTACTAAGAAATTTGAGGATTGTTTCAAAGGTTTGGAGTGATGGTTCCTCTAATTAAGTCAGGTTGGGTAACATTGACTCTAAAAAATTAACACATTCATCTTAGGAATACGGGGATAGTATTTTTAATTGACTTAGAAAGGAGAGAAACAATTAATATCTACCTGCATTTAATAAATATCTACGTACCCAATCTTGAAAGACGTCACCTCCTATCTCTATAAATAAGGGAGCATAAGAAGGTTTGGAAATATAGAAAGTGAAAGATCCACTTTAAAGAAAGTAAGAGAAAAAGTCAATCCTTAAAAGTGAAGAAGTTTGATAACCTCTTATTTCTCAAACTCGCAAGAAAGAAAGTTTCACCAACTTAGTGATAGTTGCATTGTAAACTATTCTAGTTGTGTGAGATTGAGAAAAATAATTACTCAACAAATTATTGTAATCCTGCTTTTATAGTGAATGCGTATATTTAGACTTTACATCCTGTAATTTTTTCTTTTCACATTGAGAATTTTTCACATTAAAATATGGGTGTTCGTTAATTTTCACTGACTCTTTTTAATTTCTTATCATCCATCTTTAAAAGAGATGTTCTTATTATTCCCCAACACGCTACCATTGTCAACAGAGAAACATCAAAGCCCCTCCTCTAGGGTCAAATATAAGCACATTTTGCTGTCACCTTTCTCACAAGCTTTCGTGTCCAAACCATAGGCAATAGTAGCAGCAGTAGGTTCATTGATGATTCTCATCACATTCAAACCTGCAATAGCACAAGCATCTTTTGTAGTATGTTTCTGCGAGTCGCTGAAACAAGCAGGCATAGTGATCACACCGTTCATCACTGGCTGGTCCATACAAGCCTCTGCAATCTCCTTCATTTTTGTCAATGCTATAGAAGAAATCTCTTAGGGAGCGAAGTGTTTCTCTTCTTTGGATGTGACGACTATCATAAGCTTCTCATCAGGGCCCGGCACAACATTGAAAGGCCAGTGTTTCACGTCGCTCTGTACTGATGGGTCTAAGAGCCTCATAACAATGAAATGTTTGGCCTCGAAAACAGTGTTACGAGGATTCATGGCAACTTGGTTCTAGGCTGCATCGCTTATGAGACGTTTGTATCAGTGAAAGCAACATAGGATGATGTTGTTCTATTGCCTTGATCATTGGCTATGATCACAACACGATCGTTTTGCCACACACCTACACAACTGTAGGAGGTTCCAAAGTCGATGCCGCTAGCTTTGTTCGACTCCATTGGGATGAAATATATATAACAATGAGGTGTTAAAAGGACAATCACAGAGAGCAATTTGTGCTTGATTCTGCAAGTGTCTTCATGCGTAGTAAGGATAATGTTTTGGGAGTTTGAGTGCTTAATATAGATGTATAGAGAATAAGACAGCCGGTAGAAGCAAGCAGGTAGGGCGAAATGGAGAGGGAGACAAGGAACGCTTGGAGAAGCAAAAACTATGAGTTCTGGGGTTGTGCTCGGGGGCATTCTTATTCTGTTGGATGAGGCCAGCCCATTTTGGGCCTGTTTTAATAGGGCTTGCCCTGAGTAGGATTGTCGAGATGTTATATTCAATCATGTGAATCGTGATATTGGCACTGTATGATAAATGCCAATGTAAGAACAAAATGCATGGTATGGAATGTTATGGATTTGCTTAGGCCATCGCAGGCTTCACAATAGCAAATACAGGAAGTCAACGAGGCAAAGTGCAGCAATACCCTCAACCCAAGATGCACAGCATCTCATTGCATGCTCATTTTTAGAAGTGGCAGGCTCCGTTTTGTCAGTCGTGAAAGAAATGGAAACATTTCTTTGCTATTTCCCAACATCCTCCATAAGCATACCAAAGTCCTCTGAGGTCAGTACACGTCACTCCCCAAGTCTCCAAATCTGATCCATGCATACAGAGTTGCAGGAGTCAAAGCATCTGACTTCTGTCCCCAATACTTTAAATTCTCCACGTTAAATATTTGCTTCTGCAATATCTATTATCTGCAAGGTTAAATGACATTGCCGAGGGAGCCTAGCCAGCCAAGCACCAATTCTTACTTAACATATGTCAAAACTTAATGTTTATCAATTTGGTAAAAAAAAAATGATACTATTTCCTAAATCAAAATGAAAGGTTTCACAAAATACACAACTAATACACAAAGACGTAGGATCTCAAATAATATCATTAATCAAAGGTAGAGAAGTTGATTGAATGTGTAATTTTAACGTGTTTTAAGTGTAAGTACATGATGTAGCTGTAGCTAATATTGGTAAATACGAGTTGATCTCACGAGGACTATGAGTATTAGTAATAACGTCTTTTCGATTACCTAACTATCGAATAAGATGATGATTTAATTTAAGACTAACTAAGCTAAAATTCAACACAATAATAAACCAAAATGCAAATAACACAATGAGTAAACAATATCAAATAACTAGCACCTAGGTAATGAATTCCCTTAAGATCTCTTAAGCATTAACCCTTTATTATACAATTCAATTATTGATCATTGGATTGTGAAAATTTCTATCTTATGTTAATATCTTTTTCAAGACTATTAACAATTAATCCTTAGCTGATTAACTGAAACTTCTTTCTAGTTAAAACACCATTAAGATCACATTACTCGATTTGTTAATTTCTTTATTAGGTTTGGTCATAATCCAAAGGATTTATATTGACCTGTCTCTAGGTTTGCATGCAACTCTTTCTAATTATAGAGATCTATTCATACAAAAGGATTCTCAATCTCAATTATGAAATTAAACATTGAATTAATATCTCAAACATATTAATTAAGAATATAAACATATAATTGAACCTCAATCGTGTGTTAATCCACTTATATTCTAGTAAATTGGCATCATAAAACCCTTCATGATTACTTGAATTAAGATTTAATTCAAGTGGCATGAAACTATCTATGATTTGCTTGAATTAAGAGTTAATTCAAGTGCTCAAAATAACCAGGAACTTAAGGTCACACGTATAAAAGATCAGATGAAAAACAAAGTGTATGTGGCTGTCATTGAAGTAGGCCACAATTGTTAAAAATACACTTAAGTGAGAGGGTAAGGGGTTCAAAAGTGTTTTGGTGTAAGAGAGAAATGGTCTTAAGTCCTGTTCGTGCAATTTATGGAATTGTTGTATGAATCTAATTGCATGCAACATAATCTTGATCTATCTCTTTATTTAAGCATCTACTTGAACTCATCTTGTTTGGTGCTCTAATCACCCTTACATGCTGCTTTTTCTTCATCTTTTCATGTTCTTCAATGACCAACAAAGGTGTTTGGTATTTGCTATAGCCCAAACAAGGAGAAGATTAAAGAAAGGAGGAGCATTATCAAAGGTACATATGCTAAAATTTCATGTTCTTATAATTTGTGTATGCATGCATCTAAGATTCTGGATTTTTGGGGAAGTCATGGGGTTAGAATTTAGATTCCGACACTTCCTGTGCCTTGTTGTGCATATGAAGCATGAATTCATGGCTTCCTTACAGTGGTATCAGAGCTAGTTATGCATTTATAAGATGATTTATTGAACATGTGCAAACCGTTTGCTAGGTTGTGACTGACATGCATGTTGATTTCAAAAATTCGTATAAATTGTAGAAAAATGGGTTTTCTAATTTTCTTTCACGGAAATGTTTATAAGATATTATATTATGTTTTTGTCAAATGAAATAATAATTGAATTTCATTTGCTATTTTATTGTGAATTAATCGCCAGTCTATTCATATATTGGTTTCTGGGAATTTTTGGAAAACAAAAGGTAAGTGTTGATTTTGAAAAATTCTTAATAATTATAGAAAAATATTTTTCTAATTTTCTTTCACATAAATGATTATAATGTGTTATATTATGTTTTGGTAAAAGGAAATTGCAATTTAATGTCATTTGCTATTTTATTACGAATTTAGATTCAGCCTAATGCATGTATGAAGTTCTGGGAAATTCTAGAAATCTGATGAACATGCATGTTTGTAAATTCCATATTAATTTTTATAAAAAAACTTTTTTTATGAATTTTCTACATGGAAATGCAAGATAATATGTTTCCACGTGTATAAGATGCACGAAACTTGTTGTTAAAGTGATTATCTTATGCATGCATGATGTAGAGTATGACTAGTGTTAGAAGTAATATGACAAGTGTCATAAACATGTGATGTACTAGCTGATTCTAGAATTTTTCCATAATTAATTGAATTTGATTCAATCAATAAATCAAGTCAAAGTTAGCATTAGTCAGCTTTTTGAAAGTTGATAGAGTTGACTTGTTTAATGACTTATGTGTATGTGTTTCGGTTATAAGACCTTAAAAAACATTTATAAGATAAGAAATGTATTATTTTGATGCTATTATCATGATAAGTGCATGTTCTTGAAAATAGGGTTCTGGAAAATTTCTGGACATCGAATTGGACTCTTTAATGTCAAGCTGGTTAACTCATTTATCTTGATGATTTTGGCCGTCAAGATATTTTTCGGTTTGTATCGAAATTGTCTTGATAAATTTGAGATAACCTAAGAATGTTTTAGATGACTAATTGATGTTCGAGAATTTTGGAAACCCTAGGGATTAATTTAGAATTAATCCAAGTAGAGCATTGCATTTCTAGTGTGACTAGAAAAAGACATGTGAACTAGAATTAAAGTGTTTATTTTGGACATCAAAATAATTAAAAATTTAGGATTCCTAATCGAATCACATTCATAATTCGAATTAGCTGAGACTAACACTAGTACTCGATTTGGTTCAAGAGTTGAATCGAATCACGAACTTTTGATGCATAGTCAAGTCACAACCTAAATTAAACATCTTTTGTATGTTACATGCATTAGATGCATTTTAAAGGTTAGTTAAAATGAAATGATAGGTTGGTTATGGGCACAGACCCAATTTAATTGAGTCGTCCATAATCTTAATATATATATGAGATGTAAGGATATAAATACCATCCAAGTATTGATGAGACTATATATAAATACCATCCAAGTATTGATGAGACCAAAGAACAAATCCCTCAACCAAAATATTAGGACTTATGCCTTTCATTGATATGGCAAGAACCATAGTTCTTTTAGAGTGGGGTTGTTGGGAAAACCTAAGCCCGCTCCACACGAATATGTTCAAACCATGGAAATTAGATTTTTGGATTAATGGGTTAGTCCTAACTAGGAGCATTGATTTGTTGGCCAAACCCAAGGTCAACATGGATAGAGGCGAAGTTGGGTTATATTCATAGGATATATACGAATCAAGAGTTGATAACCCAATGAGTGTGCTAAATTAACAGTTGATGGCATAAGCCAATAGTTGTATAACCGAATGCAATTGGTTTGAATGATACCTACCGATTAACCTAAGGTGGTTTGTTGGGTAAACCTAAGGTCATTCTTAGTGATATTAGATATTGACTCATTAGGAAAACTATAAGTTTTCTCAAATTCATAGTGAGGGCTATGGATTTAGATAAAAATAGTGGGAACTATAATGCATGTGATTAAAGTCCTTTTCGATATGCATTAGTGTACAGTCTAACACTTACTCTCGTTCTTCTAGGTTATTGAATCGCCCGATGTCTTCGTCCTGTGTGACCCTACTCTCTCTATTAGACTCCAACAAACTCACAAGACCTAACTTCTTAGATTGGCTACGAAATTTGAGAATTGTTCTCAAATATGAGAAACTAGGATATTTCCTAGATGAACCACTTCCCGATCCCCTACGGTCGATGCATCTGATGAGGATCAGAAAGCCTACAAGAAGCTACTGGATGATAATGTGTTGGATAGCTGTATAATGCTAGCGTCTATGTCACTAGAACTGTAAAAGCAACATGAGGCTATGAATGCTCATACCATAGTTTACCATCTAACGGCACTGTTTAATGAGCAAGCTCAGACTAAAAGGTTCAAGACCTTGAGGTTGCTTTTCTACTCTAAGATGACTGAGGGATCATCTCCAGTGTATTATGTGCTGAACATGAATGGATACATTGAGAGGTTACCCAGTTTGGTTTCATAATGGCTCATAAATTAAGTATAGACTCAATTCTTAGTGGTTTTACTGATAGTTATTGATAGGTTGCACTTAATTATCGAATGAACCAAATATCCACCTCGATACTTGAGCTAATTAATCTACTCAAAACAACTAAGCCAACTGTCAAGAAAGACAGTAAGGTTATGATGTTGGTGGACTCTCCTTCTGATTCTCGCAAGAGGAACCAAAAGAAGAAGAAGAAGTTAGTGGGAGGTGTTACTGGGCCCCGTTTCCGGAGACCAACTCAGAGGTCATAACACAAAACGTGAGCTTATTACCCTGTAGGGTTATTTCAAAGAACCCTTATTCGCCAACTACTTGGAAGCACATAACGTGGGCGTAAACCAATGAAAAGCACCTGAACCATTATTAATTCATCTTCATGCTTTTATACATTAGGGTTTTCACCAAATGAACGTAAGGCCATTTTGAAATTTGTTCTAGAATACTTAAAACCAAACATTTCCCAAATTCCATGGACTAAAATCCTTTCAAAAATTCAAATATCTCAAAATGACCTTACCTTCATTCTTCACCAAATGAAGGGATCCTTAGCTCAAAAGAAAGCTCTTTTCTTCCTCTTCCTTTTTCTCTTCTTGGACATTTTCAAAATCTTTCTTGAAGACTAAGAAAAATCAAACCCTAGCTTGTTTTCTCTTTCTCTCTCATTTTCGAAATTCTCTTCTGCTTATTCTTCCATTCACGTTTTCTTCTTCATTTATAAGCAAGACAACACTTCTTCTTCTAATTATGCCCTTAATGATGGAGAAATGTCCCATTTGTCCTTCCATTTATGCCTTATGTCTTTTATACTTAAGTGTCTTGCCAAAAATACCCTTGAACATTCTGACATAATACTTTATTCTAAAAAAATCTTCTCCATTGTCTTACGAGTCCAATGGTTCAAGAATCAAGTCATTTGAGTGTCTAGAGAAGAAGTTATGGCCAAAAGAATTAAACATGTTTTTGTCTTCAATCATACTGAGCTTGTCTCGGAACAAATAAGATAACTTTCACTAGAGATGTTTGATTAAGATCATATTAGGATTATTTCAAAGAGGACTTCACGATCTCCAACTTTCTTGAATAAAAAGACAGATTCTATCTTCTGAAGGGTCAAAAATGAGACAGACGATAGGTTCAGATGAAGCCAAATGAAAAGGCAGACGAATTGGAAAAAGACAGATGCAATGGGAAAATTACTATAACTTTCAGTATAGATATCGGATTAAGGTGTTATATATATTTTTTGAAACAGGACTTCAATATCTACAACTTTCCTGAAGACCTTAAAGACAGATTCTATCGTTTAAAGGGTCAAAAATGAGACAAATGATAGGTTTAGACAAAGCCAAATGAAAAGGCAGACGAATTGGAAAAAGACAGACGCAATGGGAAAATTACTATAAATTTCCCTACAGATATTGGATTAAGCCTTTCTTTATATGGTTTGAAAGAGGACTTCAAGATCTACAACTTTACTGAAGACTTCAAAGACAGATTCTATCTTCTGAAGGGTCAAAAAAGGGACAGACGATAGGTTTAGACAAAGCCAAATGAAAAGGAAGACGAATTGGAAAAAGACAGACGCAATGGAAAAATTGCTATAACGTTCCTTACAGATATCGGATTAAGGCGTTCTTTATATGGTGTGTTGTCTTGCTTATAAATGAAGAAGAAAAACATAAATGGAAGAATAGGCAGAAGAGAATTTCGAAAATTAGAGAGAAAGAGAAAGAAGAGAAAACAAGCTAGGGTTTGATTTTTCTTAGTCTTCAAGAAAGATTTTGAAACTGTCCAAGAAGAGAAAAAAGAAGAGGAAGAAAAGAGCTTTCTTTTGAGCTAAGGATTCCTTCATTTGGTGAAGAATGAAGGTAAGGCCATTTTGAGATATTTGAATTTTTGAAAGGATTTTAGTTCATGGAATTTGGGAAATGTTTGGGTTTAAGTAAAATTTCAGTGATTGTGCTTTAGGGATTTTCAATTGAAAACCCTAATGAGTGGATTTTGTTGTTGTATAAAGGGATCAAAGAGACGAGAGGAACAAGAGAAGAGACATGTTTGAGCAAGGCTATAAGCAAGGAAATCAAGGTGGGTACATGTTTGTAATAGAGCAAATAAGCCCCTAAAGTTTTCTTCCGAACTAAGAAAGTTTAAAAATGTTTTCAATTGTTTTATAAACGTGACATTAAGGCTTCTTAAACATTTTGATAATGTGCTAATGTGCTACATGTTGCATATGAATTATGTTATTGATTTAGGAAAAGACATGTTTTGAAAATGTGCTATTTGGGCAACATGTCGTGTTATGCCTTGAAAATGTCATGGCATTCTGTATATTTGGAAAAGCATAAGAAGCATGGGAATATGAAACCATGATTGATTTGAGCATGAATATGTGCTTTTGTTTGGGTGAGAGTGGAACCATGATTATGAGTAGACTGTTCTTGAATTATTTTGTGAACCTTATTTATCATTAAAATTCAATACATTATTGAATGTTTGTGATAATTATCATGCATATACTTGATAATAAATAGAGAGAGTGAATCAAAGTAATTAATGTTAAGGTGTGCAACGAAAGTTGGCAACTTATTAGACGTACAATTATCATATTAATGACCAATTGAAGAGAGATCTTAATTGTGAAATTAATTATCTATAGGATTGCTTTAGATCTAATTGAATAAGTCAGGAGTAGTTTGTGAATCAACTTGATTAGATCTTAATATCGAATTCAATTAGGGTTACTTGATTAGATCTTAATACACGAATGAAACAAGAGCTCCTTTTTCTCTTTTATTTAAATAGAGTTCCATAACAATCAATATTTATTATTTGATGTGGACAGTTTAATTGGCATTCAAATCTAAAATTTCATGGTAAATGTTAGACAAGCAAATAGCATATAAGAAATTATGTGTATATGTAAATTCTATCAACACTTAGCATGAGCCCAATCATTTTGCTTCCTAGGCTACTATCATAAATAAGGCCCAAGCCTCCAACTATAATACTACTTATGGTTTGGATTTGGTAGTTGAGTATAAACTCTCTAAGGCTTCTACTAAGCACTCGTCTAATGTAGAGCTGTCAAGTCTAGTTTTTAAACGTAGCCAAGTCATCCATATAACTTTCCTGCCAAACCTGAAAGGTTAAAACTATAGATGATAGGTATGATCTTGGTGCCAAAGAGATCATCACGAGACCTACATGTGTACGGTGACTGAACCCTCGATATTTAGACTGAGTCCTTCGTTTGACTTAGTCCCAGATTTAGTTGCTTTTATCTTCCTTTGAGTTCGGCAGTAAATAATGGAGGAATTAGTCTTCCTATTTTTTAGGGACATGATCCTAATTTGCTTTCCCCTGTATTTTCCTTTGTTAATTTCCTTATATTTAAGGAGGAAAAGATTAATAACAAAAAGGTGGAACAACTCTCTCAATTGATAACTTATTTTTTAAAAATCTTCAAGCTTCTGATTGGGACCACTGTCATTGGTATTAGAGCCTCATAACCATGGCGTCCAACAAGGAAAGGATTGAACAGTTAGAAGCAGGTATTGGTACATTGCAAGACAGTTTCTCACGGATGCAACTGGGCATGGCCAAAAAATTCTAGCACTTGGAATCAACATTGAGTCATCTGATGGAGAACCTCACTGCTCCCTATCACAAATTAAGTGTTATTAGTGGACCACACCGTGATGGGGACAACCATGGAAACACCCCTGAACGAACCGAAAACAACCAACCAATTTTCCAATCTAAGTTGGCAAGGTTGGAGTTTCCTTAATTCTTGGAAGGCGATCTGATGGCTTGGCTGAGTAAGGTCAGGAAATTCTTTGCCTATCAAGACACTTCGAAGGATCAGAAGGTGCAATATGCACCTGATCACTTGGATGATGAGGTAAACAAATGGTGGTAAGCCATTAAAAAGGTTTATGATGGGGAAGGAATGGTTGTCATATGGATGATCTTTAAGGATGAGCTATGGCTATTGATGGTAAAACCTTTTTACACTTATTTTATGCTCAAACTCAAAAAATCGCAAGTGAATGAGTCGTGACTTGTAGTAAAAAGAGCAGATATCGATCCCACAAGGATTGATGCCTAGACATCACTTAATTTAGACACAACTTTGTTTAAGAAACTAAATTATGAAATGTTAACAATCTAGAAAATTAAATTAAAATTAAAAGACTAATGTAAATAATGGACAATACCGAAATTGCAGAAAATCTGAATTCAAGAATCTAAATACTAGAGATTACTTTTTTTCCTATTTTGTCTCCCTCCTATTTTATCGATTGAATTATGTCTCACCCTAGATTTCCAAATGTACTAATTACCCTCTCTCAAGGTGTAACTATTTATCCCTAATCAAATTAATAGGAATCAATTGGAGGATCTCTCAACCTACCCATTGACTCTACCGATTCAATTAGTTATCAAATTATCCTATGGGTGATCAATTGACTAGTCGAGATCTCTCTTCTAACTATTCAATTAACGTGATGATTGCTAGTTTATAGGTCACCAACTCTCGTTGTACAATCCTATACAAATTTCATCTCACTCACTCTCTTGACTTGTTGTAAGATGACAATTAAAAACAGTAATCAAAAAAGACAATTGCATTCAATTCAATAAAATAGGAGTTCATCATAATAGTTCCAAAAGCAATCCCTAAAATAAAATCAGCCTAATATGGTCTCCATAACATCATCAACATTCAATTAATCCATTATTACAAATAATAGAAGAGATTAAAATGATAGAAAATTGAATAGAAAGACTCCTTCTCTTTGATATGCTATTTTGCCCAATCTTGATGATGATCCTTGTCTTCAATCCTTCCTCAATGCTCCAAACATGTGTTCTTCACTCAAAGATGGTGTTTTTACAGGTGGGTGTCGTCTCTTTTGAAGATGGAGGCTTAATTCTCTTTTTATAGTCCAAAACTCCTAAGTTTAATGAAGCCTCGCATATTGCCTCAGATTGTAATTCTCACGTTCGTGGGAATTTGCATGATTCCCATGAGCATGGGAATTTGTCACAGACACATCTCTCATTTTCTTCCATAATTCCCACATGACGAAGAATTTGCATGATTCGCACAAACGTGGGAATTTGGCACAGATGCACTCCTCATTTCTTCTCCTCTTTGATTTTTAGTTCACCCTTCAAGTTACTCCTTCCTTCTTCCTACATAAAAATAGTCAATTCTTGCCCTCAATTAACATCAATCACACAAGAATAACAATTAAAATCAAACTTAACGAAAATATACAAAATGAATCCTAAACTAGAACAATAATCCTAAACTAGAACAATAATCAACAATTATGCTAGAAAATACATGTCAATTACCTATAAAAACATATTCTAATGCACACCTATCAATGGGCTCGTTTTGGGCCATTGGGCCAACCAAATGCTATGACTTTGATGAAGCACTGTCCAAAATCAAGCAGACGGGAACTCTCCGCTAGTACCAACGACAATTTGAGAGATTGCAGAACAAAGTGGCAGGATAGTCACAAAAGGCATTAGTGGGAAGATTCATCGAAGGACTAAACCCATCCATTGCAGACAGGATATGCATTGTTTCGTCCAAAAACTCTGAAGGAAGCGTTCATGTTGGCACTAATGCGGACGAACAGCTACAATGTCAACAACAAAATTACATGAGTAGTCCTCAAAAAGCTTGTAACTATGAGCCCACAATGCGATTCTCAAACAACATCTATGAAAAAGCTAAATTGGGACGAGATTAGGAAAAAGCTGAGCCTTGGTCTCGATTTTAGTTGTGACAAACGATACACCCCGAGTCATAAATGCCTCCAACCCTAGTTTCTATTTATTGAGGGCACAAACGTAAGGGAAGATGAAGAGAACACGGCGAATGAGAATGAAATAGCTCCTGAGGTCACAATGTACGCACTTTCTGGTTGGAATAGCTCCCGCACAATGCGAGTGTTTACTAATGTTGACAAGCAGCAAATGGTGGCCCTCATCGACAACGGTTTTACACACAACTTCATTAACAAAAAAGTGGCAATACAACTGCAACTTACAGTAACTCCTACAGAACCTTTCTACGTTTGTGTTGTTAACGGCTTTCCTTTGCAGTGTCAAGCAGATACGACAATATTCTAATCTCTTTAGGAGGTATGACATTCTCTGTGACACTGTAAGCTTTGCCTATAGTCAGACTGGATTTGGTTTTGGGCATTCAATGGCTTGAGCGTTTGGGGCCAGTGGTGATTGGCGAGCACTAACCATGTGATTTGATTGGGAAGGATAGCAGTGCATTCTATATGGTTTGAAGTCCATCCCAATCACATCAGCCGAGGTGCATTCTGTGTCCAAAAAAGCCTACAAAGGACAAATGTTCTTTACGATTTTCGTCAGCGGAAACAACGAAGAGGTGTCCGCAATTCTACTAGAATTAGAAGAGGTGATTACAACCTATGACGATATCTTCAAAGAACCGACATAACTTCCACCTAAACAAGAAATTAAGCATCAAATCACTCTAAAGGAAGGTACTGACCCGATCAATGTAAGACCCTATCGGTATGCATACTTCAAAAAATAAGAAATTGAATGACAAGTTAACGAGGTGTTGTGCTCCGGGTTGATTCGCCAAGCTCTAGCCCTTTTTCCTTCCCGATGTTGCTAGTTAAAAAGAAAGATGGATCATGGAGGTTCTGCACTGACTATCACGTGCTTAATGCTGCCACGATAAGGGAAAGATTTCTAATCCCTACTATCGAGGATATGCTTAACGAGCTACATGGTGCGTCTTACTTCACTAAGGTAGACTTAGTAGTTAGCTATCACTAGGTTAGGATACATGCTCCTGACATCCACAAGACCGCTTTCCGGACTCGCAATGGGCACTATGAATACTTAGTGATGTCGTTCGGCCTTTGCAATGCCCCATCAACATTTCAAGTGTTGATGAATTCGATATTTTGGCCATTTCTTCGTAAGTTTTTCCTTTTCTTTTTTGATGATATACTTGTGTATAGCTTAACTTAGTAGGATCATGTACATCATGTCTCGAAGATTTTTAACATACTTCGGCAACAACAATTGTTTGTCAAGTTTAAAAAATGTGAATTTGGTGAACAAGAATAAAAATACCTGGGCCATATAATCTCCAGAGAGGGAGTTAAAGTTGATCGCACAAAGATATAGGCTATGTTAGATTGGCCGAAGCCATCCACCATCACCGAGCTTCCATTTTGGGGCTAATCGGTTACTACCAAAAATTTATGGAGAATTATGGCATCATCACTCGACAAAAATCTTTTAAAAAAAGGGAAGTTCATTTGTGAGGTAGCAGCAGATACAAAATTCGAAAAACTCAAAGTTGTTATGACAACCATACTAAGGCTTACTTTATCAGATTTCAACGCCCCATTTGTTATTTAATCTGATGCGTCCGATGATGGAATTGGTGCTATTTTGTTGCAACAAGAACGAACCATTGCATTTATGAGTCGTGTGATAAGCCCTATGAAGCAGAACTGGTCTGCATATGCTCATGAGATGCTGGCTATTGTGGTTGCAATTCAAACTTGGCGACCATACTTGCTCGGACGTCATTTTACCATCCAAACCGATCAGCATAGCCTCAACTATTTACTGTGACAGAGGATTTTGACACCTGAACAACAAAAATGGATGGCAAAATTGGTTGGCTACGATTACAAAATTGTGTATAAACCCAGGAAATCTAATGCTACAACAAATACTCTATCTCGAATCACCACAAGTCCATGTCTCAATACACTCTTGGTTCCACGTGTTCAACTATGAGATGAGCTTCATCATATCTCCACCTGTGATCCATACATGTGAAAAATTGGCCAGGTGACCTCCTCACATTAAAGGAGTCCATATTCATGGAAAAAAGAGCTTATTTATTTTCATAATCGTGTGGTCATACCTCCAGGTTCCCTTTTCATATGACAACTTCTACAAGAATGCCATAATACACCTATAGGCAGCCAATTTGACATTCTCTGAAATTTTAAAAAGCTATCTCAATAGCTCTATTGGCCATCGATGCATTGCACCATTTGCAAATATGTTATGGCTTGCGATATCTGTCAAAGTGCAAAGTCTGAATCAATGAATCCGGCTGGGTTATTACAAACTTTACCGATCCCATGTCAAGTTTGGGATGACATCTCTATGGATTTCATCGATGAGTTACCACGTTTTGAAGGCCACAAGTTTATCATGGTGGTTGTCGATCGACTCAGTAAGTCTACACATTTTTTGACCCCTACTCACCCGTACACGGTGAAACATGTGACTTACAAGTACATTGAGCACATCGTCAAGCTTCATGGTCTGCCACAAACCATTGTAAGTGATCGCAACCCAGTTTTCCTTAGTCACTTTTGGAAGGAATCTATGAAATTGTCAGGAACCAAGCTTCACATATCCTCAACCTACCACCCCCAAAGTGACGGACAAATAGAGGTTATCAACGGATGCCTTAAATAGTACCTTCGTTGTTTTGTACACAATCGATCAAGCCACTAGCATTCACTTCTTCCTTGGGTTGAATTTTGGTATAACACAACTTACCACTCGTCAATCAGAATGACCCCATTCCAAGCCCTTTATGGTCGACTATCTCTAACATTTTGGTTTTTCGTCCGTTGCCGAGCTAGATGACCAACTATTAGTCCGTGATCAATTGTTGCTAGAACTCAAGCAACATTTATTTACTGCTAACAACAGGATGAAGTAGACAGTTGATAACAAGCATCAAGACGTGCAATTCGCAATTAATGATTGGGTTTATTTGCGACTACAACCACATCGTCAATAATCTCTTTTTCACTAAACATAGCAAAAGCTATCCAACTGGTATTATAGATCATTTCAAATTGTAGAACAGAATGGGCCGGTTGCGTACTGCCTCAAGCGTACACCTATAGCATGCATTCACCCAGTTTTTCCATGTCTCCTTACTCAAGAAAAGAGTGGGTCTTGAAGTACCTGATATTGCAAACTTACCACCGTTGCAGGAAGATGGGATTCTATAATTAAAGCCCGAGCAAGCATTCCAATCACATTGGGTTAAGCGAGGAGGTCGCTTAGTCTCTGACACTCTAGTACAATGAAGTAAACTACCTAAAGAAGAAGTCACATGGGAGAATACTCAACTACTCCAACATAGTTTTCCATTACTAAACCTTGAGGACAAGGTTCTTTCAGAGGATGGGAGTATTGATAAGCATGATCTTGGCGCCAAATAGATCATCACGAGACCTGCACGTGTACGACGACTGAACCCCAGATATTTGGACTAAGTCCTTCGCTTGACTTAGTCCTAAATTCAATTTCTTATATCTTCCTTAGAGTTCGGCAGCAAATAATGGAGGAATTAGTCTTCCTAGTTTATAGGGACACGATCTCAATTTGCTTTCCCCTATATTTTTCCTTTATTAATTTCCTTGTATTTAAGAAGGAAAAGATTAAGAACAAAAGGGTGGAACAACTCTCTCGATTGATAACTCATTTTCTTAAAATCTTCTAGTTTCTGATTGGGACCATTATCAGTAGACGTCTGGATATCCAAATAATAAGGTGAAGGGAAACAAAGAAGATGACATAAATTGCTTCATTAGGTTGCAACTGAATCATAAGCTTTTTGAAAAAGGTGTTTTTACGTATCATTGAACTTTAGGTTAGTACGTTATTTATAAATGTAATAATATGATAAGGAATCTAAATTTTAAAGAGTACAGTAGAATCTTTATAGCATAAAAGAATAAACTGTTTAACAAATAGGCAAAAGACAATTCTAACACATTGAAAGGTGATTTATTATGATAATATTAAGGGTAGAAAAGTCATTCGATACATCCCAACTATTTAGGTTACATGGATATTTCATTTTTATATGGTAGAACAAGTCGTTGTATTTGAAGAGCTCTTAAGTTCTAATTACACCATTGTTGTTAAATACCATTTACGTAACTTTAGATAATTATCTATAGAATTTTGACTTTTTAAATAAAAAAATTCTTCAGTATGGATTTATCATATTTTTACTAATAAATATAATCATTTTTATTTAATAATAAGAGAATTCACGTGAATATAATTTATTGAATATGCACAATAATATTTTTAAATGCATATATTAACTAATAAATTATTTACTACAAGTGGTAGGTTTTATATTATAATTATAGGAGATATCTGACTTTTAGAAATCATTCATACCCTCAATACATTAGATGGTATGGAGCAAGTGTCACTCTGTGACAACCTTTGTCGCGCCGGTGACAAGGAGTGTCACACATGCCTATGACATACTTCTTTTTTTTCGTTTTAAATTAAATATAATTAATCAAAATATACTTAATTATAATATAATTAATTAATTCAATATAATTAATTAGTTATATTTTTCTCTTTTTAGCAATTAAATATGATTAATTAAAATATATTCAAATTTGATGTAAAATAAATTATTATTTTTTAAAATTTTAACAAATTTTTATTTTTTAATATTTTTAACAAACTAACTACTATTAATATTAATGATAATCATTCCTTTCTCTTAACTAACTATTATAATTATAATAATCCTATTCATTATTATTTCTCAATATATTCATTCGCTTACAACTATGTAAAGGACTTTGATTTAGCTGGTCTGTCACAAATACAATATAATCAAAGTGAGAACAATGAAATAAGACATTTCAATCATGTGGCCCAGAAGTAAGCATAAAGAATTAGTTGTGCACACAAAACAAGGGAAATGGGTCCCATATTAGACAACTTGTTGTCCTTAAAATCTTAGAATCTATCCCAGCCCAAAAGCCAAATCCCAACCGTGAAAACTCTTGTTGATGTCGTCATCATCAACGGTTATCTCAGACCCGGCAACATCGACATCATCCTTAGCCTTGACGACAATAAGAAACGATTATCACCAGCTTCTTTATTTCTTTCTTTCTTTTTTTCTTCCTCTTTTCTTGTTAATTTTGTTTTGTATGTACAAGAAGAGAAAAGTTGCAACTCCCAACGCCCTCTCTTAACTCAATAACAGCACACACAACTACCAGGATTGTTGATGTGGCTGTTGGATTGTTGACTTTCTTTTCTTCTTGTTCAATGGGGACTGAGAGTAATAAGGATGATAAGAGAGCTGATGCAGCTTTGGAGGGGTTCTCTCCTGTGTCTTCTACCAGGATCTTTTGGAGATCTCGCAAAAGATCAGGTAGCACCCACTAGTTCGTTCATTTTGCTTTCTGTTTTGTTAAGCTGTTGCTTGGTTTGTGAGAAAATAAGGAAAACGAAGAGAAAGTAGACAACAAAATGCTGAATTCGCGTGGTAGATAAAAATCCATGTCCTGGAATTCGATGTCGGTTAGTTATTTGCATGCCGTTTGAAACATTTCACTCAAAAGTCCCAAGCTCATTTCTTTGAAGTTACATGATTTGTTCATGCGAGCATGGGAAGCAATTCTAGATTCAACTGATTAATCCAATCTGGAATGAGCAAAGGTTGCTTTGCTGTTACGCTAATCAAGTTGGGTTCAGTTAGCTTGTCAACGACTACCCTCTCTGTTCCTCATTATTACTTTTTTGCTTCTTCTTCTTCTTTTTCTTTTATTGGAATTTTATTTTGACGTTTATCTGAAGGGTATCCCTTTTCAGTTCCTTCAATTAATGTCCATTATTCTTTCCTCTAATCTGTGATTGTAACCAAATATGGTTCCAATTTTTTTTCTATTTTCTAGTCTTAATTTATGTCTTAAAGTCATCACACAGTGTGTTTGATACATCTTCCGTTCTAGGAAAATACGTCCAAATGTCACCTTATTTTCTTAAGTCCTTTCTCTGTTTCGTAGTTATTTTATTGCCAAATGTTGCCTTGGAAGCGAAAGAATCATTATTTAATACCTTCCATTTCAATTTGATTGTTAGTTTTAGTTTAGAGTTTTGGAAGGGGCAAGTTTTCCTAGGCTGGTATGACCATAGTTACAAGAAGACCAACCAATTGTTAGTAGGTGAAACTCATGCCTAATATCAAGGGTACAGAAGACTAGTGACTACTAAGAATTTTCTTCTACTTCTTTCCAATTGGAAAAAAAAAAACTCCAAACTACGTTTTACTATATTCGGGAACTAATTTGTGAAATTGAAGTCGTAAATTTATTGGAAATGAATTAAAAAGCCCTCAAAGGAGCCACCATTTGATGGCAATTACAAAACCTTCGAGCAAAAGTCCTAGACTAACAGAACAAAGAATTTCCAATAAATATACAGAGATCCAAGGTATAGGTTTAGTAGCTGAATATGGTAACCCCTACCTGACAAGATACTGAAGTACCAGGAGGAGTTCGTTTCTAGGGTTCAGATCTTCTGTTCCAATTACTCTATTTCAACCCTATTTTTGCCTACATAAAAAGACGTCGTAGTGGAAGTTGATTGAAATAGAGGATTTCTTCTCCTTTTCTAGTCCCTGCTACCAAAAGTCAGGAGACAGATTCTGACCCTTCCATCTCATTATTAGCTCTTTTATGGCCCTTATAACCCTGTTACTGCTCTAGGTCCTATGGATGAATGTATTGAAATTTTCTGAAGTCCACGATTCCTCTTATTCTACACTGCATGTGTGTTACGTACAGCTGAAAACCAGTCTGAAAATGTACAGTCCTTAAAGCTCTGATTATTTGCCCGCCCAAAAATCTTGCCCGTTCCTGAAAATTCATGACTACACTTTACGACGTAAGGAGAGCCAACAATTTAGATTAGAAATTGCCGATTTTGTGTGGTATATTGGACAGCATGCATGCAGTTTCAATTTTATTTTTTTTCTCACATAATCCCAATCCTTTTCTTAAGCCTAAGGATTTAAGTTACTGTATTAGGGTGTTGATTCTTAGAAATCACTCCTTGTTCACAGTTTCTCTTCGTGCATATTAATACATTATCCGTGTTACATAAAAGTGATTCTAAGGGAGTAATTGATTCCTTCTTATCTCCTAAGTTCATATACAAAATTTTATCTGATATTCAAAAATCAAATTGATGTGTATTCTATTTGAAGTTTAAAATTGAAAACTACAAAATCTTCATTATGATGGGAAATCTAACTATGCCATGTAATTGCCTGATACAGTGAGAGTCTACTCGCTCCTTTTCAATTTCTGTAGTGCATCAAAAGATAATGAATCAAAGTTTTAATGACTCATTCTTTGTCTAAAAATGGCACGGTGATTGTATATATTTGCGTTCCAGTCGAGATTTTCAAGGGTATGTCGTGCGATATATGCATAGTATGTCATTTGAGTGTATACAGAGTAGGTCATGTCTCAAGTATTACTTTAGAAGTAGAAAGTTGACTTCTTTGCAACAGCCAGCGGGAGGGATTTAGGCATTAAGACAGAAGAAACTCCAAGTGAAACTCCTGGCAATCTGGAAGAACCTGTGAATGATGAGAAAATGCACGAGGTAAATGCAGTTTCAGAACTTTCAGAGCGCCGAAAAGCTCTCTTTGAACCATTAGATCCTGTAACAACTATAAATGGCCGGCGACCATCAGCTGAGTCCCTTCTTCCCCCACCAGATTTTGATGCTGCAAGTTATCCCAAGGGCTGGCTGATTGGAAAGAAACGAAAACTTGTCAATGTAGATGTTGTGGAGAGCATGAGGAGAATTGCCGTACAGGAAATGAACAGAAAGGTTCATATTTAGCTTATCTCTGGCTTTAGAGCCACGTGCACAGTTTCTCATCATTACATAATTTTCTGCAGGACCGTGAGATTGATGGCCTTAACGAACAGCTCGAAGAGGATGCACGGTGCCTGGAACATTTGCAACTCCAGCTTCTGCAAGAGAAAAGCAAGCGTGCTAATGTGGAACGAGAGAACGCTGTGTTACAGGATCAGATATCTATGCTAATGAACATGCTCAATGAAAATGAAAATGAACACGTGGGAGATGAAGACTTAGGGGACGAAAACCCGGACGAACCTTGAATGATCCTCGTTATGTTTGTCATTCTTTTGCATGAGAGTACAAAAAAAAAAAAGATTGTAAAGCAGTAGTGGCACTTGTGTTCTTATTAGTAGCTGTAGTACCTTGAGTATATGGTTGGTTCTGTTTGTGCTCAGGTATTGTATAAAAGGTATACACATTGAAGCTATTTCTTTATTTCCAATCTGTTTCTATGGCAATATAGGTTCTTGTAATTTGTTTGCAAGTTACCTTCTTGGGTGGCGAGCATTTAGAGAATAAGTATGAATGGAACTAGCTCCTTTTCTTCCTATCCCAGTTCATATCTTGCTAATGCTAATTCATCAATGACTTTAGGTGGCTGCTGAGCTCGATGCTATACCACGAGTTTGATCATTTACCAGATAAAACTGAATATGCCTGCTAACGAGCAGCAGTAAGTTGGAATAATGGTAATCTGGTAAAGACCCTTGAATTTTTTGATAAATTGCGGGTGAAAAGAATAAAAATGAATGGTTGATACTAAAAGTTAATCCATCATAAATTATTATCTATAAATAAATAAAATTCGTTTAACATGAGATAAACTTCAACTAACGAAAAATTCAACATAATACCATGAAAACCTAATTCTTAAAAGAGTTTTTCCTACAGCTAATTTCCTTATTGCTGTTTACTAATTTGGTATTGCATTGAAACAAAGTTTACACACCAAATACTATTTTACTTACATCATGAAAATTACAGAAAGCTGCAACTAATAGCACTACACATGCCACTCCTATGGAAAACACTATCCTCCTACTATACAAGTTGTGAAAGCGGAAGACCAAAAATATGTATCTTGTCAAACTCAATATACTATCTCGCTTCACTACTAGAGGCTTCACCTATAGTATGCAAAAATTGTGGAAGCGATGCAATCCTTGGAAGATAGAAGAGCAGCTCTCCAACAGAGTCCTTCCTTGACATATTCGGTGCTTCCTTGAAACAAGCAACGTTTTCCTCATAGGGGTGAGAACTATCTGAAGTTTTTCTCAAGTACATCGATCCACTCGTATCCATACTTCCCTCATGGTTGACATCAAGCACCCAGTTGCTCTTACCCTGCAAGCTTATTGCCAATCCGGAATCTTTCTGCAGTAGGCAGCAAAGAGAATTGACCCTTGACATGAGGGACTGCTCATCTGCAAGTACAGATGTAAACTGAGAATCACCGAGCAAGTACTGGGTAATTCCCTCAAGAATGTCACCGCTAACTTGGCCGTTGACAGAAGGAATAGAACTATCGGATGTCATCTGCTCTGAAATGCAGTGTCCTATGTGGTTCACCAGGTCACTTATTGAAATGGACTGCCGAAGTCCAGGCACTTTAATTTGATCCAACTGACTCAACATTCCCTTCTCCTCTGTTCTGCTGCTCCTGATATCTTCAGTTGTGTCCGTGTCCATTGCTACAGTTATCGGAGAAGTTAGGTTTCGTAGAGCCTCAAGTATTGTGTAAACTTCAAATACTAGCTAATAGTACGCAATAATTAGATGAAACCCTACACAAGAAATTATTTTGAAACAATATAATAAAACATATCAAGAGTTCTGCAACGAAATTACAAGACATCAAGTGACTTTTACCTGAGTCAGATGAATGAGTTTCCTTGGAAAACTTTTCAAGAGGCCCACCCACAAAATCGTGGCATTCATTTTTCAAAGGAGATGAAAGGTCTGCAGATGGTGATACTACATTCTCCACTGCAAGGACTTTAGGACCATCATCAGCCTTTATGTCAAGCCCTTTGTTCAATTCATTCAACCCCTCCAACGTAGAAACTTTAGGTTCAAAATAAGGCGTTTCTAACAAAAGTTCTGGCTGTTTACTGAGAAAGTTGAGCCGGTGATCACATTGAATAAGTTTTTCAAAGTGCTTGCCCAAGAAGCCTTGATTACACTTAAGAAGATGTCGCCTGTGCCATTGCAAATATATCAGCAGTGCAAACAGAAGCCATTGTTCACTAGATTCAGCAAGAGATTTGTTAAACAGCGTAACAACATTGGTCACAGAGTTTGAATTGAAAAGGAGTCATTTAAGCAACATTTATGTTGTGCACTTGAGATTCACGAAAGGAAACAGTATTTGACTATTGCGGAAATCATGAACAAAATTTACTTGGGTAAAGTGCAACCAACAATAACAAGAGGGAAATTTTTTACCCTTAAAGTGGAAAAAGGAGATGTACATAGGTTCGTGGTCTAAACAGGAATGACAAAAAGTTGTGAATAGAGTAACATCAACTTGGGAATGCACATTGAGAAGATGAAATAAATCATCGGTAAGCGCACTCGATTGAGGCTTAAATTTACACAGTTTGACAAAGCATTACATAATTGCAGCACCACTTGATGGAAACTCAAAACTTTGATGAAATCTAATTGTTCAATTATGAAGTATGACCGTTCAACAACTTAAATGGTTGAATTTAGACTAACTGCCGAAACTCAAGTATTGATCCTCAGTCAAAAAGAGGATACTTTAAATATTTTACATCATTCATCTTTTTATTCTCAGAACTATGTTTGCTCTTCACCCTTACAAGGAACCAAATCCTGATGAACTGAAATGCCTTCTTTTTTCATAAAACATGGGCACAAACAGGACCATTTGAGACTCAAGCAATCATGAAGTTCTTCCCCACTGAAACAATGTTGAAGGAATTGAATAAGACATTCAATAGTCTATTCCCCAAGGTACATTTCAATAACTCTATACCTGACCTTAGACCTATATCTTGTTATAATACAATCTATAAGGTCATAACTGTTAGAAGTTAATTCAAAGTTTAAATTAGTCTTTATAGGATATTTTCCTGATTTTATGGCCAAAATATCTAGTTTTGTTAAAGATTTTCTTTGATTTTCTGTTTATCTGTAAGCCTATATAAAGGTCTGATCAGATAGAATAAATTAAAATACCACATAAAAATACAACTATCTTTCTTACTCACTTTTCCTATCGTTTCTATTTAAAATTTCAACATGATATCAGAGCTCTCCAAGATCTTAAGGGACCAATGAGTGATTAATGCTCTACTAGCGCAAGGGCAAAGAAGGCCAATGAGAGAGCAAGAAAGTGAAAAGATGGTGGAGGGAGCCTATCAAGCAAAGGTTTCTTCATTAAAAAAAAAAAAGAAATATTCCTCAATATAGCCATTATGAGAAGTTTGGTCATAAAGAGAAAGATTGCAGATTGAAAAAGGAACAAGCAAATATAGTGAAGTTAGTTGATGAAGAAACTCTTTTTTGAAAATTAGTGAGAAATGCAACAAGATGTATTTAGAGAGACGTGCTCCGATAATTGTAGGTTAGTAAAAAGGACATCAACAAAATGATAAGAAGTGCATCAATTGATGAAGAGAAGTGCTTCACAGAATATTCTGAATATGGAGAGAACTGCTTCAGAAAATTTAAATGTCCAACTTTAAATCAAGAGAAGGTGTTAGAAGTTGATTCAAAGTTTGAATTAGTCTTTAAGTTATTGCAGATTCTGGTAGTGTAATTTCCTGATTTTATGGCGAAAATATATGGTTTTGTTGAAATTTTTCTTTGATTTTTAATTTATTTGCAAAACTATATAACGCATGATTAGATAGAATAAATTGAAATAACACATAGAAAATACATCAATTTTTTTTACTCACTTTTCCTATCGTTTCTGTTTAAAATTCCAACAATAGCATCATTGTTTACTCAACTTCACTTTCTGCACAGGATATTGCTTATTCTTTTCCCTACTAATCGTCCCTTGTTATACAAGCTCTATTTTGTCAATGCAAATTGCCTTCTAAAGTGTCTTTATGATATTCGTCATATCACAATCGACTAAGAAGCACCGATGTGAAAATGAAAAAATTGATTAACTTCTTTTGTTTAGTTTAACTGAAAACGAAAAACTGATATTTGAAGCCCCCTGAACGTTCACTAAATTAAAATAGATGAGTTGCCCTTTATAGCAAGATAGAAGATGAACAACCATACCTATATAGTTTCCCAAAAAAAAAAAAAAATACCTATGTAGGCTCGCTTGTCCACCAGTAAAATCCGATGTTGCCTGCCACAACGTATGTTTCCTAGGTTGTGGATTTGTCTCCCTGAAAAAGAGGGGCTGTCTAGCCAGCTATGACAGACGCCAAATTTCCGGCCATTAGCATCGCTTTGAATATAAAACATACATTAATGTGCTCGTGTGTGTATGATATTGTCAGAAACCTGTTTCACATACCACTACATCCAATGTTTCAGGTCCATCATCAGGGAAGTTCGCCCTGATTGCGACGATATCCGACCACTGGATTTCAATCTTATTTTTGAGACCACCGTCAAGCACCTCCCATACTAGCTTATGCTTTGCAAAGTAACATTTGCCCACCAAATCCCCCTCGTATCTTGACTTGTACTTAAAATTAATCGGTCAAAAGTAAAGCAAAAATTTTATTCCAAGTGAACAATCCCCAAAAAAAAAAAAACAAACGCACTACTTCGAATTCAGAAAAGTGAAAAGTAATTGCATAGTACCTCCCAGGTTCCTATTTTCAGAAGAGAAGCAGGAAAATTGGAGGCCTTGAGCTTATCGTTAGAGTTGCTGCTAGCTTTGTGGTTTTTCTTACTTAAAGCTGACAACATATTGGTCTTTTGTTGAGAGAGCTTCATCTGAATCATGTCTAGAAAAGATGGGCTCTTTTTGAGTCGCAAGCCAAGAGGACTTGGCTCTTCCAGAGGATTGTAGAGTCCACCCTGGCTGGTCTGCAAGTACTTAATTCAAAACATCAACTGACAAGAACAATCAGCAGCAGCATAACAAACCAGAACAAACTATGCAAGAAGAGAAAGTGGAACCTGCAAAGAGTAGTCAAGTTTACTACTTTTGTTGAGGGGACCAAGTTGGTCCTCCAAAGAGTCCTCAACTTCAAGCTTAACAGCTGCCCTTTTACCTGAAGACGAACTCATTATCTGAACCATTGAAACAAAACCCACCTAACTTCACCACTAATGTTTCGACTGCTGAACTCAGATCTTCGAGAACCTGTAAAATCCCTATAAAGCTTCTCTCTTTTGCTCTCCAGAAAACAATGGAAATGGCCTTTCCTTTTTTGCACAAAGTTGAGTGTGATTGCGTATTGATGATAGTGGTGGCCAGAAGCCACATGAAAGTCACGTGACTCGAAAGAATAGCCACGTGTAGGGAGAAGGAGTGCGTTGTTGGGTGACGTGGGATTGGCAAAACGCCCCCTTGTGATGGGACGATTTGTCGTTTTGCGCCTATGCCATGATGGCGTAAGCGAAGCTGGCAAGTTGTTTTGGACTAACATTCTGTCACGTGAAGACACGTGCGCAGATTTTTTTCTGCGTGTTTTGGATAAGGAGCGGGACCCGGTTCACGAACATCTTTCCGTCTTGGGTTGTCTTTTGTCGTGTAGCTTGTCCGAAACACGTGTATGGATTCGATGGTTAAGGTGGACACGTGGCTGCTGGAGAAAAGCATGATTGAAAAAGATGCGGTTTTGTGGATAGACTTGCCAGCGTGGATAAGCCACCATTCTTGACGAGACTAGATGAATGGATACCCTATCTCTGTTTATTCTATCATAACAGCAATTAGTTGGTATATTATTATTAACTTTTATTTCAAGCTAAGATTTTGAAATGATTACTTAAAATAGCAGAAAATTGATCCTAAACAGCTGGGCCTACCATTACAAGGAAAGCCCAAGTCTTGGAGGTATGGTCATGATATCAAAGTCCCATTTGATTTGGTTATTATTTACAGATAACAAACCCACAAAGTTTTGGATATGATTGGTAATTGTTTAGAGTTTATAGAATTTAATCAATTACACTAAAAAATCAAGTGTATAATAATAAGGAGATTTTTTTTCTAGAGTTGAAGCTTGACAATAAATTACTATATATCAACTCTTTTTATTAAATTCTTTTAATTTTCTCTATTTCTAGTAAAATAACACTAATAACATTTTTTACTATAAAAATATGAATGAATACATGCCGTGGGATTTAACATAAAAGGGAAGATGATAACTGTTAACAATACAGTAATAAATTCTAACAAGTGTCAATTTTTCACCAAGAAGATGTGAAAACTTACTCTAATTCTTTTTGGTCTATAAAATAGGATAAAATTTTGCCACTTAACAGTATAAGATTGAGAATATGTGTATACAATTTAGATTAAAAAAATATAATTATAGAGGTAAAATTTTCTATATGACATAATTCTAATGTTTTGAAATTTGGATTGAACTAATCGGTGCAATTGAAACAATTAAAAACTAGTCAGTTTCATGATTTGGCTTAGAATAATAACCTTTATACGTATAAACCATTAACTTTCTAAATTGGTCTTTGTTCAATCATAAACAAAACTTTCTAATTTTTCTTTTACATCACTACCTTTTGACTTATTTCGATCTTACTACTTGTTTCCTATTTCCATTTGTTAAGTGTAAAATTATTATAGCTATTACACACTTGTAACTAGTATAATACTATAACCGTTTCCCTCACGAGGAGGAATATGAATTAGCTATTGTGTGTGTCTCTTTCTCTCTAAAATTCTCTAATTTTCTCTCTTATGTCTAGACTTTTCTCTTTCTCCTTATCTCTTCTCTTCTTCTATCTTCTGTTTTCCATTTTTATTCATAATATTTGGTATCAGAGCATACATTCCTCGGTGAGAATGGTTGAGTTGTGTATAATTGAAGAAAACGTGAAGAAGCTGATAGAGGAACAAATCAAGAATGAGAAACTATTCCTAGAAGCACAAAACAAAGCAAAAAGGATGGAGAAGGATCTGCTAGAACTTAAAACTATGTTTGCACAATTCATTCAACCAAGGATTATAACCGAGAGCTACTATTCCAGCTACTCCGGAAACCACCATTAGAAATGAGCAAACCATGCAGGAGAAGGACTACTCAAAGTCACTCACTCTTTCTCTCTCTCTGGGGTGCTCTGAGATCATAGAACCAATGGTGAAGGCAGTTGTTGTTCTCAGCAATAATGAGGGTGTTAATTGTACTCTCTTCTTGAATTAGGAAGGAGATGGGAAAACTAATGTAACTGGAGCTGTCTCTGGCCTGAAACCAGGGCTCTATGGGTTTTCATCTTCATGCTTTTGGAGACACAACAAATGGTTGCATGTCAACTGAAGTGTATTTCAATCCAGTCGGTAAAGAGTATAGTGCGCCTACGAATGCAAATCAACATGTTGATAGTCTTATCTCCTTCTTCAACAATGCTAAAGGAGCTACTGCGGATGATGTAACATCCTATTATCCCATGTTAAGGGTTAGGACCTTAGAATATTATATATGAAAGATTATTAAGAAGTTAGAAAGTGCATTTCATACTCATGCATAATATAGCATACACACACATGTGAACATGAATATTTGCACACATTAAAATAATTGTACATGCATTCATTGACATTTTCGGATATAATTAATTTATAAATGTAATTTTTGATCTGAATTGTGGTTTTTATGTATTGAAAATTGAATTGGTGTGTATAGGTATTGATTTAGAAATTTTAGTGAAATTTAGAAAATTCTTAAATTTTTGGGTAGTTTTTGAACTAGAATAAATATCAAGTGGCATTGACATTTGATTAATGGAAGTATAATTAAGAGTCAAATAACAGTGGAAATTTTTATAAATGACATTTGGATTTAATGACATATGTCATTGAAATTTGGAAACAATTGGGCTAAAAATTAGAGTTGATTGGACTAGTTAATTAAAGAGCCTAATTCCAACCAATAAAAATTTGACATGTGGCAAGTGAGTCTTTAACTCATGACTCCCTAATGTTGAAAGACCCATTTAATTGTTTTGCCTTCATTCTTGCTTTTCTTCTTCTTCTCTACGAAGTTCTTCGCATCTTCTTTATTCTTTTTCACTTTCACGATTTTTGTTTCACCCACCATCATAAAAGTTAAAGCTCACTTTCACCTCCATTTGTTACCATCATCTTGCACTCTCTTTCATTCCTCACAAAATAACCCAACCTCCCACATTAGAATGATGATGTACGTGGGTTGTTAACAAAGCTAGGGTTGATGTGCTCTTGAAGGATTTGGAGCTAAATCAAGTAAGTTATGCTTTAATATTTATGGGTATTATTAAATGGAACATGTATGATGAGAAATTTGATGATTGATTATGAGTTTTTATATATGTGTTTTAATATGGGCGTAGTATAGTGATAAAAAGATCATGCTCTAAATTGTAGTGAGTTTATGTTATTCATTAATTGTTTGGTGAATGAATCAATTATGATAATGAATTAAGAGATCAATGATGATGAAACAAGGAAGTTGAAGTATGATGATGTGTGTGTGTGGATGAAGAGATAAATAGAGTTATGTCTTACTTTGTGTTAAGATGAATGATAATTCATAGGTTTAAAGCCAAAGAAAAGGCTAGTGTATTGTCTTAAAATGAGAAGAAGTAGGATGATATTTTGGAGATAAGGTAGAGTTGAAAATAAAGTTAAATGTGTGATGGAATATGTTGGATGGAGTACTTTCATTGAACATACATCTTCATTTTGGCCATATCTTAATTTGTAGATATTCAAATTAGATGGGTTTTTATTTATAGTAAACTAGAAACATATGGCTACATTTTTCGTGAAGGAATAAAATTTGAAAGCTATCCTTAAGAGTCTTGAAATTTGGCTTGACGTTGAGCATTGTGTTTTGTCGAGGTATGAGAACAGTCAGTAGTATTTTGTTTATAAAGTGCATGATACTGAACCAAAACTCATAAATTTGATGTCATTAGAAACATAAGACATAGAGGAACATTTTATTAGTAGAAGGTGTGGCTTAAAAACCTCATTTTCTAGTTCATAATGGTCATACAAAACTGACATAAAAAATTTTCCCTGAGAAAAACTAGAAAACTGCAGAATAAGTGGGAGAATTGTTTCTGTCCATGGAAATATTTTGATTATGAAATAGTTGAACCAATTAAGGATGAGGTATATATCTATGATGCTTTTGAACTTAATTGGGGCTTAAAAGGAACATAATTTGATATTGGAAAGGTTGGTTAAAGGGGATAAGTTTTGATTGATCTTGATGTTATACTTTAAAGAAAAGGAGGTTTGATGGCAATGCGTCTAATGTGAAATGTTTAGAGTGTTAAATGAGAGCATAACATAATGAATGAATTGTTTGATGCATTATGAATGAGATGTACTATGGAAAGAGTTAGGATTTCTTGAATGATGAAATTAAGTTAAAATTGATGAATCAAATGAGTTAAATTTTGTGAAGTTAGTGTAGTCAATATGTAGTTGAATTAGTACGAAATAAGTTCATATTAGAAGATGTGAATTTGGGAAAATTTGGTGTGAAATAGATGTGAATATATATATATTGAATTCTAGAGAAAGAAAGAAGAAAAGGCAGGGCACGATTGTGGCCCTCACTCCATAATCGTGGCCTGATAGAAAATGTTTCTATCACAATCGTAACCTTTCCCCACAATCGTGGCCTGGCCAGAAAGAGTTTTTGTCACAATTGTGGCCAGCTACAAAAGTTTCTGTTACGACCGTGGCAGGGACACCATGCTCATGGCCAGACATATAAAGAAAAAGAGTTATCTTTTGAGTGAAATATGAACCAATTAATGCTATGATGTTCCCATATAAGGTATTTAGGCTTGAATGAGTTCTTGAATGAACCTAGTTGATGTAAAATGAGGTGAATGAAGTGGACAAAGAGTATTTAAGATTAAATAATGATTAAAAGGTGTTATTAATTGATTATAAGATGTGTATTAAGAAAATATACCCAGGAATTTGTCATTAAACATGCATTATACATGACATATATACATGTGATTATGATCGAGTATTCATATGAATGTGCAAAGTAGTAATGGTAAGTGTATATGTTTTCATATTATAGCATAGCACATTAAGCGACCGCTTCTAGACGTTGCCGGGACTTCTAGGCAATAAGCTAACGGGAGCAAATAGTGAGTAACCTAAGATGGTCTCACCTTGATTGTGTGTTTGTTAAATTGTGTATTGAATTATTATATGATGTGTCTGTATTGTGTGTATTGATTCCGGACATTAAATGTCTGAGGCATTTGATGCATGAATACTATGTTTGAAAGTGCTCATTGTATTTGAACTTGACAAAATAAGTGTTTCTCAACTTGTATATTGAATGCCGGACCCAAGGTCAGATGAAAAATGTGAATGAGAAAGCGAATGTGAATATGACTGAATAAGCATGATTGATTGAATATATATGGTGCAAACCATTATATGAAAGCATGAAAGATAAAGCTAGTTATGACCAGAGTCGTCAGTAAAAAGAGCTTAAAGCTCAGAACATGATAAGAGCCTTAGGCTCAATATATAAAATGAGTCATATATCCCCAACAGATAAGGGACAATATTAATGAGCCCAGTATCCACAATGGATATGGGACAGTGAAAAAGGCACTCGGTCACAACAACGAAATAAACGAATGTGAGTCTCATGAACATTGCATATACACATGATGTACATATGTTTTGAATGATTGCAATGTATTATTGAATTATGTGGAATGAGAAATGTGAAAATTATGTACATCGTGTATTGTGATGCTTTATGTTGGTAAATGAAATAATGTGAATTATGCGACTTAGGTAATTATTTTGAATTGATGTGTTATGTGATATGAGTGAACAATCGAGAATAGTTACTTAATTGAGTTCATAAAACTCAACTAAATTGCAACATTGATATTTTCAGGTTCGAAAGAATGACGACTTATCTTTTAAGACTGCTTAGAAGAGATTTTGTACAACTTTTGGGATAGAAGACATGGCTCAAAGGTTGGTCAGCTGGATTAAAGAACTTAAACAAAAATTTTTATATAATTCCTCATGTATGTAGCATGTTTTGTAGACAGAGTTGTAGACTCTGATAGGTTGTTAATATTGTACATATATGGATGACTTGTAAAGCTACAATGTACATATTGTTTATAAAATGAAATGAGGAATTTGGGGTTTAATTATTGTGTTATTTATGATTTTAATTATGAAGCCATGCGATATAGTGAAAGTGATAAAGTTAGCACACCATTTCTATCGGGCATATGCACGTACATCCGAAGGGCATACGTGTACATGTCGTATGGGGTGGGCTGCTACAGGTGATGTACTGAAGGAGATAGTTGATGCAAAGAAAATATGATTATTCATTTTTTGTCCATTATGTAAACCTTCAAAGCCTTGGGGATAAGTTTTTTTAAAGGAGGAAGAATTGTTACGTATAAAAATATTATAGCTATTACACAGCTGTAACTAGTATAATACTGTAACCATTTCCCTCATGAGGAAGAATATGAATTAGCTATTGTCTGTGTGTCTCTCTCTCTAAAGTTCTCTGTTCTTCTCTCTTCTATCTGGACTCTTCTCTTTCTCCTTATCTCTTCTCTTCTTCTCTTTTTTGTTTTTCATTTTTCTTCGTAACACCATTACCATGGTAGTAATCCATGGATGCAATTGAGAGATCCAACTTTGACTCCTAAATGAAGAGAAATGCTACTTAGAAACCCATATATGATTATTGAAGAACAAATAAAATTGTCATTGTTTCAAAAGTTACAAACACATTTAAACCACTTTGACTTGTTGCTAAATATAATGGTGTGGCTCCTTTACCATTCCTAATATTTTAAATAATGAATATTTCTAAAAAGTAGAGATAAGATTAGATTTGGCAATGGAAAGAATAGTTCCAAAACAATCAAAATGGTCATATTATGTAGATGGTACCAATGGATTCTATAATGAATTGATTCAAATTTCAAGTTATTTGTTCCAACGACAATTATATATATATATATATATATTTGTGTGTCTGTGTATTTGTGTGTAGCCAATATAAGTGGAGTCTACTTGTATCAATTCACTAGGTTTGGATTCACAAATGGCTCCAAAGCATAGATAAAATCTCAATTTGGATTTCCAGTAGTATATGAAGTGTAAATTGATAATCATAATTCGTTTAAAGAAAAAGAGATGAGTCTCTCTCAAACTGTGACCATTTATAGTGTCCAAGTCACTAAGTTATACAATACTAAAGAGTTCAATATCTTGACTATTGACAAACTTAGACCTTAGTGCATTTTTAGGCACTTGACCCTATTTAGGTGAGAGTTAGTAGATACTATTAAAACTCTATCACAAATTGGTTTCAAATTAAAATTCCTCTAAAACTAATCATTTCCATTTAGCATGTTCTTTTAATAAAGTTTCAATCTTTCAGGGGCAAAAAATATGCTAATATTTTTGTCATCCTCATTCTTTCTCTATATCTCTTTAATTTAGTAATAGTTTCATAGATAAATAAGTATAAGAACTTTATGACACTTTATTTTTTTAATTTTACCTTGCCTCTATATTCCTAAATCTCTTTTGTTATGTTTTGTTTTGTTATTTAGTGTTCCTCCTTATAATATAATTGTTCATAATATATTTGGAATTAGATGCAACAACTTAAGTTATATACGATGCAAATGTGTTTACTTAGATCTAATGTGAAATTTAACTCATATTAGATAATTTATTATTATATGTACACATTGTTGATTTAAAAAAATTATGTTAGTTCACTTTTGAAACTGGAAACCACCCATTATCTAAGAAATTGAAGTTTTGGTTTAATCTAAAATGAAGCATTCAAGAATTCTCCCTAATAAATACGTTGGATTGCTTTGAGCTAGATATATAATACTCATACATAATCCTCACATATCTTTTTCTACAGTAGCTACTATTGATAGCAGTTCTTGTGGTAAGAAAGTAGTTCACAACTCTAGTGCTACAACCATTTTTAGATCTTTAAATCAAAGTGGTAAAATATGCCAAATATCTAATAGGTAAATATACTTTTCTTTGAATATTTCAAAGAGTAAAAGGGCCAAAATTATAGTAACTCCCCACTTATATTGCTTCTTTTGTTTATCCTAGCTAGTGTTATTTTAATGATTTGTTCATTGTGACATTTTCTTCTTTAGTTGTTCCTTATTGTTTTACTATGTATATTCCAGTCCTAATCTTAATTTGAAATAGCGATGTAAGCTCATGGATCAACTTATCCTAGTAAATGGACCTAAGGGCTGCAATATGAAGTTATATCTTAAAATTGTAGATATATTCTAGAATTATGGTGTCTTTAAGTGCTTTGAATATGTTTACAAGTCACTACAATACAATTCCAAGTCTATTGTTGCTATAAGTTCTGAAATATATTCTACTTGTTTGCAAGAATATCGCTACTAAATATTTCAACTAGAAAATTTGAAAAAGGGACAATGAGATGCTCTTTAGTTCTAAAAATGAATTGATACTCTCTTCTTTCTAAAATTGGAATTTGTTAGTTTTTCCTAGAACATGTTGTTTTAGGAGATTTGAACAAATTATTAGTAATCAATTAAAGTGATATTGACTCTTACTAAAGTTTACTAATCATATGAAAGTTTTCTTCAAATTCTCATTAGAACAACATAGCATGAGGATTAACTACTTTTTAATAACATTTTTAATCTATAATTATAAACACTAATAATTATTTTTCTTAAGGAGGTAAGAAAAAAGTTGCAAAAGGAAAAAGAAGAGCTTAAATTCTCCAGCTAGCCAAACACAACATAAATCTTAAGAAAGCTTTTAATAAGCTTGTTTTTCCTTTTCTTATATCCTATTAATTAGCCTCATGCTAAAGAGTGAATATGGTTAGTTTTGAATACCTTACTTAAAGTCCTATAAGATTAAGTTTATGGCTTTATGATAAAGATAGTAAGATGTTTGTTTTTTAATAATGGGAGGTCCAAATTACATAATTTTGCACTTATATTTACGTAATTTTGTTGTCTATACTATGTAACATTGTCAGTCCTGAGGAATGACTTTTTTGGCGTTAAGTTGTGTTATTGATTAAGCATAACCATTTACTGAGGAAGTTATTTATTTGTATCATCTTTTCCCTCATCGATGGAAATGTTGAAATTTGTTTCGAATAACAATTGTCAATATATATTTGTATCATTAGAAGAGTGAGATAATTGCTACATGCCTATTGAGCTACCACAATTCAAATGTTGAATATGCAGTTCCAGTCTTAAGTGAAACTTCAATAATTCAACCTCTTTGAAAACAAATTTCGTCATGATCATGTACATAACAATGCAATGAATTGGTCAAATTGTTTAGCAAGTCCTATACGAATTCTTGCCCACTTTATGTTATATTTTTATATTATTTTTAATTTTAATTTTAATTATTAGCTTTATTATTTATTAATTATACATAAAAATATTAATGCATTCTTTTTATTTTAATTAAATGTTTATTTTTATTATTTTTTACTTATTTTTATATTATATTTTTATTTATTATATATATAACAATCCAATACTGAGGGGGTGTTTAGTTAATGGGTATAAGAAGAAAGAAATGAGTAAGGAATGAAAAACAGCTGCTTGGTAATATATTATCATTGAATGAACAATATTTCTATATTCGAGTTTTGGGTATTACTCCACACCCCTGATTATGAGAAGAATAAAAGTCATTCCACTAAAAAACAGAAGTGTCACAGGCATGACACTACTTATCAAGCATGTGACACTTCTTGTCACCAACGTTTATAATTAATTAAAACATAATTAATTAATTATATTTTCTCTTTTTTTTGCAATTAAAATGCAATTATTTAATTATATTTTTTCTCCTTTTTCTCTTATTTAGCAATTAGATATAATTAAATATAATATATTACAATATAATTATTTAATTATATATTTTTCTCTTTTTATCAATTAAATATAATTAATTAAAATATACTAAAACTTGACGTAAAACAAACAAATTTTTGTTTCTCAAGATTTTTAACAAATCAACTACTGTCAATAGTAATGATAATCATTCCTTTATCTTAATCAACTATTATAATTATAATAATTATATTCATTTTCATTCTCCAGTATATTAATTCTCATTCTTATTTCTATTACCCTCGTTTGAACTAAGCTCCCTAACTCTTTAACTTTAGACTTCTATTACCAAGTTGGGCACACCAAATCTTCTGTTCTAACCTTGTTCCATTAAATCTCATTCATATATTTATGTGGGGTTCACGTAAATATGTGGATGAAATTTAATAAAACATGATAGGAACACCATAACTGATACAAGAGATCTGATCCCCAAGTTGGGTCCAAATTTTAAAACTTTCCATAATTATTAGTTATGAGTCCAATCTTTTATATAACGGCAAAGTCAAAATCACACAAACTAAGGGATATTAATTCTAATCAATATTTGTATAACAAAACAAATATTTGAACATTCAATCCTTAGTTTAATATTGTCGTTCTATTATTCTGGTATTGGTATTCACAAAGCAGATATGAAGAATTTTTTTTTGAATACAAGGAAAAAGAACACACAAAAGAAACTAATGAACAATTCGTCTAGATTCTACCCTTTGCATATCTTGCTGAATTGTCTCAATACATGGCAGCGGCAGAACCGAAAACACATGAACTCCATGTATTGATATTAAGGCTAAATTAGCCAACTTATCGGCACATCGATTCCCTTCTCGATAGACATGTTGAAGCTGAAGCTCCCAATCTTGACCCTGTAGCTCTCATATGCCCATAACCAATGCCTGCCCGTCGAAAGACCTGCAATTGGAAGAAGAAAGAATATTAATAACCTCCAAAGAGTCCACTTCGACCACTACACGTCGATAGCCAAGATCCCAGGCCAGATTAAGGCTTGAAAATACCCCCCAAAGTTCAGCGGTTACTGGTGAACATCGCCGATATTTTGTATAAACCCCCCCGTACCATTGCCCTACGCAATCTCAAATTAAACCTCTTGTAGAAGTAATACTAGTAGTGAGTTAGACCGCTTCATCTGTATTTAGTTTTACCCAGCCCGCTTTCGGTTTATCCCATCCTAAAAAAGTCCTCAGTGGCAAACCCGGTGCTGTTATTAATCGGCCTGTCACCACCTATGTTTTTCTATCCACACAACATAGTCCATAACGATTCTAGATCCAATTTCTAGCCAATTGAAGCCATCCTAAAAAATACTCTTGTTGCTCCACTGCCATAAATACCAACATGAAACGTTGAAAATGGTGGCCCATGTACCTTTCATGACTTGTTGATAGCAACTCAAATTTGCATTTAGCCATGACGCTACATTATGTTGAAAGAATGCTTGGTCAAGCAACCCAGGAGGAAATTGGGTCCAAAACTTTCTAACCCTGGAACAATTGCGTAATGCATACAGCAGTGATTCTTCATGTCGATAGTACTGACAACTAGAGTCCTCGGTGATCTGTCGAGCCACTCGCTGTTGATTGGTTAACAGTTTCTTATTAGCAAGAAGCTAGAGAAATGAGCGATCCGCTGGGGTCCTGGCTATTTCCAAATCAAATCCCATAATTTGTTGTTAGTGTCCAAAGTATTGTTTGCAATGAAATCATACACGGGCACCACCATAAATCGTCCATTCTTAGCGGGTCCCTAAATAACTTAGTCCTCCCCTTGTTCTCATTAGGCGTCCCTATTGTCGCTAGAGTCATACAAACGGAGGCGGGTAAATATTGTTGGAATAAGGTCCACCGCCAAAAGTCTTTTTCATCTACCAAATCCTTGACTTTAATGAACAATAAGTGGTCTGACGGTTGTTGAATCGTCACCAATAATAAGGGACCCCAGTCCCCCACCCATGCATCTAGCCAAAATTGAGTGCGGCCCCCATTTCCTATCTGCCATTTGACTCCTTATCGTACCAAGTTCCAAGTGGCAGAGATTCCCCTCCATAATACCGAAGCCCCTTTCCTTTCTGGTGATTGAGGTATAGGATGATCTTCGAAGTAATACTTTGCGCGAAGGAGTTGGACCCAAAGGCTTGTGGCTTAAAAAGTATCATCCAACCCAATTTGATAAGTAATGCATCATTGGAAGCTCGAATTTGTTTTATCCGAAGACCTCCCGCTATTTTGGGCTGACATACCACTTCTCAATTAACTAAATTCATTTTCCACTGGCCGTCCTTGGATCCCCATATGAAGTCTCTCATTATTTTCTCCAAGTCATCACAAAGATGTCTAGGCAATCTCACTGTTTACATAGTGTATATCGGAAGAGCAGAGAGAACTGATTGAGTTAGAGTGACTCGCCCAGCCAGAGATAAAAACTCGAGCACTCCAACCTGCAAGCTTTTGCTGCACCCTATCGAGGATGTACTGGTATGCCCTTCTGGAGATGTGCTCACGGATCAACGGCAAACCCAGGTATTTGCCAAGATTTTTAGTGCTTTGAAACTGGAATTTTTGACTGATAATTTGAGTTTGGGTCTGAGATACATTCTTGGAAAAGAAAATCCTAGTTTTAGCTTGGCTCACTTTCTCACTTGAGGCCTTACAGAATAAATCTAAGACTCTCGAAACCACCTGTACCTGATCTGATATGGCTTTCACGAACAGGATTAAATCATTAGCAAAGTATAGATGGGATATTGGAGGACCTGTTTTGCTCATCTGAAACAGTTTCCAATGCCCTTGACTAACCTCGTGGGTTATTAGTTGACCTAACCTTTCCATACATAATACGAAAAGATAGGGTGATAATGGGTCTCCTTGACGAATGTCCCCGTAGGGTACAAAAGAATCCATTAGTTGCCCATTCCAAGAAACTTGCATAGTAACTGTGGACACGCATTTCATAATGAGGTTTGTTAAAGTAGGAGGAAATCTAATTTCCCGTAACGTGTCATGTATAAAATCCTACCGCAGACGATCGTAGGCTTTTTCTAAATCAACTTTGATAGCCAAGAAGCCAGTCTTTCCCTTCTTCTTGCACATCGAGTGTATAGTTTCCTGCATAATGATAATATTGTCAGTGATATGCCTACCAGGAACAAAACTACACTGAGTATGTGCGACTAGATAATCTAGATGAATCTTTAGCCGATTCACAAGCACCTTGGATATTGCTTTGTAAATAACTGAGCAGATGCTAATAGGTCTAAATTGGGTAAGTAACTAAGGAGACGACACTTTGAGAAGCAAGAACGGTACGGATTTATTGATATCCGAATCCCATTTCCTTCGTTGAATACATGCTGAAACGATGGTACCCCATTGTTTTTTAAAAAATAAAGTTGTAAATCCATCTTGGCCAGGAGCTTTGTTTGGGTTGATGTCAAACACAGCTTTCCTATTTTTGTCCACTTGAACTGGATGTGTTAGGTCTCTTTCCATCTCGACAGTGAGCTTAGGAAATGCACCCGAAATAGGATACGTGTATGTGATATTCTCTTCCAATGCATACAATAGTTCAAAATAAGTTTTAACCATGTGTCGTAGATGCTCAGGGTCAGTGACCATTAATCCCTCACTGTCCTTTATCCTAAATATTTGCAGCTTTCTCCTTTTGGCTAAAGTAACTGTATGATAATAATTGGTGTTACGATCACCATGCGATAGCCAAGCACCACGTGATTGTTGATTCCAGTACAGCTCCTCCTCACAGAGGACTTGCAGTAACTCATCGCGGAGTTTGTCCTCTAACTCCAAAAGCGAATCAAAATTTGCATGTTCCATAGCCTTTTGTATACCATCCAACCAAGCCAACAAACATTTTTTCCGATGGAAAATGTTACCAAAAACTTGTCTGTTCCATTGAGTTAGATGTTCAGAAAACTTGGTTAAGAGAGCACTTAAAGGGTCTCCTGCCGTATGCCAATTGTCGGCAACCACTTGATCAAAACCCTCATAAGCCAACCAAGCTGCTTAAAATCTGAACAGAGACTTACCCGACTCACCCTGATGTTGCTTGCCAAAGTGAAGTAACATAGATCGATGATCAAAGCCAAAAAAAGGCAAATGTTGATTGATCGTATTAGGGAACTCCTTCATCCATTTCGGGTTGCAGAACACTCTATCTAGCCTTGTCAGGACATTCCCTCATCGCCAGGTATATTTCGACCCTACATAAGCCAAATCAAGTATCCCATAACGATGCACACAATCTTGAAACGGTTTATTGATCACCTGCATTGAAGGCGAACCCCCTCCCCCCGTTTATCATGGCTATCATTAAAATCACCTCCAACGATCCATGGTCCTTGAATTTAACGAACTAACCAACCTAGATACGGCCATAACAATTTTTGATACACAATCTGGAGACTAGCATATAGCAGTAAAAGCAAACGTGTGTGTCCTATACGTGATTGTGGTATGAATGCATTGCCGATGAGCCCCCTCCACAGATACCGTAAAATCTTGCTTCCATAATTTCCAGATCCCCTAACAAATCCTTCTACTTCAATTCTAAATGAAAAATCAAAACCCAATGTACGCACGACTTTGTCAACTCTCTGACCACTAATACGTGTTTCGACTAACATCAAAATAACTGAATTGTAAAGGCTGATATAATTCTGCAAAATAGACTGGAAATTAGCGCCTCCAGCCCTTTGGCAATTCCACATGAGGATCGACATAAAACGTTAGTACGAAGATGGGAAGGATCCCCTGAGTTCAGAGTAAGTTCTTGGGGCTCTTCCTGCACCTACCAGCCTTACTGTCTAAGATGTCGCAGAACCAGCTCCCCGTCTCTGTCTAGGATTCTTGTGTCTTCCTCCATCCACGTGTCTTCGGAGGTAGGATTTGGTGGTTTAGAGGGAGGAAGAGTAGAGGTGGTCCCAACAGAGCCAACCAGTCCCTCAACTCCTTCTATGGGACTGATTTGCTCCCTCTCTGCCAACACTGGTCTCAAATATGTGTTATGATCACAGACGATGTCCTTGTGAGAAGATAAGACGATGATGTTGTGTGTCGTAGCAAACTTGCTCGAGTCGTTTTGGTGTTGGATTTGTGCATATGGGTTAACCCTCCCGTCCATATCCGCTTGTGTTACGACCTGCCCGAAGTGGATAACCCAAGTTGTGCGTTTCGGTCCTGGTGTAGCTGGTGCCCGCCCCTTAAGCTTGCGTTAGGCTGCCTCGACCAAAATGGTTAGGTCTGTGGGTTATTTGGCTCCTGCCACTCAAACGTTAATACACAATATGGATGGGTGGTCATGTCTTATAGATGTTGAGACTGATTCGGACGACACTGAGTGTAACATCTCGTTCTCATATTAAGGGTTAGGACCCGAAATTTCAGTACATATGAGCTCAAAGATAGATTAAGGAAATGCATTTTTCTTGCTCATGCATAATGTTAGCATATATGCATGTGAATATTGAATCCTTGTACAAAAATAAGTGTACATGCATTCATTGACAACTTCTGGGCATGATTGATGTTAAATGTGATTTTATTGAAAATGAG